>JAEHOE010000101.1:0-488540 GCA_016858145.1 Edaphochlamys debaryana | reverse complement strand
CTCGCCCCACACCGCGTCCCCGCACCCTCCCAAGCCTTACTGCTCAACCCTTCAATACATATTAGTCGATGCTTGCAAGGGGTTGGCGGGCTTGTAACGGCCCGGAGCAGAGCGGGCCGATTTTGCGCGGAGGCGGGGGTCCGCGGCCCCGGCCCCCGGCCTTCCCCCGGGTCTCCCAGAGCGCGCAGCTCTCGCCCCACCGCGTCCCCGCACCTCCCAAGCCTTTTCAACCTTCAATACATATAAATCGATGCTTGCAAGGGGGTTGGCGGGCTTGGAACGGCCCGGAGCAATGCGGGCCGATTTTGCGCGGAGGCGGGGTCCGCGGCCCCGGCCCCCGGCCTTCCCCCGGGTCTCCCAGAGCGCGCAGCTCTCGCCCACACCGCGTCCCCGCAACCTCCCAAGCCTTCTCAACCCTTCAATACATATAATCGATGCTTGCAAGGGGGTTGGCGGGCTTGGAACGGCCCGGAGCAATGCGGGCCGATTTTGCGCGGAGGCGGGTCCGCGGGCCCCGGCCCCCGGCCTTCCCCCGGGTCTCCCAGAGCGCGCAGCTCTCGCCCCACCGCGTCCCCGCACCTCCCAAGCCTTCTCAACCCTTCAATACATATAATCGATGCTTGCAAGGGGGTTGGCAAGGGCATAGTCATGGCCTGCGTCTGGTGGTTAGGAACCCGGTGCAGGTGCCCAGAACGTCTCAGCTGGGCATAGCTAGACCTGACCGGAGGTGGTGTCTTCTGAGAGGGAGCTTCAGGGAACGGCCCTGTCCCAGTGCGTGGCTGTGGCCGGGGTCATGGGTTTTCTGGCCCAAGGGTCTACTTTTTTTTTTCACATTGGTGTGTTACACCAGGTCAGGCGAGAGCAGACCAGAGCAGAAGAAGAGCAGAAACAGGGCAGAAAAGCGCAGAAACAGAGCAGAAAAGGACAGAGCAGACCAGGGGCCTGCACCCCCCCAGCCCGACGAGAGCCCTAACCACCAGCACCAAACGGGGCCTGCACCCCTCAGCCCGACGACAGCCCAAACCACCAGAACCAACCGGGGCCTGCGCCCCTCAGCCCAACGACAGCCCTAACCACCAGCACCAACCCAGGCCTGCGCCTCTCAGCCCGACGACAGCCCTGACCTCGGGCGGAACAACCGGCACGAGAAAAGAAAGCCCTAGACCACCCGCACCAAACGGGGCCTGCGCCCCTCAGCCCGACGACAGCCCGAACCACCAGCAACAACCGGGGCCTGCGCCTCTCAGCCCGACGACAGCCCTGACCACCTGCACCAACCGGGGCCTGCGCCCCTCAGCCCAACGACAGCCCTAACCACCAGCACCAACCGGGGCCTGCGCCTCTCAGCCCGACGACAGCCCTGACCGCTGGCGGAACAACCGGCACGAGAAAAGAAAGCCCTAAACCACCAGCACCATCCGGGGCCGGCACCCCTCAGCCCGATGACAGCCCTAACCACCAGAACCAATCGGGGCCTGCGCCCCTCAGCCCAACGACAGCCCTGACCTCTGGCGGAGCAACCGGCACGAGAAAAGAAAACCCTAAACCACCTGCTCCAAAGGGGGCCTGCACCCCTCAGCCCTAACGACAGCCAGACAGAAGCCAGGGAGCACCAGACCAAAGACCCTGCACCCCCAGCCGCCACCCCCCAGAGTCTGGGACCAAAGGCCCTGCTCCTCGAGCTGCAACCCAACGGAGTCTGGGGCCCCAGGCCCTGCTCCCCCCCAGGGCAAAAGGCACCACAGAGCCCCAGCGGAAGGCCTAGAAAGCAACCAAGCCCGCAGGGGCGGGCAGGCTGCCCAGCCGCAACCCCTAGGCCCTAGCCTAGCAAAGCTCCTGACGCGGGCCCTGCTCGCACGGATGCGTCCAGAGGGGGCGCGCAGCTGGGAGTGGGTGTTCTCTGACGCGCCCCTTCCGCCGCGCCTGCCGCCGCGGTTGGCTGCAGCCGTGCAGCATCTGCGCAGCGCCCGCCCGCACCTGTCCCCTCCTCCGCCCCCCTCCCCCGAAGACCCTCCCTGGCAGGTCAGCCCCGACGGGTTGTGGGTAGCGGACGGTCTGGGCCGCACTTTTGCGGTGATGCACACGGGACGCCTCGTGGCGCCTGGCCCTGGGGTGTCGCCGCCGCAGCCCGACGCTCGCTGGCGGCCGGGCCTGCGTGCTTATGTACCCCAAACACCGCCGCCACTGGACGGCGGCAGAGCGGGTGGAGTACGAGGCCGCCAGTCCTCGGGAGCGGCGGGCCCAAACGGGCCGCGCGCGCCGCACCTGCTGGGCGGCGCGGGAGGAGCACACCAACGTGAAAAAAAAAAAAAAAAAGGTGGTCGTGCACCCTGCCGCCTGCACCGTTGCGGGCGTCCGGCTCGATAACTACACCGTGCGGGAGGGTGCGGCGGGCTCTGACGGCCTCCAACGCCGAAGTGCCCGCCGTGCCGGTGCGCCCCGCCGCCTGGCCGCCCGCCCCAGCCCCCGAGGTGGGTGCAAGCGGTGGAACGGGCGGAGCTGGCAGCGGTGCGGCCGCTGGCCCAGGGACAGCGGGCGCACAGCACAGCGATGACGGCGACAGCGCAGGCGACAGCGGCAGGCGGGAGGGCCAGGGCTTTGGCGGCGGCGGGGATTGGGGGGGCCCGGGGCGAGCATCGGCGGCGGCACGGCGCTCGGTGGCACCGCGGCCACAGCTGCTGCCGGCCGCAGAGTCGGCAGCGGTACGGCCGCTAGCCCTAGGGCAGGCGGTCAGGTAGGCGGCACGCTCCTGGCACAGCGCGAGATGGCGTGGCAGCTGGAGGCTCTGGCGCGCCATCTGCCGCCCAGCCGGGCACAGCATTTCAGCGACAATCCGGTGGCGCTTGACCCCTGGCTGCACCGCACGTCAGCGGCTGCGGCACAACAGCAGGGGACGCCCATCCGTGCGTCCGCCCGCTACCCGCTCCAGCCCTCGCAACACGCCCGCTGGGGCACGGCGCTCGCCGCGCCTGCAAGCGGCCGCCGAGGTGGGTGCAGGCCCGTCGGCGCCCAGCAGCGGTGGGAGCCAGGGGGGCAACGGGTGGGGCGGCGGCCACCGCAGGAGGCGAGGGGCGCCGCCGGGGGCACCTTGCGACCCCGCCCCGCCCGCTGCCCCCTGACGCTTCTGCCCTGCGTGCCGCTTGGCAGCGGCTTTGGGCTGCCCAGCGGGCCGGCCCGCCAAGGTGCTGCTGTGGCGCGTGCAACATGCCAGCCTCGCCTGCGGGCTATACCGTGCGGCGAAGGGGCTGGAGCCGCCGGTGGCGCGGGGTCAAACTGCCGCGCGCGGCGCAGTGCCAGCTGCCGTGCTGTCTGGACGCCCAGCCGCCGCCGTGGGCCCACCTGACGCACGTGTTCTGCGAGTGCCCCACCTACGACGCCGCACGGTCGTGGTTGCGGAACCTGTGGGGAGCGCTGGCGCCGGCCGCGGAGCCGCCGCCTGTGGCCAACTCGGCACTCATGCTGGGAGACTGCTCCTCGGCCTGGGCGTCGTACCCTTCCGGCCGTCTGGCGGACCTGTGGACGGCCCTCCGGGCCACGTTCCTGCACGCCCTGTGGGCGGCGTACTGGTCTCGGGAGCCGGAGCAGCAGACGTCGGAGGCGGTGGTCCGGGAGGTGGTGGCGGAGCTGCAGCGCCTCATCCGCCTGCGCTTTGTGGCGGCTGCGCTTCCCCCCGCTGCCCTTGACGCCCTGCCTACCGCCTTCCTCACTGCACAGCTGAAGCCCGCCAACCTGGCGGATTTTCTGCGCTGTGTGGGCGGCTGGGGGCGTGCTCTGCACGTTGCAACGCGGCGGAGGGAGTGCCGCCGCGCCTGGAGTTTGCGGCTGTCCCTGCAGCACCCAGTTGCGGCCCCCGGACCGTGACTGCGGTGGAGTTTGCCGGCGGCCAACCAACGGATGCGAGAGCGCTTAGTACTGCTTACTTAGGGTCTGTGGGTGACTGGGGGGGGGGGGGCGGTAGGTCTTCGCTCGGTGTGTATGCAGTGTGCCGTGCGGGGACTTTGAGCACCAGGTTTTGGGTCGTGGCCCCTGCTCCCGGTTTTCCTGGTGCTGTTACCCCGCACGTGCCTTTCTCGTGATCCGGGAGGCATGGGCTTTCGTTTGCTGGCTTGGGTGCCTGACCTGTGGTTTGGGAGGGGGGGATGAGGGCTGGGCGCGGGTCGGGTGGGGAGGGGGGGGGAAGGGGGGTGTTGCGTGGCGTTTGGGCTTCGGGACAGGTGCTGGCGGGATCTAGGGGTGCGAGTCTGGGTTTCTGCTGTCCTTCGACTTTTGTGCCTGTGTGCTTCAGCTTTCTTCTCTTCTGGTTAACCCTGCCTCTCTCTTTTGCTGTCTCTGGTTCTCTGGCTCTCTGCTGTCTCTGGCTCTCTGGCTGCTCTGACCTCTGGTGTAACAACCCGGCACGTGAAAAAAAAAAAAAAAAGAGCGCGGCTCTGCTGGTTTCGACGGAAGCACGGACTGCGCCGAAGGGCACGGGAGATAGCAGACAGCACACTTCCGAGTTACAGTCACTACGTGTATATTACGGTGCTACCGTCTTAACAAGACGGTAGCCAGGCGCAGGCCTATGCCCCTCCGCGAACAGGAGGAGGCTGCTGTACAGCATGCATGCCGTACCACACACCAGTCAGGTGCGCACACAGGTCGTTCCCCAGTCAACTCCCAACGACTTCCAGCAACCACCGAACTCCTACGATAGTGTGGCAGCGACGGTACCGTGCTCTGTCAGGCTTCCAGTGCGGGCCGTCGCGCGCTTCCCATAGCCTGCCCGGGTCTGCAGTTCGTAGCCGCCGCTGCTCAGCTGCATCCCCGACTACATCGTCCGCCCATATATACCGCTCCGTGTGGTGCTAGAAAGCCTTGCTGCTTGTGTGCTATGCGGGGGCTATGCCCACCTCCCCAGGAACTCACCTACCTATTGCTATAACTCCCATGTCCTGCATGCTCCATCCAAGGTGGGAATCACTCGCCCAGACTCTTCCACATGCAGGGCAAAGCCCAGTCCCCTCAGATGTTCAACCACCCCAGGGTGGAGGCACACACACACGCTCGCTCGATCGCACGCTCGATCTGCAGCATCTATAGGTCCGCTACCCTTACACCGCTTACCTATCTTGTGTCCTTTCGGGTAGTCTACTGGGGGCAGGGGCCCCTTCCTACCTCCTCGACTATGTCCTGACTGACGGCTTCCTCATCTGTTGATTATGCCTGTTAGGCCCTGCGGAGTGGGAGGCTGCTGGCGGCTCTGTTACAAGTTAAGCCGTAGCCTTAAGGGGGCCGTAGCTCACGGGGCGCACAGTGCGGGTATGCAGCAGTCGCGGGCACTCCTGTCTTGGCTCCACCGTACAGGGGCACCGGGGGCAGTGTTTGCTATCTTAGTGCGGAAGTGTGGGGGAGTGAGGCCATGCATCCCGCACTTTTGGTGACGGAAAGAGCCTCAAGTGCGGAAGCTCCCGCACTTTTGTAGCAAAGTTTGGTTGCGAGTGCGGCCCGCGCCGGCACATTTTTGAGCCTTCTGGCGGCTCAGGTGCGGGGGCCCCTCAACCCCTGGGGGCCCACCGAACGGGCGCGGCCAGCCGAGCAGGCAGTCCCCTTCCCACCCCCACCGTCCAGCCCGCATCAAATACACTTGCAGCATGCACAACGGGGTTGCTGCTGGATTTCAATACCCCCAGTTGCCCACCTACATCAGCTCATGCGCCAGGGCGAGAGCCAGGCAGACTCATCCGCTTGAAACAGGTCTCCAGAACGCGGCGCCCTCCGCTACGTACACTTCACCGCACTCTCCCGCACTTCTGGGCGGCAAGCGCTTGCCAAGTGCGGCCGCACGTTTTGGGCCGCCAAGGGCCACGAAGTGCGGCCCGCTTTCACACTCTTGGGCTTGGACCCGAGGTCCAAGTGCGGGACCTCCCGCACTTCGGCCCTGGGAAGATAGCAACGCTGACCGGGGGGCAGATGGCGTCCGCAAGCGGAGCGACCACACCAACGGGGTAGAGACCTGATTTACACACCCAAAATATTTGGGCTGAGACGCCGCCGTCAGGCTCTTCGGGCGGCGAAGCCCCCCGGGATCACCCCGTGTTGGCGTGCGTGCGTGCGTGCGTGCGTGGCCTGTGTCACACATAAACATGGCGATTCACGCCTGGCCCGCGATGCCACAAGCTTACTTTCGTTATCCCTATCGCTTGTGATTAAGAGCAGGGAAAGTTACGGTATCGACCACGCTCCAATATGCCGTCGACATGTCTGGGGGCTCAACCTCCACGCCCGGCGTACTCAGTCTGGGTGTGTTGCTAGCTAACCTTGCACAATTATCTGAGGGCAGTCGCGACACGGTGCACTTGCTCTAAGCTCGATGGACCATAATCATCCCGGATGGGGAGACCCCAATTGGCTTGAACCAGGCCTCTTGGACCGGCGGGGATAGTTTGCTACTCACACTTCAGTCCGCATAGCACCACAGACTCCCGCGGGGACCAACAGGCCCGCGGGAGCTGCCATGAAGACCAATTTCCGTTGTGAAGACCACGCTGGAGGCGGTGTGTCACAAGGGCCGCTACCGTGACGCAATCCAGCAGCTAGTTAAATGGGGGCACACTGGTGCACGTTGTGGCCAGCGAGTTCCTGAGGCACGAAGTCTTGGTCCTCACGACTCCGGGCCAGCTCGGCGAGGAGGGCGAGCGGCTATTCGACGAGGCCGTCCAGCAGGCTGGCCAGGATGCTTTTAAAAAGCCGCCAAGGCTGGAGCTTCGGGGGCTGCGCTCAACGCTGGGCCTTGGGGGAAGGGCCTTGGGGAAGGGCCTGGGGGAAGGGCCTTGGGGAAAGGGGCCTTGGGAAAGGGCCTTGGGGAAGGGCCTCGGGGAAAGGGCCTGGGGAAGGGGGAAAGGGCCTGGGGAAGGGGGAAAGGGCCTTGGGGGAAGGGCCTTGGGGGAAGGGCCATTGGGGAAAGGGCCTTTGTGAAAGGGCCTTGGGGAAGGGCCTTGGGGAAAGGGCCTGGGGAAGGGCCTTGGGGAAAGGGCCCTGGAGAAGGGCCTTGGGGAAAGGGCCTTCCTTCGCGATTCGCTGACGCCTTGCTTCCCCAAATGCCCCCCTGCGCGCACATAAAGCACCTGCGGGGCCAGCCGCTTTTCCGAGCCATCCCACCACCCATCCTCCGAGCCATCCCCCCCGAGCCATCCATCCACCCATCCATCCTCCATCCCCGCGCAGCCCCGCAGCCCCGAACACCCCCGCGCGTGCCCGCAACCCCCCGTCCTTTGCTCTTCCGTGCACATGTTGACTTCTCGACCAATTGCCAACTCCACCAGTTGACCCTTCTCCCGATTCTCCCGACAGGCTCGCGACGCCAACTCGGCCACCAAACATCTGCTACCTGACTTACATGGGCGCTGTGCACGAGCAGCGCCCGGCGGCGCTGTGCCGGCACCCGCCAGCCGGAGTCGCTGGCGCGGCGGCTGGCGGCGCGCAGGGTGGTGGCGGGTAGCGGTGGCTAGGAGGTGGCAGATCGGTGTCCGTGTAGATAAGACCGGGCAGCTAAGTCTGTGCCGAGGGGTGCGAGTCCCCCGACAACCTGCTAATTACGCGTTGAAGCTCGGTTGGAGTATAGTGCGCCCACGGTTACCACGGGGAACGGGTCGCGTAGCAGATGCATGGGTGAGGGGCTCAGCCCTTTTTCGCCCCCATGGGGGCGCCCAGCGCTTGTCGTGCGCGCTGCTTTCTGATGAAGTCTACTTACTGTCGAAGGTGTAGCTGCCGCGCCCCTTGGACCGTTTGCGAAGCCTCCAAACGCGTGCGGCAAGGGGATGTAAGGAGACACCCCACAAGCCGGGTCGAGTCGTGTAGAGACGAACGGGAAGTGGCGTGCGGATAACCACGAAGTACCACGAGCTGGAAGTTGAGCGGAAGCGGTTTACACCACGTACAGGCGGCGGAAAACGCCTGACGGGGAAGGTTGATTGATTAGCGCCCAGGCGAGGCGGGTGTTGAACCTGGGGATCGAGGGGTAAGAGGGCCTAGGGCGAAGTTGGGTGACACGAAGCCCTGGCGGTCGAGAGCTGTGGCGAGCAGAGGCTGCTGTCGCCTCGCTGGCGCTCGGCTCCCCTAGAACCGGAAGGGGGCCCGCTGAAGGCGGACCGAGCAGAGAGCTGAAGGTCTGGAGTGGGGGCTCCTGCTGTGCGGTCTGGGAAGAAGGGGTCCGGAACGGCTGTATCCGAACGGCTGGGCTGTTGCCTGCGAGGGGGGCGCTGCTGCTCCCCTCAGGGAACGCCTGAGGTATGGGCTGGCAGGGACGGAGGCTTAGTCGCGCGGGCCTGCTGCCGCTGGGATGCCAATCGGGGCAGGTGACGAGAGGAAGAGAGGCTGGCTGCGATAACCGACGGCTGGGGGTCCACTGGTAGATTCGGGAGGCTTAGTCACACGAACCTCGGACTGGTGCACTACTATCAGGGCCGACTGGCGGCTGCCTACGCTGAAGCCGGGTCCGCAGGAGGCTACCCTAGATGGGGGGCGGCACACAAGCTGCTGGACTAGTGCACTGGCCTGACGCGAGCAGGGGCTAATCACCTGCCGGTCCTAGTGGCTGCTGGGGGAGTTCACGCGCGCAGGAACGGAGGCTTAGTCACACGAACCTGGGGGGAACCGGGGCGGTGCCGGAGATGGAGAGGCTGTACCGCCGCGCCGGAGCTCTTGGGAATGAGTTGTGGACAGAGGGATGGTACCGCTGCACGTCCACGCGACAGGGGCGCGACCTCCTGCCTTGACGACGAGATGGACTAGCCGGGCCGAGGCTAGCCTAGCTCTGCTGAAACGGGGGCGATCAGCTGCGTGGGGGCTGCAGCGATCAGCGTCCAAACCTAGTGCTGTGGGTCTTGGGGCCTTGGGCGTGTATTTATTTCGGAGACCTTACAGTACCGAGTGTTCCAAGCGACGGGTGATCAGTCCGACGCAGCCGATTAACAGAGCCGGAGAGTAGTTTAAAGTCTGAGAGCTTTGGAGAGCAGTAAGGGAAACAGGAAATAGGGGAGCAGTAAAATAAAGTTAACAAGGTGTGTCTGTCCTCCTCAGGACAGGGAAAAGGGCTGAGCCCCAAACCCCGCGAGGCCGGGCAGCACTGGGGCCGCGCAATCAAGCACTACGCCCCACAGCGCAAGGACTGAACCCACGCCGCCATAAGTTGGGGGCCTTCGCAACCCCGCAATGCCGGACTTGGCCGTTGGGTTGGGTGCACAAAAACATGCACCCTCCACAAGATAGGAAGAGAAGATGTCCGTCTCCAATCCGCTACTGCCCACACGCCACCCGCTACATCTCTCCCTCCGCCGCAGCCGCTGCTTTTGGGCGCTCAGCCCGGGTCCACGGCCGGCGGCCGCTCCAGCGCGGCCGGCCGGCTGAAGCCCAGCACTGCGCGCAGCACAGCGCACCTTCATCGCTATCCTCCTCGACCATCGTGACTGGTCCGGGCGCCTCGCAAGGCTAGCGCCCGGACCAGGCGAGGCGGCACTAGCCGCGAGCGCTGGGACCAGCGACAGGGACAGAGACCAGCACGTTTTGGTGACCCTGGCACGTTTTGGTGAACAGAAGTAGAGTTTGAGGCTAGCAGCGGAGCAGGTAGAGTGCCTGGTCTAGACTGGGCCGGCCCGATACTGTCTGGTCGATCTCAGCCAGCGCAGGGTCGATAACTTTCCCTGCTCTTAATCACAAGCGATAGGGATAACGAAAGTAAAGCTTGTGGCATCGCGGGCCAGGCGTGAATCGCATGTTTATGTGTGACGCAGGCACGCACGCACGCCGACACGGGGTAATCCTGGGGGGCTTCGCCGCCCGAAGAGCCTAACGGCGGTGGCTCAGCCCAAAAAAACGAAATGCCGAGTCTGGGCCTTGAAGAGCGGCTCGCTGCTGGCCTCACCTGGGCCTGCCGTACCACATTGGCCTTCCGACACCTGGGCCTGCCCATCCCGGGACCAGGCCTCCCTCGGTGGCCCGCGCAGGGCCCCACCGAGGCTGTCGGAAAGTGGCGCGGGCCCTGCCCGAGCCGTGAGGCTCGGGCTCCCGGCCCCCGCCACGCGGCCTGCCGAACGCCCAGGGGCTACGAGGAGAGGCCCCTGGCGCCGCCGACGGCTTGCCTGGGCGCACCGGCGCTGGTAAGCGCCGGTGCTGGCCACACGGCTCCACGCGGCCCACCAGCCAACCTGGGGAGGTCCAGGGTCCTCTAGAACTATTTGTCCAGGGTCCTAAAGCTATTGCGCAGCGGCACGCGTCGAGCGAGCGATAACAGAAGCAAGACACCTCTCAGCAGGCAGACAGCAGGGCAGGCTCAACAAACCTGACAACCTGACAAATCTGACTAGATCGGATACCGCAAAGGAGCCCAGGGACCGCGTTGCCATCGTTGGAGACAGACACACGCGTCACCCCAAGCACCATGGCATGAAATTTGTAAGCCATAGCACCACAAGAACATGGAGAAGAATCCCGCCCAGATCCCAACATGCCCATATCGTGTCGCTTCGTTCCAGATTGCCTCTTCCTCACCCCAGCGCCGCCTCCACCACCCTGCGGTACGTGGCCAGAATGTCCGCCGCCTCCGCCAGGATCCGCTTCACCTCCAGCCGCGCAATCAGTGCCGTACGCCCGCGCGGGCTGTCGTGCATCTCCCGTACGGCAGGATCCAGTACGACAGGCTCCCGGCGCGCGGCTGCGGCCGGCTTGGCAAACATCGGGGGTGGCGGCGAGGAGGCCGCCAGGGAGGCAAAGAGGGGACCGAGGGGGCCCATGGCGGCGGCGGCGCTGGCGGCGGCCTCTTGGAGCTGGGTGGCGGCGGCGGCAGCGGCGGCGGCGGCGGGATCTTCCCCCGTCAGCGCCGTCCACAGGGCCTCGTCGTGCTCCAGGCTGCTGCCGAGCTCCGCCAGCCGCTCCGAAACCAGAGCCTGCGGGGCGGTAGGGCGGGTGGGAGTGCAGCGGTGGGAGTGGACGGGGGCAAGCGACGGAACAGGTGAAGAGGGCCGTCCAGCGACCATGCACCCTGACTGTGTACCGGTAAAGAGCTCCTGTGCAAGTCATATCCCCGTCCTTCCCCCTCCCTGTCCCCCACCTGCAGCCGCTCCACCTCCCTCATCTCTGCCTCCATCGCCCCCCGCGACCCGCCCCGTCGCCGCCGCAGCTCCGCCACCGGCGCCGCGTTCTGACCCAGCCCCTCCGCCGCCAGCGCCGCCGCATCCGCGAACGAGTGTGGCAGCGACAGCAGAGCGGCGCGCCGCCGGATAAGCGAGAGCCGGCCGTCGGCTCCGAATCCGCCGCCGCCCAAACCGTCTTTGAGGGCAACGGTGGCGGCGGCGAAGGCACTAACCGCCGTGGGCCCACGTGGGCGCAGCTGGGCCTGCTCGATCGCGTCAGCGGACGCGGTGAGTGGGTTGGCGGCGTAGGCGGCGCCGCCGTCGAGGGCGGCCACCGCCAGTGCGGCGGCGGCGCCGTCGGCGTCACGCGGGGCCCAGAACCCGGCGGCCGCTACGACCGCGGGCCAACAGAGCGAGTGGCCTGAGGGGACAGAGGACAGCAGCGGCCGCGCGGTTAGAGGGTTACGAGCCTGCCTTACGGAACATACCGGGCGCGAGAGAGCGAGGTGCATGCGGTGGCGGGTTTCAGATAACCCGTGAGCACATGGGCCGGCGCTGGGGCTGGGTCTGCATGGTGCGGGTGGTCGCTTGAGCGCGATAAGGCCCCACCCGATCCCGACGTCGACGGCGCCGCTGCTACCGCGTCCGCCTCCTCGCTGCTGCTGCTGAAGGGCTCTAGCAGGATGCGGTCGTAGGGGTTGGCCTGCGGTAGGGGCAGGGGTATCACAGGGAGGGGCTTCCGCGTCACACAGGGCCGTGCTGTTGCTTGGTTATGCGCCAGGGGCCAAAGGCGCCAGGCCAAGTGGCCAGCGACGGCCTAGGGGGCAACCAAGCGGCAACGAATACCTAAGCGCGTAGCAACAGGCATCCTTGGGTTCACCCTGCGTTCCAACCACGCCGACATAAGTCCATGACCCCGGTGACAGATCCAGTGGCCCCCACGTGTTCGTACCTGCCGTACGAAGCCGTAGCTGGCCAGCTGCTCGTCGTTGGGTCCCTCCGAGTAGCTGGGGACAGGGTAGCGGAGGTGGGTAGCGGGGGAAGGTAAGCTGACGTGGCGAAGAGGTGGGTAGTCAGGGGCCGGGAGTGAGCCCGCGGGAGGCTCAGGGCTCTTGTCCTTCTTTCCGGTGGAAAGATGCCGGCCAGAGCTCTTGTCCCCTGCCCAGCGCTATCAACGGCGGAGCGCCATCGGTGGCGCCTTGCGAGCTCCAGCCGACTGACTGGCTCCCCACTTGGCCAGGAGTGCACCACGCGTTGTGCATCTGGCCAACAAGCGTTGCACCTTAGGCCAGAAGAACGCCAAGCGTTGCACCCGACCCGGACGCCTAGCCAGTCAGGAGGGAGCCGGACAACTAGACGCCCGTGCCGGCCATTGGCATTAACCGACAGGGACCGACCGGGCTATCTAGGTGCCTAGGGCTAGGGCCCCGTTGAGGCCCTACGCAGTACTCACCAGATGCCAACCTCGGTCCCCGCGGGCAGATCACGTCTGGCCCTGAACTGGAAGCAGTCCTCGTGCCAAGCCATCGGCCCCCCCGAGCTCCCCGCCTGGCCCATGGCCGCCGTCGCGACGGCCTCTGCCGCCGACTCCCAGTGCGGCACGGCAGTCGATGCCCAGAGCGGGAAGTGGTTCCCGAGGTCCGCCCAGGGGACCATCATCATCTTGCCTGTGTGTGAAAACACATGATGAAGTCAAGCTTCCTGAAGCGCTCGCTGATAGTGAAGCATCAACGGATTCATGCGGGTATACGGACGGAAGCCTTGTTACAGCGCTCGCCCTAGATTGCGCCGCACCGGCACTGTCGTGGGCAGCGCCTCTGCAGCCCTGTGGCCCTGCAGTCGGGCCGCTCCGCCTCCCCCGCTTCCTCAAATGCACCGAACGGCACTCCTTCTGGCCCCCATGCCCCACGCCTCAGGCCAACCCCACGTGGAAGCACAGCGCGGTCGCCCCCTACGTCATGTGCTGAGTCTAACCCGCCTCCCTGGCCTCCCCCCCACCCCCACCTGGCGCGTGGAAGCAGCGCGACGTTGCCATGGAGTAGGCCCACGCCAGCTCCGCAACCGAAGGGGGCGGCTGCCCGGCGGCGGCGGAGCCCAGCACGTCGTCCTCCCTCAGGGCAGCGGCCAGGCGGGTGAGGGCGGCGCGGGTGGAGGCCCACTGGGCGGTGTAGGAGGGGACCTGGAGGCGGGGGGGGGGTTCGGTTTAGGGGAAAGGGAGGGGAAGGTTCGGTGTTGAGGTGTGCCGGGTGGGCGGAATTCCAGGGCATTCGCGCTCCGGGGGCCCTGAGCCAGGTGGCTGCCTCCTCCCCAGCAGTCCGCCCAAACCTCCGCACCTGCAGCAGGGCCTCCTCCTCCTCCCCTCCCCCTCTCCCTTCCTCCCCCTTTCCCCCTCCCCAAAACCCACTCTCCTCCCCACGACTGCCCCCGCTCCCACACACACGCCCACCTGCAGTAGGGCCGCCTCCTCCTCCCCGAACAGCGCCAGACACGTCACGTCCCGGGGCGGGGGCAGGCTGGAGGCATACGCCCGCCACCATGGAAGGCCCCGGGGCAGCGCCCCCGCCCCTTGCGCCCCCGACCCCGCTGCAGCCCACTCCGCTGCCCCCGCGTCCGCCGCCGCCGCCGTCTGCCTCAGCAGCCACGCCATCCACACCGCCAGGCGCACGGGCGCGGGGAGGCTCTCGGAGTCTGACAGGAGCTCGGCGAGGGAGGGGGGCAGGCGCAGGCCGTGGTGAGCCTGGCGGGTGGGGGTGGGGGTGAGGGTGGGGGTGAGGGTGGGGGTGAGGGTGGGGGTGAGGGTGGGGAGTGAGGGGGGGACGCAGGGCTGCCAGCTATGGTTTACATGAGCGCAAGGTAGCCCAATGGCAGCTAACCATAGCTTAAGATCAGCTTCTAGAGTGAGGAGCGTGAGGAGCTGGAGGGCGGTGGGTACGCTAGAACGGGAGTCATGCCCGGGGGGTTCGTCGTGCAGCCCAACGAGCCATCCTCGACCTTTTCCTCACCTGCCAGCGAGCAAGAAAGCCGGGGTACCAGCCCTCGGGGTCCTGGCCGTATCCACCACCCTCCTCTGCATCACTATCGTTGTCAGGGTCGGGGACCAGCAGGGTGAGGATAGCGGGGAGCGATATCAGCGGCTCTCCAGCCGCAGAGGGCACGGCGGTGAAGAGGCCCCGCCCGCGCGGGCCCTCGCCGACCACCAGCGGGCTGTTAGCCGCATAGGCCAGCAGTGCGAGCGCGTCGCGCTGCGCCACCGCGGGCGGTGCCTCTAGCTCGATTGTCGCGGCTCGTGCGGATGTGGCGCCGCGTGGTCGCGAGCAGCCGCGGACGTGTCTAGCGCCGGGCCACCACCGCGCTGGCAGCGCGCCGTGCGCTGGTGCCGAGGCGCGCATGGCGCCGAGAGAGAAGTTTGCTGGAGATCGGATACCGCAAAGTCAGCGTGTCGCTCGGGTGCCAGGATGGGTGCAAGGATGGCTGGCGCACACCAACACACGCGCCCGCGTGAAATTGTCGTGCTTGGCGAATTGCAGATACTTGCTGATGTGGAGCAGATGGTGGGACCAGCGCTCCTTATCGCGACGATATGGGCTCTTTGTGGTGAGGCGAGGACCACTTCCTCAGCCAGCACGAAACAGGCCCGCGAGCAGCTAGTAAGTTGCAGTGAGCACAGACTTGATTATAACCTTAACTTTTGCGAGGCAGGAGAGGCCGGTGAGGTGGTGGGGCTCCACACGGCCGGCGATACACACGGGCCGTTCCCCGCCAACCCCGCGGCCCACCTGCGCGGTCTCTACAGGCTGCTCTGCGCCCTGGCCTTCTTCCCTCCTCCTGTGAGCCTCCCCGCTTGCCACAGTGAGCTCCTGGGCGCTATGTCGGCATATGCAGGCTTGGACCGGCACTCAGCTTGACAGCTGCACCTCCCCTGGCTGGCTGAGGGTTCGCACGCATGAGAATTGTTGCTTACAGGCATCCTGTAGCATGCCCATCGTGTTCGAGCTGTTGTAAACTCGACTGTGTTGTGTCGCAACGCCCGTTGGATCCCGAGTGCGTACTTTCGCGTGGCAAACATGTGCAGCATTCCAACAACGCGTCCATACCGACGTCACATACAGACTCACTTGTCTCGGTTACGTAGTTAACAAGGATGGGGCTGAGACTGCAGCTCCTGTTGGTGGGCATTGCCTTGCTTGCCGTTTCCTCCACCTGCGTGCGTATTGGCTTTTCGGACGAGCACCAGACGTCGACGAAGCTGCAGACGTCAGCCGCTGGTGCTGTCGGAGCGAGGCAGGAGCCGGCGAATGCCATTCGGGAGCTCGATTCCGACGACCAGGACGATGCAAAGGGGATGGACTCTGAGGGCATGACCGACGTCAGGTGAGGGCATGCGGCCGGTCGCCGGCAAGCACCACCGCGTCCGGCCTTTGGACACGTGCAAGTCCAGTGCACATGCACCATCATCACCCCCGCTGTCGTTTCCGCAACGCAGCTTCCTGCTGTTGGGCGCTCGGGTCCGTGGTGACACCCCCGAAGGCGACGACGCGTTCTGGTAAGACCGGTGCAGCGCTGTGGGCTGGGGCCGACGGCGCCGGTTTCGCCAGCCTGTCCAGTGCTGCGTACGTCCCAGTCCCTCCACATACGTCCCTCCGGTTTGGCGCCCCAAAGTTTGCGCCAAACGCTAGCCCCTGAGACATATAACGCGTGGCAAGGCCGACGTACGCGTGGCTGTGCAAGTCTTGCTACCGAAACCGCATTCGCACACTCCGAAGCCCTAGTCACGCGCGCCCCTCAACCCCGCCTGTCCCCGCCCCTGACCCCGGCCCCCCTCCACCCGGCTCCGCCGCCCCAACCCCTCAGCCACAAGAACCGCTACCGCAAGTAAGCTCAGTGAGGGGTGGGAGGGGTGGGGGGGTGGACAGAGTAGGATGGGCGGGTGACGGAAGGCACGTGCGGTCGGTGGATGTACCGCTGATAGGGCCAGGAGTTGTGCCGCGCGCTCGGTCTGGGCTCTCCACTGTACGGTACCACTACCGCTCGATCTCATAACCCGCCCCAAAACCGAAACTGCGAACCCCTCCCCCTGCTCCAGGCGCACTCTCAAGGTGGTCAAGGAGATGCCCTTCGTGGGTCTGTTCCCCGAGCTGCAGGTGAGGAGGAAGGGGGTCATGGGTGGGGGAGGGGTAAGGGCAGGGGAGCGGGAGGGGGGCCTGAGGGCTTCGGAGGCGGGGGCTGCAGGGCTGGGCTGGGGGGGCTAGGCCGGAAAGGCCACTGTCCCCCGGCACCTCCGCACGCTCCCTGCTGAGTCCAAGGCACTCCTTCTCCGTACAATTCCTCAACCCTCGACGACCTCCCTTTCCACCCGCTCAGCAGCACTTACCCCTTTTCACGCCCCCCCGCCCAACAGCGCACCCGCCGCTTCGAGGGCAGCGGCATTACGTACGCCAAGGGCTCTTACTGGGTGGTCTTTGACAGTCTCAGGTGAGCCGTGGCAGTTGGCGGTCTGAGGTTGGCATGCGTGTGCCGAACGGCCTACACACGTGCGGTGCGGTGCCCGGTACCTGATTGCCAAAACGCTGAGCCCATATCGGCCTTTGCTTCCGCCACCTGACTTGCGTCCACGCCCATTCCATCCCGCAGGTCTCTGGGCCAGATTGATCTCCGCTTCAGGTGCGGTCGGGACGCAGGGCAATGGGCCCCGGCGCATGGGCGCCAGGCGCCTGGTACTGTATGTGGTCACGCCTGCTGCCTCGTGCAGGCCGTACCGCAGCTGCTCTGTGAGGAGAGAGTATGTTGTACGCGATCCCTCCCTATCTTACTCCATCCCCACCCCCCTCTGCCCTGCCACCTTCCCGCAGTTTCCGTGGCCCTGAGAATCACCTGGTCGGGCCCGTGGGGGATGAGAGCCAGTTCGAGGTGGGGGGGGGGGCGCAGGGGGGCGCACGGGACAGATGGCGCACGGGCGTCAGCAAACGGAAGAAGGGAGGGACACGGAAGAGGGCCAGGGGCAGCGGGCCCCGGGCTGAGCGCAGAGATGTTGGGGCGCCAGAGCACACGGTGCGACCGACATGATTGGCCACTGCCATGTCGACAGAACCGCTAACGGTAACCTGCAATTGCCGGTTTCTAACCGTAGGGGATTTCGTACGACGACGAGAGTGACACTTTCTTCGTACTGCGCGAGTCGTTCGAGCATGACGAGCACGGCCTGGTGCCGCTGACGGAGCAGCTCAAGCTGAGCGAGGACGGCAACACGTACACGGTTGGTTTTGGTTTTGGTTAGCAACCGCCTCGAGCTGCCCCTGGCCACTGGCTGTGGGCCCCTGGGCCCCTTTCGGCAAAACACCGCTGAGGTTTCGGTTTCGGTTATCCCTCAGCGTTGTACGCGGGATTTCCCAATCTACACCTGCGGTGCCAGAGTGCTCCTGTCCCTCTCTCCCGGTGTACCCTCAGGTGCTCGAGAAGTGCATCGTCCGCTTCCAACTGCAGGTCCGTGGCGGTTGGGCAGGGCGTGGCGTGTAACCAGGCCAACACCCTCCCCCCTTTCTCCCTTCGGTTGGTCGTTGGGCTGTCGCGGCGGTTGAGCGGGGCGTGGTGCGTCGCCAGGCCAGGTAACAACCTCGACGCCCTTCCTCCTCCCGCCGGCCCCCTCCCCCAGGACGTGAACAAGGGCTTCGAGTCTCTGTACGTGTTCACACGCGACGGCAAGCGGCAGATGCTGGGCATGTGCGAGAGTGAGTGGGTGTAGGGCTTAGTGGGCTGGGGGGGAGGGAAGAGGAAGGCCAAGGGAAGGAGGGGTATGGCGGGGTTGAGAGAACGGCGTGACCAAGAAAGCAATGGAGGCGCAAGGGAACGGTCGGGGGAGGTTGAGGCCTGTCAAGCCTACAGTGTGATTCCCGGCTCACACCCGGGAGCAGCCCTTGGCACACCCCGCTGGGGGAGTGATGGGGTCAGCGCCCTGCCCTGGCCCGGGAACGCCGTTCACCCTACCTCCGACGCCCTACTACTCACCTCCCCCCCCTCCCCCGCCCCCCACTCCGTGCAGGCAACCACTGCAAGACCATTCTCGGCCCCGACCCGCCCGGCCTTCAGGTGCGGCCGTAGGGCGGGGGGTGGGGGTGGATGGAAGGCCTTGCCAGGGGTGGCTGCGCAGGCAACCTCACGGAATACTCCCACACATTCCCCCTGTGCGCTGCCCTCTCCTTCCTCCCTCCTATGACGGCTTGTGCCTCTGTTGGACCTTCCATATCCGTCTCCACCTCGATTTTTCCCTCCCTTGACCAAACCTAAAACCCCAGCGCGGCCACGGCCGCCTTGTGTGGGCCGAGTACCAGGGCGCTGACCCCACGGACGAGCACGACGAGTGCAGGTGTGTGTACGGCACGTGTACGGCACGGCGTTGTACGGCAGCACTGCGTCCGGTGTAGTTGGGGAAGGAGGAAAGGGCCGACCAGGTCTTTAGCGTGGTCCAATGTGCGTCCTCGAAACGACCGGTATGGCACAAGGTTATAAGGTTACAGCGCAGGGCTCGGGCTGACCACTCACGGCTTAGAGCGTGTCCCCGCACGCCATGTGATCCCCCTGATATGAGCTGGCGACAGCAGACATGCACCCACACAATGTCGCCACACCTCCTCTCTCAGGACCCCAGTCCGTCAATGTTCCACAGTGTACCCCTTTGCATCCTTTCCCGACCCACAATCCGTATCCCTGTCCTGGACCCTGAACCCACAACCCTGGATCCTGGATCCTGGATTCCGTCCGGCCAGGTGGAACGTCAAGAGGGTGATCAAGCTGCCCGAGGACGCCTTCCTGCTCGACTACTCGGGTGGGGCCGGGGGGGTGGGGGGATCTGGGATCAGAGGAGGGGGTGATGCGGCATGCCGCAGCAGTCATCGTCCGCAATCTCGACGCCCCTCCGCCCGTCCATTGCCTTCTTCCTTGAGCCCCTTTTCTACACAGCAATCAGCTTGACTGGTTTCCCCTCTTCCTCAACCCTGCCCCCCTGAACCCCAGCCATCAACTTCCGCGGCATGTTCGGTGAGGACGTGGCGGTGACGAGTCAGGAGGACGCAGCGGTGTGGATCGGCAAGTTTGATTGGACAGTGAGCGGAGGGGGGGCGGGGGGAGGGGCCGTGGGGGGGAAGGGCACGTAGGGGCCGAGGGCGAGGGCACAAGGGGGAGAGGGGAGGGGTAGGCACTAGGCAGGGAGGTGTACTGCGGAGAGCCGTGAGATCCTTGAGCCCGCCCCCGCTCCGCTCTGCTTCACATATCCTCCCCTCCAACCCCTCCAACCCAGGCCATGGAATTCGTGCACCCCACGCAGCCGGAGACCCCCATCACGGCACGCGCATACACACGCCCCTCCACCCCCCCTTCCTTCCCCTCCAACCCCCCATTCCCCCCTCCACCCCAGGCCATGGAGTTCGTCCACGCCGAGGGCGCCGACACATCGGGCCCCTACGGACAGATCTACCACTTCCCACGCACCGCCGACTGTTGGAAGGTGCGTGTGGGGGGAAGGGGGGGCAGGGGTGGAAGGGGCGACAGGGGCAGGCCAAGGGTGGGCAGGCCGCACGCCCGATAGCCCTCTCCTCCCGTGCCCCGTCGCGTGCTGATCTCTGCTGTCGTACTGCACTGCCGCACTACTGCCGTACATAGATGTACTGCAACGTGGAGGGCGTGGCCTGGCTGGATGCGGAGCGCCTGGTGTTCGCCAGTGACAAATCGAAGCGCATCCAGGACCACAGGTGGGTTTGGGGGGTGGGGGGGGGGGGGGGGGGGAAATCGGGCATCAGCCGTGAAGAAGGGCATTAGCCGTGAACTCCCATATGTTCCGTGGGCTAAGAGGACGTGTGTCCAGACACTAAAAGCTAGGAAGAGCGGGCCTGACATCGCCTCGGGTAGGGTTGGGGGCGGGGAGGGGAGGGGGAGGGTTCTGGCCGGGGAACCGCCTCCGCTGGTCCTAGTTTTGAAATCACACGAGGTGGGAGCGATCCCGCCATTCCTCCCTTCCCCTTCCCCCCTCCCCTTCGCTCCCTGTCAGGTGCATGGACAGGGACCAGTCGGTGCACATCATGGCGCTGCCGTGATCATCCGGGGATCATGGGATCACGTGCCGGAGTGCGGTGCAATCCAGCAGTTGTTTTGGGGAGCGCGGACGCCCAGCTGCGGGTCCCAGCTGCCAGCATGGGAGAGGCCCCGGGGGCAGGTGCGTGAGTTCCAATCGGTGTGCCCGCAATCCGCGTCATGCAGCATGTGCGCTGCCAGTTGCGCTGCCAGTTTGTTGAGTTGCTTTGAAGGCCGCCAGCGGGGTCGATGCAATGTGCCGATGTGCGGCTACCCCCGCGGGGTGGGTCTTTCCCCTGTGTGGGCCGGAGTAGTCTTATGGCGGCGGGAGGTGGGGGTCGGCGAGTGCCGTACACTTACTCATGCTATCATGCATGCCCCGTGTGGTGCTGACGCACACAGCGATTCAGTATGTTTCCCCTGCTCTTTAAGTAAAGAGGAGCTGAGGGCTGGCCCGGTGCCGTTGAGTTGGTGTTGGCGCAGGAGCCGGTCCGGACATGCAGACGCACAATTCCTTTCAAATCCTGATTAAGTCTGCAGCACTGCACAACCAAATGTAAGCACACTGGGCCCTCATGCATGCACCGCCAGGGCGCCGGCAAGGCACAAGAGTGGCGATACGACGCACGCCGTGTCCCACAGCCACCAGGGGCCCGGGTGTGCCACCAGCACGCTAGGGCCGCAGGGGAACATGCTAATTCCCGCAAAAACGGACCTGCACTCAGCCCGGCCACCTAATCCTCTACGGCCGCCAGAGGCCCGTGTATGCCACAGACAGCGGACTCCCTAGAAGCCGGTGCCACGGCGCGCACGCTCAGTATCTTCACTATCGTATGCACGCTATGATGAGTTCCTAGTGCTCAATGCTCCGGTGCTCTCCACCTCGGGGCATGCGATATCAAGGTCCTGTATTGCAATCCATAACCCTGCACCCCTCGGCCTACCCTACCCAGCCAGATGAATACCATGGTGATTTCCATCCTAGGGGTACCGGTACGCCATTGTGATCGACCCTTTCCGTCCGGTTTAGTCCAGTGCACTTATGCTTTGCGGCACCCATTGGGGCCATCAGTGCTCAATGCTCTGTGGGCCCGCTCAACCCATGCCAATGCGGCATAAGCGGTGACAACCACGTACTCAGCAGGAAGTTACGGAATCCAACCGACCCTCACAGGATGAACTGAATCCTACAGTCCAAGTGCACTGGTCACAAATCGGCGGGTTGTGTCAACAATCCCAATCCTGGAAAGCCTGGCAACAAGCGTCCCGAAATGAATGTCCCCGTGGTGTCTGCCATGCCTGCATGTACACGGCACGCAGGTCCGCCCTTCGGTACTCCTGCCTCTTGCCCCTTGCAGCCGCCGCTGGCCGCCCCTCACCGCCCTCCCTTCCTCGCGCTGCTTCACCCGGTGACCCGGCTCGAACCGCAGGACCACAGGACCACAGAACCAAAAGAAGCAGAGGATAAGAGCCTAAGCATGGAAGGCGAAGCCACATGTGGCTACGGCGGTTGCGCTTGCGCGTGCGGTGATGTTGGCGGTTGAAATTGCGGTGGCGGTGGCGGCGGCGGGGACCTGGCGGCTCAGAACCACAGGCCCCAGTCTCCGATGCCGTCTGCGTCCAGCATATGGAGGCCAGGTCCTGGTGCGCCACGCAGCCCCGCAGCCAGAAGGCGGTGGAGGCCACGTTGGAGGCCGTTGAGGCCACCAGGTAGGGGGCACGGGCCTGGGGTGGGGGGAGGGGAAGGGTGGGTGGGGGGAGGTGGCAGAGGGAAAGGGCGTGGGGGTTAGGGGTTAGGGGTTAGGGGGAGGGGGGAGGGGAGGTGCCCGTACGCTTGGGGAGGGTGAGGATACGAGGCAAGGCTGATCGGGGACATGGGAGTGGGAGACGTACTGCGGTACTGCGTCAATCTACCTTCTTCCTCCCCTCTCCTCCCCCCCTCTCCTCCCCTCTCCTTCTCCCCCCCGTCCCCCCTCCCCCGCACCATGATGCCCAGGTCCGTCAGGAAGGCGCGCGTGGCGGTGCAGCGCTGCTGCGGGGCGGAGGGCCGAGGGGTGGTGGTGGCAGTGGTGGGCTTCCAGGGGGGCGGGGGGGCAGTGTGAGTGGCTGGCAGCAGCTGGGGGGCGACGTGCGTCGTGCATACTCCTGCACACTAAGCTCACCTCGATCGCCGCTGCATTGAAACGCTTCTGCGGAGGGAGCAGGAGGGGAAAGGACAAGGGATGATGAGCGCAGAAACAGACGCCGCTCAAACTGCTACCACCCTGCCCACGGTGTCAGTGAGGCCACGCAGGGCAGGCACCGCAGCCTGGCAGGGCCAATCGGCACGCACCCATCCACCACACACGCATCCCCCCCCTCGGCCTCGGACCTGCTCATGCCCCTGCGTCGTACTGGCGCCGGCAGCGGGCGCAGGCAGTCGCACGTGGAAGGCCGTACAGTTCAGAATCTCGCGCGCGTGCGCCTGCACCTTCTGCGGAGTACGGCACGGCATGTACGGCAGGGGCGTAGGGCAGGATATTTAGTAGCAGTGCAGGGAGTGGATGTTAACCACAGCGTTTAGACCGTGCATGCGCACGCATACGTGTCGTGCGCACCTGGCCGAGTACGGCGTCGTCCCCCATGATGACGCACGTGCGCCCCCGTGCGGCCGGGTGCCGTACGGCCAACTCCCGTATGCCCTCCAGCAGGCTGTGGTCGGACTGGCTGCGGCCGGGGGCGTAGGCGTACTCACTCACCTTGTCGCCGCCTGGGCCCGGGAGGGGGTGGGGTGGTGAGGGCGGGCACAAATGAGTTTGCGGGAGAGAGGGGCGGTGCGTGTGCAGCGTGGGGAGGGCCAAAAGGCCACTGGGGAGGCGGGTGGTAAGAGCCTCGCTTCCGCCAACCCTGGCCTATATATCCACCCTTCCTCCCGCCTTGGAGCTTGGTCCCTCTCTGGCCCCCATCCCCCCTGCACCCCTCTTCCTCCCTCACCCCGCACGTGCAGCGCCACCCAGGGCTCCTGCGGCAGGGCCCCCGCAAAGCCCTCTGCCGCCGCCCCCAGGTCGGGCTGCAGCGCCCCCCACAGGCCCCGCAGCAGGGGGCACACCGCCACGTAGAGCGCGCGCCGGGCGGCTGCCGCGCGTTGCCGCTGCGGGGGCCGGGAGGTGACCATGGGTGCACATGGGGCTTACGGTACGTGCTGAGACGCGTGACTGTGGGGACGCACGTAAGCCTCGGACGCACGACCCCCAGACCTGGGACCGGAGGGGTCTGTGCCGACCTAGTGATACAGAGGCAAGCCGCCCGCGGCATGCCCGCCATGCCCCAGCGGTCCGTGCTTGCCCGCCCGTCGTGGCGTTTCGGACCGAGTTCTTCCGGATAGCCGATCCGCGCGACCCCCCACCCAGAGGCGGGGCAGGCTGGAAACGGGAGCTGCGGGAGCACCGGGGCGCTACCAGACCGTTCGTCCCGCCCGCCCCCCACCCGCCTCACATCCGCTCCCCCCCATGCTGTGGTCCAAGGGCGGGTGCCCCCACCCCGGCCATGACCTCTCTCCTGCTCCCTCCACCCGCACCCCTCCTCACCCGCTCCTCCTGCCCACCCCCCGCTCCCACCCCGCCCTCTTCACCCGCTCCTTCTGTCCCCCCACCCCACCCCCCCCCACCCCCCCCCATCCCCCCCACACACCCCACCCCCCCCACACACCCCTCACCCGCTCCTCCTGCCGCGCCTCCTGGCGCACCCACGCGTCCAGGGCGTGGGCGTAGCGCTGGTTGCGGGCCGCGATGGCGAAGTGGTCTTGGGGGGAGGGGGGGGAAACAGGGGGAGGCAAGGCGGGTTGCTCGGGTGGAGGTGGACCGGGTAGGGGTGGGGAGGTCGAGGGCGAGGGCGAGGGCGAGCTGCTTGGGAGGTGGAGGACCGGTGGCGCGGTCCGTCGGACAGTGGTTTGAAGTGGGGGGCGAGGGGAGGGGGGCGGTGGTGGTCTCCTGGCCCCCCACGCGCGCATGGCTCACCCAGGCTGAGGCAGTGCTTTGCGATGCAGTCCTCCCGCCCCGCAGCCGACTCCACTCCCGGGGGCAGGAGCTGCAAGAGAGGGCGGGGGCAGGGCAGGGCTCGGGGTTGGGTCGACGTGTAGGGTCGCGTCCACCCGAGCGTAGGGAGGGGCACGCGTCACGAGTCCATGGCATCCCGGACGCGTCACGTCTCCAATGAACTCCCAGCCGCAACCCAGCCACCCCAACCCCAACCCCAACCGTGGCTTTCGCACTCTACCGGCACACACAACCGTCACCCGCACACCGCCACCCACGCACCCCCGGCACGAAGAAGTCCCGCATCGGGTCCCCATCGGCCGAGCCTGGGGGTGCGGGGGGGAGCGGGGCGGCGGGGGGCAGGGCAGCCTCGGCAGGGGACCCGGCAGGGGCAACCGTGTCAAGGGGTTTGAGCGCCGAGGTTAGACCGAGTGACATTTTAGTCTGGGAGCCTCCTCCGGCAGCCACCAGCACACGCACACGGAAGACACCGACGGGGCCGCTTCCGGCCACTCCAAGGAGGTACGTGGTGGCATGGCTGAGACTTTTCACACCCGCACCACGCCCTCCCCCCCACACAATCGTCCCAACCCAACTCCCTGGCGCCCCCCCCCGGCCGGTACCCACGTGGCCCGAAGCTAAGGAGGCGACGGCTGGGCTTGGGCTCGTCCGGGCGGCACGAGTAGCGCGTTTCGGACCAGTCTAGGAACACGGTCACGCCAGGCGCCTCCGCTTGTAGGAGTGCGGCCCTGCAGCGACGAAGGGCGGGAAGGGACTCGGGGGAGGCCCCATCGCCCCTGAAGGCGCCGAGGGTGGATAGGGTGACCTTCAAGGCTCTACCCGACACGCATGTAGGGGCAATGTCCGTCGCCCGTGCCCACCCCTTCCGGCCAACAACGTCCGTCCCGACGGAAAGTCATACCTTGTGAACCAGTTGTTAAGCATAGATCTGCGGGAGCGGAAGAGCGGACGTGCAATAGTGTTGCAATCAATGACAAACCGTCGCACTCGGAACGTCGCGGGAAGCCGCGCACACCCGACGCGGGGCCGCTCACCCGAGACCGAATGTCGTGCTTCTGAACCTCACACAAGACACGTTATAGCTCGTGGATTGCTCCAAGGCTGTCAGTTCGATGACTCGTTGGGGGAATGGGCTCTCTCTCTCTGCCCTCCCCGCAGCTATTGCCATGGCCAAGATGATCGCAGCTAGTAGCAAGTCCATTATGTTCTGTGGATGAGAGCGTTTGCTGGATAGTCGTAAGCGTATGCACGGTACGTACCGCTTCGAAGGCGGCTTGGCAGATGAGTCCAGCCGCCCGTTCAGGCGATCGGCCGCGGCGGGTAGTGGCAGAGGCCCAGCAGAGAGCTAGCGCCTGATATGCACAGGCTGGGCTGGATGCATGTAGAGGCGGCCCCGGCGGCCCGGTCAGGGAGGGCCAGGGACGGCCAGGGAGGGCCAGGGCAGGCACGAGGGGGCGCGCGCAGCCCAGGGGCCAGCAGCAGTGCCCTGCCCGTCCCACCCTCCAGCTGTCCAGCAGAAGCTTCTCAGCCCGCTACGCCCAAGCTACTAGCCCTCTCGAGGTAGGGGGACAAGCAGGATGTAGCGCAGATGTAGGCTTACACAGGCAGCGTGCCCCGCGCTCTGCTCACCGGCGAACCCGTCCGTCAGGGGCCTGACGGTTGTCATCCAGAGGGACAGCTCCATATCGCATGGCAGGCACACTTGAGGCCGAGGCTTTCAGCCTGGGCCGCCCTCGCTGGCTGAGCCTTGGATGGGTGTTGCGGCATTGTCGCCAAAGGCCGGCCGGGGGCCTGGCTCTAGCTTCCAACATTTCCGCAACATCGGGGTATACGTGGTCGAGCGTCTAGTGGGGAGCGGAGGCAGCGGAGGCTACGACGTCTGTCGTGGCTTCGGGGAAAGTCGCGAACGTGCCACAACCGAGCTGGCTTTGAGTTTCGCTGCAGGTTGTGTCGGGTCAGCCTATCCATAACCAGACTCTGCCGCCGGTTCTGCCGGGTTACGTCGCGTGCATGCGGGCCGGTGCGTTCCGTGACAGGCGCCCCCAGCACTGCCCCGCCCCAAGCTCGGTTCCCAAAGTGCACAGCTAGGACACGCAGTGGGATATGTAGAGCAAGACAGGAAACGGGGTCACGTTCTTGGAGGTCGCAATCTGCGAGGGCTTTCTGCTGCTGACGACACCCCACGCACAAGCTAATCAAGCACAACCAAACAAAGAATGCACTCACGAAAGCGCGAGCATGTTCCGCTCTTGGGCGCGCTGCCTGTCGGCAGGCAGCAGAGCGCACCGGTGGGCCAGCAGCCCTTGATGCGAGGACGCGTTGGGCCGACCTCGCCAACGCGAGAGCGGCAAACGCGGTTCCCGTCGGGTGCTCGGCAACGCGTCGGCACGGTGGCGCTGGGCCATCCCGTCGGTCCCGGGAGACAGCGCGATAAGTTCGTGGCCCTTCCCGAGGAGGAGCTCGACACACTGCTGGTTCCACAGGCGCTAGCCGAGGTAGGGTCGGGGAGGGAGAGGGCCCCGAGGAAAGGGGAGGGTTTGGTGTGGGGACGTACACGGACGTAGCTGGGGCGTGCCGCTGGCTGGGACTGTGTGGGCAACTGGACGGGCGGGGTGGGGCGTGGCTGGGGCCCGGCACGAAGGCGGCAGGAGTAAAGGCGGCACCTGCTGCGTGCGGTGGCTGCGACTGGGTGAGGGCGGGGAGCAGGAGCCAGGTGGCGGCGGCGGAGGAAAGGGGAGGGATGGACGTACCGATCGGGCGGGGGTGGGACGTACCGACGTCTGGGGTGTCGGCGCCGTGTTGAGGCAAGGGCCTGGGGTCTGTGCCGGGGCACACGTTCAGGACCGCGATGCCGCAACCCACTCCCGCCCCAAGCCCTGCCCCCTCCACCAGGAATTCGCAGCGGCACACTCACACCTCCCCCATCCACCACCACGCCAAGGTTCCCAACCCCATCCCACCCCACTCCCCCCACCCCACTCCCCCACCCTCATCGCTTCCCGCTCAATAACCTACCCATCTCCCCGCCCCTTCCCTGCGGTTTTTCGCACTCCGCAGGAGCCCGCGCTCGCGCTTCAGTCCCCCGAGGACGCCCTGGGGCTGGCCTCCACCCTGGCCCCCCCGCCCGGCATATTCGAGGACCTCATTCCCAGGGACGACCTGCCGCCGCCCCGCCCGCCCATCGACAGCTGCTGGCGGGGACGCATCACGTGAGCACAGCACGGCACAGCACAGCTCGGCACAGCACAGCACAGCACGGCATGGCGGGGGAGCGGGGGGGCGCGGGGGGCGGGGGCCCTGAGGCAGCCCCATAGGACCGTTCGCCTGGGCCGGTTCGGGCGTCTGAGCGAGGACCGGGCCGTATGGCCCTCCTGGGGCGAGGGGCAGGCGGCTTGGGGCCAACGGGGTACGCTCCTTATGGATTGGGGGTTCAGCGGGGCCTGCCGGGCCTGGGCCACGGGGCAGCCCAGCCCGCGCGCGCGGCGCCCCGTCATCATAGGCAGGCAGGGAAGATCACCCGTGCGGCGCGGGCGGGGCTCGGGTTGCCTCTTGGAGTAGCAGCACAGTGTGCGGGGACACCACACCGGGCTCTTCCCAAGCCGCCGCCCGCTGGGCTCGGGAGTGTCCGTGCGATGACGTGGCGACTTCTCCTCTCTCGCACCTCCGTCCCTAGCCCACCCGCTCTCTCACTACTCCCCCCCACACACCGCTCCCCCCCACCCCCACCCCCCCCAGCTTCTACTGCGTGGCTGAGTCGTTCGACCGCAAGAAGCTGGAAGAGCTGCTCAAGCTCACCTACCCCCCGGGCACGGTGGGGGCAGGGGGGGTTTAGGGGGGTTGGGGGTGGTGGGGACGGTGGAGAGGGGGCCCAGGGGGCTCAGGATGATGGAGAGGGGGCCCAGGAGGAGGCCAAGAGGGTGGCACACTGGGCAGCCTGCAGTGCCACCGAGACCTGCGCCCGAGCGCGCAGTGCCTCAATCCCCCCCCTGAATCCCCCCCCCCCTCCCCCCAACCCACTCTCTGCCCCCCCAGGTCCGCTCCTTCCCCGACGTCTTCTACGTGGAGTACATCCGCGGCTCCGAGGCGCAGCCGGGGGGGGACGTGTTCTTCTTTGACTACGGGGTGGTGGCGTGCTGGGGTGAGGGGGTGGGGGGGGGAAGGGGGAGGGGAGGGGGGAGGGAGGGAGGGGGGGGGGGTGGGGGGAGGGGAGGGAGGGGGGTGGGGGGAGGGGAGGGAGGGGGGTGGGGGGAGGGGAGGGAGGGGGGTGGGGGGGGGGGGGGGAGGGGGAGGAAGAGTGCCGTGCCTGGGCGTGTCAACCCCAGGCTTCAGTAACCAGTAAAGTGAACCCTGCCTGAGTGTGAAGCGGGCTGGGGCGGGCATCAGGCTAAACGGGGAGTGGGGAGGAAGGGACGCCCAACGTTACGCCCCGCTGACGAGGCTGCCCCCTTAACCCCTTAACCCCCCGCCCAGGCATGACTAAGACCCAGGAGATGACCATCGTCCGCGGCATCGCCCACCAGTGCATGGAGACGCCCCTGCCCGAGCAGTGGATTGAGGTGGTGAGAGGCGGTTAGAGGTTGGAGGCGGTTGGTAGTTGGCACGGGGGGTGGGCCACACACCTACCCGGCCCCCGCTCCACACATCCCTGACCTGCCCCCAACCCCACCGCCCACCACTCCCATCCACCCCATCCACCCCCCCCCCCAAAACCCCCCAGGACGAGTTCCAGTACTGCTTCGTGAACGAGAAGCAGCAGCACGTGCAGAACGACACCGTGACGCTGCACAGGCGGTACGCGCAGGACTACAAGGTGGGAAGGGGGGAGGGGCACGGGGACTGGGCTGGTGGAGGGAAGGAGGGGCGGGGGGGGTATAGGGGGCCGGGGGGGGTCGTAGGGGACGGATTGGGCCAGGCTGTCGGGCGTGTGGCGTCCTTTGCTCGGGCAGCAGCGGACCGGGGCGAGGGCAAGGGGGGAACAGGTACCGGCCGCTGAGCCCGGCTGAGGAAGAGGGGGGAGATGCTGGGCACTCGCATGGACTCTGCATAGTTAATACGTCCCCCACCCTCCCCTCCCCCCACCTGGCATCACCCCTCTTCCCCTTCCCCCCTTCCCCCTTCCCCCCTTCCCCCCCTTCCCCCCTTCCCCCCTTCCCCCCTTCCCCCCTTCCCCCCTTCCCCCCTTCCCCCCTTCCCCCCTTCCCCCCTTCCCCCCCTTCCCCCCTTCCCCCTTCCCCCCCTTCCCCCCTTCCCCCCTTCCCCCCTTCCCCCCTTCCCCCTTCCCCCCTTCCCCCTTCCCCCCTTCCCCCCTTCCCCCCTTCCCCCCTTCCCCCCTTCCCCCCGTCCCCCCTCCCCCCCAGATGAAGCTGTCCATCTCCTACGCCCTGGCCCAGTCCACCAAGCTGTCGGTGTACGAAAAGCGCGTGACGGACATAGTGCTGGAGACCAAGAACCTGCCCGAGGTGGGGGGAGACGGGGGGGATTAGAGGGCGTGGGGGGAGGCGTGGGAGGGGTGGAGGGCGTGCTGGAGATGTCAAGCCGAGGGGGGGGGGAAGGGACGGGCGAGCTGCGTGAGGTTCTCCAGGACGGTGGTTGTGTCGGTGGCGGGGCAGAGCAGAGGCAAAAGAGGGGCAAAGCACCCTCCTGACCCTCCGTCACACTCTAACCTAAACTCCCCCCCCCTCTCCCCCTGCCCCCCCCCCCTACCACCCTTAGGCCCTGGCCGAGCACGGCGAGGTGGCCATCTCGGGGCACGACATCGCCAAGCTCATCGGCAAGGTCTTCCTGCAGAAGAGCGCAGTCAACCTGCTGGTGGGTGCGGCGGGTGTCGATGCGTGTCGACTTGTCTGCTGGATGTCTAATCATGGGTGAAGGGATCACGTTCCCCCGCCTCACCTCCCCCGCCTCCCCCCTTCCCCTACGCCTCGCAGGGCAGCGTGCTGGGGACGCCCGAGTTCTTCTGGCACGCACCCGACTCCTTCCAGGTGTGTGTGTGAAGAGCTGCTCGCATGAGCCTGGGAGTCTTAGGCGCGGTGATAAGTCGGCCAGCCTTAGATACGGAACCCAAAGCCCGAGGAAACCGAAGCCCGACATCAAGGCGCTCGAGTGACCAGTTACCACCCTGGGTGTCCCTGGCGCACCCCCCCAGGCCCTGTACACGCGCGTCACCGAGTACCTGGAGCTGGAGAGCCGCGTGGAGCTGCTCAACAGCCGGTTCGCGGTGCTGCAGGTGGGGGGTGCGCTGAACCTGCATTAGTAGCAATTGAAGTGAACCCACAGCAGCAAGAGGCGAGCCCCCGGCTGTGAGGGGCGTACCGGCTGGGGTGTGTGTGTAGGGGTGGGGGGTGGAAAATGGGGAAGGCGCCGGCACCCACCCACTCGTGGCCCACGCCCACCTGCTCGCTTCCCCCACCTCACACGCTGGGATCCCCCTCCCCCCTCCCCCCCTCCCCCCCTGACAGGAGATGCTGGACATGCTCCGCGACCACCAGAACAACTTCCACAACGTACGGCTGGAGTGGATCGTGATCTGGCTGATCGTGGTGGAGGTGAGGGGGAGGAGAGGGGAGAAGAGGCGAAAGGGCGGACAGCAAGTCTGAGAAAGAGTGAACGGAGCCAGCTTTTACCAAGCCACCGAGTGGCCTGAACGGGTGCCGCGCCTTGATTGGTGTACCATACAGTGTCATGAATAGATCAGTGTCGGCAGGGAGCCTCTACCAAGCCACCAAGGGGCATGAATGGGTGCGGAGCCTTTTAGGGTGTACGCAGCCCCCTGGCCTGACCCGAGTCCTCCTTTCCCCCCTCCCCCCTCCCTCTCTCCCCTGTCAGGTGGTGGTGGGTCTGTTCGAGCTGCTGGGGCTGTTCGGGCTCGTGGGCACGCACGCGGGCGGGGAGGCGCTGCGGAGGTGAGGCCCACCCGGGGCCCGGGGCCCGACGGGGCCCGGGGAGGGGGAGGCGGGGGCTTGCTTGGGGCTTTTGGGGTGTGTTTGGGGGCGCAACGGGTGCCGTAAGCTTGATGCGGCACGTGGGTGCGCTCAGCACGGGGGCACTGGGCCCCAGCACGCATGGCACGGTATGGCATGGCATGGGCGGTAGGTGGCAGCAGGCGGCGGCGCGGAGGCGAGTGGGCTGTTGAGGCGGGGGCCTTGCGGCGATCCTTCCTCGGGGTCGGGATGCAACGTAAGGCCTCCGCCTGGGTAGTCAGGCGCTTGGTTTTACTGTTGAAACGGGACTGCACGGAGGGGGTTGACGGGCAGCAATGCAGTGGGCGTGGGTGTGGGTCTGGGTGTGGGCGTGGACGGGAAGGGGAAGAGGAGGGCCGGCGGGGGCACCCGGGCACGGAAGCACGGGGGAAGGGCTAGGGTTGGGTTGGGGGTTATTATAGACAACGGGGCGTAGTGCCGCGGTGTTTGGCGTCGCATGATGTGGGTTGGGGGTGGGTGCCAAACGTGAACGCAAAACACAGACACGCGTGGGCGCTCTAAGTCTCAGCCAGCGCTGGGCTGCGGGGTGAGACGGGTATCGCAGACAGGGGCATAGCGGGGCAAGCTCTAAAGTGGTGGGCAGTCGTGTCAACACGTTGTTTGGTGTGCGGTATGTGGGGAGATGGTTGGCGCTGACATGTGCTTGTTGCTGGGTGCGTTGTTGTGGGCAGGTTGGCTAGGATCTGAGCGATGGGAGCAGCGAGGAAAGCAGCCTACTTTTCGTTGCTGGCAGGATCGAGCGCAGGTCCGTGACACGACGTGGCCATGGCTTGGGGCGCGAGGAGGGGCGCAGCTTTGTTCAAGGCATGAAAAGCTAGCTCTCGAGCTACCATCATCCTTCTATATTTCCATGGTTCACGCTATGAAACTTGAAGCTGCAGGAGCTCGCGGCGCTTGACGCGACCCCGCTCGGAAAAGCGCGACCCCTAACGGCCAACGGTCTCCGTCCAAAGCCCGGCCGCCGGCTAGCATTTAAGCGCGCCTCCGACCCCATACATTCACTCGGGCTCTCTACTGTCTTATGCCGCCATAGTCTTCACGCGAGCGCCAAAACCGGGACACCACCACCGGGACATTCTCGGCGCGCCCAAACCCGCCGAGCCCGCTGTGCATAGCTTCACAAGCATAGTGGTAGCCTCAGCGCACCCGAGTCGCGCCAGCCGGCCAAGGGCGCCGTGGCCTCGCGCGGGACATCGCGACCTCACGCGGGCTTGTCCCGAGCCTTTTCCTCGCGAGGCACCAGCAAGATGCTGCTGCTCTCTGGACAGAAGGCTGGCCTTCGGGCCTTGAGCTCTGTGCAGACGCTGGTGGCGGGTCATGTCAACCGAGGATGTCGGCAAGTCCGCGCCCACGCCGGCGCCGGAGCCGGCGCGCCTCGTCCCGACGCCACCGCACAGGTGAGATACCCGAATGAGCTGTACTGGGCCGCGGTTGCGATCCCCGTTTACGCGGAACCCTGAAGAAAGCTACTGATCGATCCTCTCGCGCCGACACCGCAGAGCGCTCGTCGCCGGCAGCCCGCGACTGCTCCCGCGGAGCCCCGACGCACGCGAGCCCCTGCTCGCGGCATTCCCATTGAAGAGCCCGCTTCTGCACCCACGTCTGCGCCTTCACCTTCACCAGCCCCAAGCCGCGTCGCGCGCCCGCCTGCCACCGCCGCGCCACTCTCCACATCCCCCGCCCTCAGCCCCTCCTCCGACACACGCGCCCCTTCCCCAGCCCCCTCCACCCCCTCCACCCCCTCCACCCCCCCACCCCCGCTGCTCTCCCTCCCCGACCTGGCCGTGCGCTGCCGCGACACCCCCGGCCGCCTGCTGCCCTCCCGCCTGGAGGTGGCCTGCGCCTGCCCCGCCTGCGGCCCCCTGCCCCCTCCCCAGCGCCTCTTCTCCGCCCCCGCCTGGGAGCGCCACTGCGGCGCCGCCGCCAGCAAGGACTGGAAGCGCTCCGTCAAGGTGCTGGGGCCGGCGGCGGCGGAGGTGGCGGCGGAGGTGGCGGCGGGGGCAAGGGCGGCGGCGGCGGCGGGGGTGGTGTTTGCGGAACCCGGCGAGGCGCCGCCGTCGTTCGAGGTCTGGGCCCGGCTCAACGGACTGAGGGTGGTGTCTGCCAGGGGTGAGCGGGGCGGGGAGGGAGGGAGGGAAGCGGCCGCTCGAGCGGGGGGAGGGGGAGGGAATGACCCGTGCGCGTAATAACCTGCCTGCACGCCTGGTCCGCCATCCCTAATTCAGTGCTAGCCTTACAACCCCTTCGCTTTTCTTGCCCGCTTTTCCGACCCCCCTCGTCAGGCGGCCAGAGCAGGTGGCTTGAGGTGATTGGGGCGGACTCGCCTCCGCCTCTGCCCGCCACCCCCCCGCTGCGGCGCCGCCGGCCCGCCGCCAGCTCCGCCCTGTCGAGTCCTGTCGCTGACGGCAGCAGCAGCGACCCTGAGGACATCAGCAGCGGCAGCAGCAGCCGAAGGGGCAGCGCCGGGCCCAAGGCGGTGGACCCGTCCGGGCCCCACCCGGGCCTGCCGCAGGCGGCCACGCGCCTGGTGAGCTCTGTGACGGGGTGCCCTCTGTGCCGCACTCTTACTTGCAGATTGCGACAGGATGCAAACCCATGTATGTCTGATTCTTCTCAGGTCCACGACATCTGGGCCGCCTACTTCGACTCCCTAGCACAGAAGGACGGAGGGGAGGGGGCTGGGGCCGGGGGCGGAGACCCCGTGTGGGCGCAGACGGACGCAGCGCTGCGGTCGGCGGCGGAGGCCCACCAGGTGGGGGGGGCGGGGTGGTGAGGTGGGGCAGGAGCTGGAATGAACGGTCCGCCGTTGTGGGTGGGCGGGGCGGGGGGGGGGGCAGGGGGCCGTGTGGGTTGCACACTGCAGGCAGGGGCGCAGCTCGGGGGCAACTGAGAGGATTGTCTGCATGCCGCTTGGGCCGAAACCGTTGCCATTCGCCCCCTCCCTCCACGCAGCCCCGGAGCTGGCGGCTGCTGGACCCCCGGCCCTCGCGCGCCCCTGCCGGGCCCCGGGGACCCCTCACCCTCTACACCGCAGCGGAGGCCCCGGCGGCCTCCGCTGCCTCCTCTTCCTCCTCCGGGGCTGAGGCCACTGAGGCCCCTCCCCCGCTGCAGCTGCGGCCCGGCTCGGTGGTGCTGCTGGCGGGAGCGGGCGGCGGAGAGGGAGGTGCAGGAGGGGCAGCTGGCGGCGGGGCCTACTCCTTTGCGCTGGTGCAGGCCATCTTCACTGAGGGAGGAGAGGGGGCGGAGCCGCGCCTGCAGGTGGGTCATCCTGCGCCGTTCTGAGTTTGGGTGTACAGCCCATCGCGCATTGCTCCCGGGGGATGTCCCGAGGGTCGCGAGGGATGGAAACGCAAGGGACAGGCCAGGTCCGGCCGCTGCGGGAATCAGGAGAAGGCCACCGGCGTTGTGGCGGTCTGGCAGAGTCCCGCGCCCTTCCTTCCCATCCATCCCCCGCCTCAACCCGTCCGCACACCTCCTCCTGCCCCTTCCCCCCACCCCCACCCCCAGCTGCGCCCCCTGGTTCACGGCCGATCCACGCTCCTGGGCGATGCGGCCGACCCCCTCGAGCTCTTCCTGCTCGACCCCGCGCCGCCCCCCGCCGCACCCGCGGGCGCCGGCGCCTCGGCCGCCTCGGGCGGGCTGGGCGGCACCGTCGGCGTCTTCGTGCCCAGCCCCACGGGGGGCTCTGCCTCCTCCTCCTCCTCGAGTGCGAGCAGGAGCAGGGGCAGCAAGGGCAGCGGAAGTGGTGTTGGTGTTGGCCAGCAGGAGGGGGCGGCGAGGGCGGAGGGGGCGGCGGAGGGTGGGGGTGGGGGTGTGTTTGAGGCGCCCCTGGGGAGCGTGGCTGCGGCGCTGGAGGCCGAGTGCTTCGTGAGGCCAGCGCCTCACGCGCAGCACGCGGCGCGCCGCGCGGAGGACGAGCAGGTGCGGGGCACGGCTTTGTGTGCTGTGGTTTCGGCTGCTGGCTGGCTGGCGGGCTCTACTCACACAATCCTACGTCCCTGCGAAGCAAACCCCATGCCCTGCCCTGCTCAACACGCCCCATCCGCGCCCACCTCTGCACGCACCCGCAGGCCGACGCCGCCCGCCGCGAGCGCAGCGCCGCGCTCCTCCGCTCCGGCGCCCCCCCCGTGTTCGCCCTGCGGCAGCGGTACCAGTCCCGGCAGGCGGCCTTCCTGCACCTCGGGGCGGAGGAGCTGGGGCTGGGGGAGGTGGTGCAGGTAGGGGGCGAGGAGAGTGGAGGGGTGGAGGAGTGGGGCGATGTACGTAGTGCAGGCTTGGCTGGATGGGGTCTGGGCAGCTTTTAAGTGTATGCCTCTTACCCGCATCCCTCCTCGACCCCTCCCCGCCCCGTCCCTCCACCCCGCAGCCCCCCGCCCCGCTCCCCGGGCCCACGCTGCTGCCGGGCGGAGGGGGCTTTGTCAAGGACGGAGTCACGTACCGGGTGGGTGGGTGGGTGGGCGTTGATCTGTGGAAACTGTCAAGTTATCAAGTTATGGTGGAGGCGGTTAGCCAATCTAGCCAAGCAGCTGTCCGGCAAGGCCCGCTTCTGTTGCTGTTAGTGTTGGGCACCGGGGACCAGGACCATGTTTGGGGTCCCCTCTTGTGTCCCGGTACCACAGCATCCCCAACTCCACCCCACGGCCCGTTCTCCCCTCCCCCCCTCTTCCCCCGCAGGTTGGAGACCACATCTTCTTGCCGCCGACTGCGCCCCTGGGGGTAGGGCCAGGGGGCACCGGAGGGGAGAAGTGAGGGATGAGGGAATTGTGACCCACCTGCCCCACCGCTCTCGAACCGAACATCCTGCCCGCCCGCCCGCCCGCCTGCCCACCCAGCCCCCACCACCTCTCCCCCCCCCGTCTGTCCCCTCAGAGCCCGTACACGGCAGCCGCAGCCAGCCCCCCAACCAGCGGCGCCGACAGCGATGCAGACTCTTCGTCTTCCGCCTCCTCCGACCGCTCGTCTTCCGCCCTGTCCGGCTCCTCCTCTTCCGCCGCCGCCCGCCGCGCCGCGCGCTCCTCGGCCCTGGGTCGGCCCTGGCAGGTGGTGCGGCTGCTGGGGGTGGGGGCGGCGGGGGAGGCGGTGGAGGGCAGCAGCAGCGGCGGCGGCAGTAGCGGCGGCGGTGGATCCAGGCCGGCGGCATCACCTAGGCTCGTGCTCAAGGTGGGCTGAGCCTCCTCGGCACGCCAATGATGGCCTACGACGGAATCGCTGCATCTTCCTTACAACGATTCAAATGCCCCTGTCCCTTCAACGGCCGTACCCCTGCCTTCACACCCAACCCTCCCCCACATGTCACGTGGAGCGATGGAGCCTGGAGCCTCCTTTTGCAATGGTTTTATCCCCTTCATCCACGTGATCCATCCTGACCTTGACCCCTCTCCTTCCCCCTGCCCACTCCCCTGCCCTGTCAGGTGCGGCGGCTGTTCCGTCCCGAGGACCACGGCCTCCCCTCGCCCCACCCCTGGCTGCTCACAGAGGAGGCACCCGCGGGCCTGGCCTCGGTCTCCTCCTCGGGGGACCCCGGGGACACCCTCGCCGACCCTCTGACAGACCTCGAGGAGGGCGGCGCGGAGACGGGGTTTGGCGGTGTCGTCGCAGGGGCGGGGCCGAGGACTCTGGCGGCGGAAGGGCTGCAGGCGGCGGCGCAGCGGCAGAGGCAGCAGCGTCAGCCGTGTGTGGAGGCGGAGGTGGCGGCGGGCAGCGCTCTGGGGCGGTGCGTGGTTCAGCCTTTGGGTGGGAGAGGCAGCGGCAGTGCGAGCGAGGAGGAGCAGGAGCAGGATGCGAAGGGGGCCGGAGCAGCGTCGGGGGACGTCCACGTGTTCCGCCTCGTCCCGGCGGCGCAGCTGAGGGCGGTGGCCGCCAGCGGCGACTGGTCCGCCCTGGCGCCGCCGCCGGCCCCTGCCGCCGCCACCGCCGCGCCGAGCGAGGGTGCCGCTGCTGGCGCCTCCGCCGCCGGGTCCCGTGAACGGCCCCGGCCGCTGGCTTCGATGGACATGTTTGCGGGGGCGGGGGGGCTCAGCCGAGGGCTGCACATGGTGAGTGCATTGAGGGGGAAGGGGGTCGGTCGCTGGAAAGTTGGGGAGTTGGGGGCGGGGTCGGGGTCGGGGACGGGGCATGAACCTGCCGCCGGAGGGAAGTGGTGCCGGTGTGGGCCTGAACAGCGGCCGGTGCTCGCTTGGGCCACCGCCGCACAAGTCCCGCACCCTCACCCTCCCCACCTTGGCCCCTTCCTCCCTCACCTCTTCCTCTCCGCCCCCCACCTCTCTTACCCGACCCCCCAGTCCGGCGTCGCCGACACCCGCTGGGCCATCGAGCTGGACGCCCCGGCCGCCTCCGCCTTCGCCGCCAACTTCCCGACCGCAGCGGTGATGGCGGAGGACTGCACCGTGCTGCTGGCGGTGAGGGGGGAGGGGGGAGGGGAGGGTAGGGACCTGACAGGTGGGGAAAGGGGGGAGGGGGAAGACTGCACGGTGCTGCTGGCGGTGAGGGGGGAGGGGGGAGGGGAGGGTAGGGACCTGACAGGTGGGGAAAGGGGGGAGGGGGAAGACTGCACCGTGCTGCTGGCGGTGAGGGGGGAGGGGGGAGGAGGGGGGAGGGACCTGACAGGTGGGGAGAGGGGGGAGGGGGAGGACTGCACGGTGCTGCTGGCGGTGAGAGGGGGGGAGGAGGGGGGAGGGACCTGACAGGTGGGGAAAGGGGGGAGGGGGAAGACTGCACCGTACTGCTGGCGGTGAGGGGGGAGGGGGGGAGGAGGGGGGAGGGACCTGACAGGTGGGGAGAGGGGGGAGGGGGAGGACTGCACGGTGCTGCTGGCGGTGAGGGGGGAGGGGGGAGGAGGGGGGAGGGACCTGACAGGTGGGGAAAGGGGGGAGGGGGAGGACTGCACGGTGCTGCTGGCGGTGAGAGGGGGGGAGGGGGGGGGAGGGTGAGGGGTTGCGGAGTCGTGTGCGGGTGGGAGGTGGAAGTTTAGCCCAAGCCCAGGAGAACTGCATTTCCTCCCCCTGCTCGGCATCCCAACTCTTGCCCAATCCTTCATTCCTATTCTACCCTGCCCCGCCCAGGCCGCCGCCGCTAAAGCCGCCGCCGCTTCCACTTCCTCATCGGGCGCCCTCCCCCGCCCGCCGCCCGCCGAGGTGGTTACCACGGCCGCCTGCGCCGCCGCCGCCGCCCGCCTCCCGCCCGCCCTGGCCGCCCGCCTGCCCCTGCCCGGGGAGGTGGAGCTGCTGGCGGGCGGCCCGCCCTGCCAGGGCTTCTCCAACAAGAACGCTGCGGGGCGGGGCGGGGTGGAGGCACACCTCAAGTGCGCCATGGTGAGAGGGGGTGGGGCAGGGGCAGTCAGGCCTTGTTTGCGCCATCCGCCTTGCTTAAGCCACACCCTCCGCCTGCCCGCCCCTGATCCGCGTATCCCTTATCCCCGATATCCTACCTTCCCCCCCCCCTCCCCAGATCCCCGCCTACCTCTCCTTCGCCGACCTCTACCGCCCCCGCTTCTTCCTGCTCGAGAACGTGCCCGGCTTCCTGCGCCCCTTCCGGGGGGAGGGGGCGGGGGGCGCGGGGGCGCGGGGCGGCCTCAACTACTACTTCCGGCTGGCGCTGAGGACGCTGCTGGGCATGGGGTACCAGGTGAGGGGTGTGGTGCGTGGGGGTGAGGGTGAGGGAGGGGGAGGCGGAACTGGGGGGGGAGCGGGAGTTAGGTCAGCGGGTAGGGAGGCTGAGCATGGGGTATCAGGTGAGAAGGGGGGTGGGGGTAGGGAGGGGTTACAGGGGCGGGAGGCAGGGGGCCAGATGGTGAGGGGTTTTAGGAGGAGGCGAAAATGGGGGGGGGTTCAGGACTGGGGTCAAGGGGATAGGGAGGCTGGGCATGGGGTACCAGCTGCGTGGGTTGGGGGACGTTGGAAGGGGGTGAAGCGAGGGGAGCCAGAAGTGAAGTGGACGTCGCAGGGTTGCAGGCGATCCCTGCACGGTGGCCCAACCCCTTTGCTTGTGTGCGTGTGAAGGGCTGCTCGTGTACGCCAAGGAGGCTGCCTAACCCCCACCATAACCCTTCACCCGTCCTGCCCCCTCCCCGCCACCCCCCTCCCCGCTCTCCGCCCCACCAGGTCCGCTTCGGCGTCCTCCTGGCGGGTCACTACGGCGTGGCCCAGTCCCGGCAGCGCGCCTTCATCTGGGCCTCAGCCCCGGGGGAGCCCCTGCCCGACTGGCCGCAGCCGCTGACTGCCTTTGCGCTGCCGCCCTCGGGCCTGGCGCTGCCGGGGGGGGTGCACTTCGCGGGGGGGGTGCCGGGCGCCGCGGGGCCCGCGGAGGGGGGCGTGGGGGGAGGAGGCGCGCAGGGCGCCGCCCTGCGGGCGGTGGCGGTGGGGGACTGCATCGGGGAGCTGCCGGAGCTGGCGGAGGGGGAGTGGGGTTGGTGAGTGCGGGGAGGGCGAGGTGGGGGCTGGGGCAGGGATGGGAGGGGGGGTGAGAGGAAGGGAGGAAGGGGGGTGGGGGCCGTAAACGCTCGGCCAGAGTGGGTGAGGTTCCCAATCTCTGCCGCTCCCAACAGACCTCCCGGTGTGACCCCGCAGGCCCCAGCTGCAGCCCAACCCCAGCCCCGGCCCCGCCTCCGCCGCCTTCCAGCCGCCCTGCCCCGCCGCCGCCCCCGCCCCCGCCGCCCTCACCGACCATGCCACCAAGCCCCTCAAGGACCTGCACGTGCAGATCATGAGGTGAGATCAGATCAGATCACCCATGTGCTGCCGTGCAGATGCACATCATGAAGCTTCCGGCACGTATGCGTCTCCCATTGGACCGCCCTCCGACGTCCACCTGGTCACCTTCCGTCTCCCCATCCATGCGTCGGGCGAGCCCCTTCCAACGCTAAACCCTTAAACCTAAACCCTGAACCCTGAACCCTCACGCCCCCCCCAGGCTGGTGCCACAGGGCGGCGACTGGACCGCCCTCAAGGCCCTGGTGGGGGAGGGCGCCGGCAGCGCCGCATCGCCCGAGGTGGGGGTTGGGGTTGGGGTTCGGTTACGCAAGTTGAGGATGCACAGCCGCATTGTGAAGGCGCAGGCGAGGCGTGTGCCGCGCGAGTACCGTAGCAAGCTACCTCTCACCACCACCACCACCACCACCACCACCACCACCGGCCCCCCCTTAAAAAACCCCACCCCACACCCCCCACCCCTCCTACCCCAGGTCCTGGCCTGGGTGCGCAAGGAGATGGCGGCTGAGCTGGCGGACGGCGAGGTGGGGCAGCGCCTGCGCGGCACGTACGGCAGGGTGAGCGAAGCGCGGTGCCGTACGTACGGTACGGATCAAGCGCGCGGTTCGGTCTCGGTCATAGCCAGCTGACGAGCCGAGCGCTCCGCTGTTAGTTGGGAAGGGGAATGCCCGGGACGGAAGAGCCACAGCCCGATCGATGACTTGACCGTCCGTCATGACTCCCCCTCCCCCCTTGCCTCCCCCCCCCATCCCTCTCCCCCCTGTCAGGTCCGCACCGACGGTTGGTTCCGCACCGTGGCCACCAACATGACCCCCCGGGCCTTCGACGCATGGAACGTGCACCCCACACAGGCGCGGATGTACACAGTGCGGGAGGCGGCGCGGGCGCAGGTGCGTGGGCGGATGGGTGGGGCGATGGCCGGGAGGGCAAGGAGCGAGGGTGTGGGGTGGGGCAGGAAACAGGAAGCGGGGTGGTGGAGGGCAGGAGCGGAGAGGAGCAGGGGGAGGGAGGAGGGGCTGACCTGGCGGGTGACCGCCCGTTCTCCACGCAGCGCATAATGCCATGCTCTGCACCCGAATCACCCCACCCGTATATCCCCGCAACATGTCTCCCCCCTACCCGCTTCCCCCCCCCCACCCCGCAGGGCTTCCCCGACTGCCACCTCTTCGCGGGGTCACACGCGCAGCGCTACAAGCAGGTGAGGGGTGGGCCTGCGAGGGGCCGGCCCGACCGGGCTTGCGTAGTGCGGTGTGGGGTCTCGGGGCGGCCCTCAAGTTGCGTTTCCGGCCAACGTAATCACAGTGGATGGCGCCTGGGACGACTAATTGGGCCCTGCTTGCTGGGTCTTGGGCAAGGGTGGTGCCGTCCTGGCATGCGGCTGGTGGCACCCACCCCAACGTCCTGCCTGACGGCCTCGCCCACCTCTTCCCCGGACACCCCCGGCAGGTGGGCAACGCGGTGCCGCCCCCTCTGGCGGCGGCGCTGGGGCTGCGGCTGGCGGCGGCGCTGGAGGCCCACGCGACGGAGGCGGAGGCGGAAGAGGCGGGGGAGGCGGGGGAGGCGGGGGCGGCCCGGCCGTAGGAGGCGCCTGGCGGAGGGGGGGCCCGGCGGGAGGAGGCAGCCCCCCGGCAGCGGCAGGCGGCGGCGGCATCCAGGGAGGCAAAAGGTGTCAAAGTAGGGTGTGCAACGGGCGATCCTGGGGGTCTAGGCACGAACGGCTGTCACCCGCCAGCGGGGGTTAAGAACAGGGATGCAGGGCAAGCGAGTGCGTGAGGGCACGGCCAGCGGGGGTGAGGCAGTCAGTGTCGACGACGCCTGTAGGATGCGTTGAGTTACAGCGGACGCCTTTGGACATTATACGAGTGGGCTTCTGACAGGCAAGGGCGGCCAGGAGGCAGTAGCAGGCGGGGAGCAAGGGGCCAGGACGGTGTGGGACTGTGGGTCCCTCGGGCCCCTGTGCGTGGAGGGAGACAAGAGGAGGGCCAGCGGGGCGGGGGGTACTGGAGGCTAGGAGAGGTAGGGGGCTCAATCAGAAGTAGGGTGGAGGGGTGGAGGCAGGTGGGGAAGGGGAAACGAGGCAACGCGAAAAACAGGCCAGTAGAGTGCAGACCCAGGTTCCTTTCCGAACAATCGGGCACTGGCCAGGTGCAACCCGCTGCGCCAGAGCACTGCAAAGTTGTCCGAAGCGGTCCCACACACAAGTTACCTGGAGCATGTTGCTTGGGCGTGCAGGTCGGGCGCGCAGCGTCTCCGGCGGCTCGCGAGAGTCCCAGCCCCAGGCAGGTGGGGGCACTGATGGGCTTTCTATCGTCAGACCAGGGCAGGCTCTTTGGCATCTCTCAGGCTGCAACGTAGAGCAGTTTGCGGGAACGGCTCAAGCGCGAGCGAGCGCTCCGACCCCGCAAGTGTGACGACGTACTGCAAGGGCTTCGATTTCGGCACGCACGCAGCACCCTCTGTGTAATCTCTACACGGAGCAGTGTGGCATACATGCCGTCCTCGTTAGCGCGGGCTGCTACACCTATCAGCGGCCCGCCACATCGGTCGCCATGAAGCCCTCGCGGCCCTTACCTGTTGGCGAGCTCGCTTTGTGCGTACTCGTAGCATGTGTGTACATTACTGCTGCTGGCCAGCTGCTCGCGGAGGACAAGTCGACACTCATTACTTCCCGGAGCCCTCCTCCGGCCGTCCCCTCTGGCCTCATTTTCACCGGTAGGAGAGGCGGGATGGCGAGGGTAACCAAATCCAGAGAGACCGGGACGGTGTGGACTTCGCTCCCGTCATGAGCGGAAGTACCGCCGTTGTCTCTCAGCCCTTTACCCGCTCGCGAACTGTGCCGAGCGTGTTACTCGACACCTGACAGCTTCCTGCGTTCCGGCATTGTCAATCGCGTCGGGCCGGCAGAAGTTGATGTCTGCAGTCCGATTGCTCCAGCGCTTGCCGTGGGCACAGCCCCCCTGCGGTTACCTGAAGCGGAGGAGGGGCTCTGCAAGGGTGGGGCGGGAGCAATTTGTAACACGCGAGCTGCAGGGCTTGGTTGCAGGTCAAGTAGCCTGTCTGTAAGCGCGTGTCGTCTGGGGCTGCAGGCTCCACCCCGCCGCCCCAGCCTTGCCCCAGGACTCTCCGTCTCTCCTCGCCCTCGGTCCTTGCCTCGGCAATTTTATCGCCTTCACAATGTGGCTCCTCGCCACGCTGCACTTGCTTTTGCCCCGAGAATGCCCTCCAGCACGCCCAACCACCCCACCACCCGCTCCCCAGGGAAGGTCTTCGTACGGCCCCAGCGGCCACGTGTCTACAATTTTTACGACTACGCTGATACGTACGACTACAACCTGTATCCAGACGCCCGGCTGGACTACTGCCTGGTGAGGGGCAAGCATGGAGTTAGTTGGCAAGCAAGGCGAAGTGCAACACAGGCCCCGGTTGTGTCTCGCATGGCAACGAACGGAGGGCAGCCGCCGTTCGAACATGTCGTTCCTGAACGGTGTGCGCAGGTGAATGAGAACACGTGGTGGAAGGACGACGAGCCAATGCCCCGGAGGTAGGGGCGCCGGCATCCAGGGGGTGGATGGATGCGCGAACGTGTGGATGGAGGCATCGGGGCTTGGGCCGCTGGTAGCTACACATGCAAAGGTACAGCAGGAAGCACGGCACGCTTCGCATCATGCACGTGGCAGCCGTCATGCCTAGATTGGTCAAGCATGAGGGGCTGTGGCGGTCAGTGCTAGGATGGATGGAGTGCAGGGGCGGGGGCGGTGGATCAGCACAGTCAGAAGCGGGGGGGGGATGAGAACGTCGGGTCTGCGCAAGCGAGCGGGCAAGGGGGCAAGGTCAGCACGAGAGGGCGGGGTGGGAGCGCGGGGGGGCGGTGATGCGGGAGGTTATTATAGGCAACGGGGCGTAGTGCCGCGGTGCCGCGGTGCCGCGGTGGTGCGGTGGTGCGGGGGGGGGGGAAGCGAATGCGCGCCGACGGGGCGTCAGGGCAGCGCTAATGTGTGGCTGGGGCGCTCGAGCTGCTCGGCCGCTACCCCTCTAGTCGTCAGCCCCCCTCCTGCCCTCTACCCCCCCCCCAGGGACTGTGGCAGGCCAGCTGCCGACGCCTTCTGCCTCATCATGGTGCGTCAGCTAGAGCAGCCCTGACCTGCCTTGCGCTGCCCGGCGGGTGGACTGGGGGCGGGGGTGTTACGCACCACCCCAGCACTGGGAACCACGCTCCGGCGCCCGCGACCTTGGCCCGGGCTCCTCCAGCCCCGCCCTGCTGGCCCCTCCCCCATGCCCCAGTCCACCCGCCTCCCGCCCTCGCCCCCTTCCCCCCCTCCAACCCGCCCCTCCCCCCAGGGCTACCAGGCCGCGGGCCTGTTCGGGCGCCACCCCGAGGACGGGCGCCGCACTCGGGCGCTCACAGGTGACTGGACGGACGACTACACCTCGTGCGAGTGAGCGGCGCGCGGCGCACTGCTGGCTAGCTGGGGGGCCCAGGGCCCAGGGATATGTTGTCTCTCCAGAGGCCCCTGCCGTACCGAACCCAACGTACGTGACTGCCCCAGCGCCATGCTGCAAACCGAGCTGGCGCGCTGCCGTCCCCTTTGGTTCCCTCCCTTCCCCCCCCCCCCTCAGCGAGTGCACCATCCCCCGCATCTTCAACGCGGGGCCGTACTTCTCCTTCGTGGAGTGCATCGGGCCGGATCCGGAAGGGAGTGAGTGAGATCTGGATTTTGCATGTGGTCTGTGGGGCCTCGGCGGTACTGTCGATGCCGTACCCTACGGCATACGATGGGTTGTGGCCTGAAGACTGGTGTGCCGGCGCGAAGCCCCGGCCCGGCTCGGCACACGCAACGCACAGCACCCCCTCCTGCCCATCAACCCCCAGCCCCCTATGCCCGGTTGTCTATAATAACCCCCAGCCCCCTATGCCCCGTTGTCTATAATAACCCCCAGCCCCCGCCGCGTGGGAGGTGGCGGTGGACTTCTACCCGCGGTTGGGCAGCAGCGAGTGGGACGCCGAACCGGTGTGTTCATTTGGGACACACGCCACCACGGGTGTTATCACTGCGTGGGGATGGCTGAATACCCGCAATGCGGGTCAACGTCGGTCACGGGCGGGCACAGGCCCGGACGTTAACGGATGAGCCTGGAGGTTTGGCCGGGTCGGGCTGCGGGCCGACGGCCGCCACCTCCCCTTGCAACCCCCACCCCCACCCACACACACCCACCCACACACCCCCACCCCCACCCCCACACCCACACACACCTCTGTGTACACACACACCTTCACCCCTGGTCCCTAAACTTCAGGTGGCCTGGTGCTCCGAGCCGATCTCAGACCTGTCACAGGGCGTCAAGCCGCTCCGGAACACGACCAAATGCGGAGAGCCGGTGGCTAAAGAGATCTGCAAGGTAATGCGCGGCAGGGACCAGGACGGACGCAGCAGGCAGGCTGCATCAATTCATCCTGCATGCGCGGTTCCAACACAGAAGAAGTATCCGTACATGTAACGGCTGTACCAGCTTTCGTGCCGTTTGGAGAGGGGCGGTCAGCGCTCCTCCTGCCTCCCCTGGCTTCCACCTACCGGTACCCCACACGTTTGCCCCCGGCTCGTTGCCCTTCCTTACGCGGCCCCTCCCCCCCCCCACACACACACACACACAACAGAGGAAGGGCTACCACCGGGTCGTGCGCTTCCTGCCCTCGGAACCTGTGCCGCAGGGCTTTGGGGGGCTGGTGGGGCAAAGGGCTTGGGCAGAAGGGGGTCATGTGCAAGGGCAGAGAGCTTGCCTAAACCGGCACTCCTTTATCTAGCCGTGGCTTTCCTTGCTGGGTCGCCTGCATTTTACTGGTTCGGCCAGGGTTACCCGTTGCCAGTGCGACTGATCTCCCACTGATCTCCCCTGTTGTGGCCCGCAGTACTATGTGGGCATCAACGACACAGCCACGGCGGTCAGGGGGATGGTCTTCGTCAACCACGTCTGGTGGGGGCGGGATGGGCGGCGGCTGGGGCCGCCAGGCAAGTGACGGGTGAACGGTGGAGGGATGGTAAGGCGTGAAGCGCGCCAGATCTGGCTGGGTGCCGACCAGTGAGGAGCGGGGAGGATGCTGGTCAACCCCGTGACATGTACGCTGTGCCCCGCTGCGCCCCGGCAGGTGCGTGGACCCCATGGGTGCGCCGCCGCCCTTCCCCCGCCCGCCCCCGCCCCGGCCTCATGTGCCGCCATATGCGCCCCGCCTCCCCCTGAGCCCGCCCCTGCCAGGGGGGGTGACATCGGCGCCCCCCTCACCCCCCCGAGCGCCTAGGCCCCCGGGCCCCCCGGCTCTCAGCGGTCGGCCCGGGAAGCTGGGCGCTCGGCGGCCCTCCGTCAAGGTGGGCGGGGCGCGGCGCGGCTCAAGGGCCGGGGCGGACGGGTCTTCCCTCCTACCCTGCGTGCTGTTATGGTGCTCTTCCCCAGTACGCCTGTTACACACCTGCTCAAAGCTGCCTTAACCCCGTCTCCATCTTCCCTCTCCTTCGGCCCCCAGGTTGCGCTGGTGGGGGGCAACCCCTTTGAGGGGCAGCTGCGCTTCCGCTGGCCGCTGGCGGCGGGGGCGGCACCCTGGGCGGCGCCCAAGGGCAGCCGCTGGGGCTGGGGCGTGGCGTGCGAGATCGACGCCGCGGTGGCACTGGTGGCGTGCCGGCAGCTGGGCCTGCTGGGGCCCGACGCGGACGGGGCTGGGCCTGGGCCTGGTAATGTGAGCGTGGACGCCTTTCCCATGCCGAGGACCTCGCCTCAGGTGCGGTGTGGAGGGGTGCGGTGGAGGGCCGCCTGGGAAGGCGCGGGAGGTGCTTGGCGAGTGACGCCTCCTTGCCTCTGGATCCGCCCCACTGTAGCGGACAGGCTACCCCGCCGGGCGGAATACCGCAGAAGCAAGGTTTCTGACAAGTCTAGACCTGCCTTTTGAGACGCATCTACTACACCCACGATCCGGCCCCAGGTCTGGCCCATCCCCCTCAACGCCAAGGGCAAGCCCAGGGCCCCCTTCAGCGCTGACCCAGCCACACAGGGGCCCGTGCTGGCTGTGCAGGTGGAGCAGGCCTTCGGGAGAGGGGGCAGGGGAGGGAGGAGGGGGGAGAGGGGTAAGGAGTGAGGGAGCTGCTGCCTATCCTCCCGCGTGCCTGCTATGCGCCTCTCCGCTCTACCGCCTCTTCCTCTCCTCCTCTCCTCCTCTCCCACCCTCACACACCCCCTCGCCCCCCCAGCGCATCGGCTGGGACCCTGGGATTGCACTTTGCTGGCCTTCCTTTCGCGTAACCTCGTCCCCGTTTCCCATCCCCCCCAGCGCATCACTTGTCGGGGCACCGAGGAGGCCCTGGAGCAGTGCGCCTTCACGCCCTTCCCCGCCGGCACCAGGGCCTACGCATGCAACGCCCTGCGCTACAACCGGGCGGCCTCGGACACCGGGTGCGTGCGTGCAGCAAGCCGGCTGGCCAGGGGTAGTATTATCAGGGACCCACTGGCCAGGCGCACGACACTGAGGGGGAGGGAGGGGTCGTTATCAGGCAAAGGCCACGGCACCACCCGGCCGGCCGTGCGGGAACCGAGGCTCCACCCCAGGCTGTCCACCCGCACTGCCGCACACCGACCTGCCGACATCCCTGGCCCCCTTCTGAACAGGACCTTGCCGTTCGTGGACTATGGGGACTTGGACACATACGATGGTAGGGGCCGGGAGGGGGGGCAGCGAGGGTGATATGCTCATAGGGGATGCAGAGGGGCCGGAATTTGCAGGCTGAACACTTGTGTCCCCATAAAATTACACCTGCCGCAGAGGGCCGCGGCAGGCTTGGCGGGTCTGACGCTGTTGCAGGTGGAGTCTATTGCCGCTCCATTGAGTCGCTGCTACCGCCTGGGCAGTGAGGAGGCAGCAAAGGGGCAGTTGGCTGCAGGGTTTGGATCGGTGATGGCGGAGAAAGACAACAGATAGGCCGGCTCCTCAAGGGTGATTTGGCCGGCGGGTTGGATGGCACCAGCTAATTGGCCTACCGATGAGGTTTGGGGTTCAGTACTTCGTGTGCGAATTGGGATAGGGTGCACGGCAAGGGCGGTAGTGTAAGGCCCAGGCCATGCTGGCACGGTCGGGTGCGCAAGCACACCCATTGACCGGCCCCCCAGAGAAATTAAAGTTAATCGCAGGTCTTCAATGAAGACCATATAAGCGATTAAGCTTATAAGAACAGATACTACACATGATCTGAGCCAAAAGGCCGAGAAAGGTATGCCCACATTTGACGAGTGTGCGGACCACCCCCGGGCCGCGCCGCGAGGGAACCCGACGGCGGAGCGATGGTGGGTAGCAACCTTGCTTAAGCCCGCGTGCTGAGGAAGTCGCGTCCTGCACGCCCCTCAGCCTTTGCAGTATACTCCATTTGCCCACGAGCGTGTGCACTGGGCGCTGGGCGCTGGGCTCCACTGACCGTCCGCACACGGCATGTCACGTGTTCAAGGGGCCTTGACCAGACGCATACGCTCGCGCAGTGTGGTGCGACGTCAGCTTCACCCACCAGCCGTGAAGGGCACGCACCACACCTGCACACAACATGCGGAGCGCACCGATCGAGCCTCAGGAGGACTGGCCATTTGGGCAGTCCTTCTCAAAATGCCTGTGTCGCCCTCAGGCAGTGTGTCCCACCTCTGCCTCGGCGCCACCAGCGTGCGTCCTCCCCCTCCCCATCCTCCTCATCATCATCATCAATCGCCGCTGCATCCATGACTGCCGCCAACACCTCTGCAGCGCACTCCAGCACAGGCGGCCGGGGGGCGGGGGGCGGGGGCCTGGCAGCCGCCCGTATGGACGGGGCATGGGCAGGGGCCGCGGCTCCTCGAGCCCCTTCAGTCACAGGCTGCGGGCAGGTCAGCCCCCTCAGCCGGGCTGCTTGAAGGGCTGAGGTGGTGGGGGCGACCGCCGCTGCCACCGCCCACCGTGCAGCTCTGGGGCGGGTAGGGGCGGGTGGATGACAGCAATGGGCCGCAGGGAGATGTGGAGCCAGGCGGGGAGAGCCCAAGGTCGGCCAGAGATCAAGCAGACTCACTCGGCGCACAGGCGCACACCACTTATGCTAGTGCAGCCACATAGCTGATGGATGAAGCCATCGCAGCCATAAGGCGCGTAGCGCGCGATGGCCACACAGCGGGCACGCAGGCCATCGCCACTGCTTGGCAATGGGCGCTGAGCAACAGGCCCCGCACGCTTACAGGATGGCTGGTGAGCAATATAAAGGCTGCAGACTGAGGCCGGACGGGGCGTGGAAAAGTCATCGCGCATGCGTTATGCGCCCTGGTGCAAACAATACCGCGTGCCTGGCTAGCCTGAAGTGCAATCTGGTATCAGTTGCTTGGAACATGCTGTCGTCGGGCGGGCCCCTCGACGCGGGTGCACACCAGCGGCACAAGCGGCACGACGTTGTTTCCCCTCCCCGCTCCTGCGCCTCCCTTGCAGGCCGTGGGGACTGCAGCTGGCGCTGTAGTCGCGGCCCTGTCCGTGGCGCTCGTCACCTCCATGCTCCTGGCCTGGCTGTCCTTAGCGGTGCTGCTGGGGGTCGGCGCCGTCGTGGGTGAGCTGGGCGGCCCCTCAAACGGGGGGCAAGCCGGTCGGGAGGGCCGGGACAACCACTGGGGGGACAGAACTTCCGCCTCGCCGCGGCGACACGCACGCCTCCGGTGGCCCCCCATCTGCCCATGAACCGCTCGCGTTCCCCCAACCCCTCCCCGAATTCTTCCTCACACGCGCGCACCACCCTGCGTCATCCCGCCCCGCCTCGAGCCCCTCTCTCCCGCCGTGCTTGTTGGTCCGCAGGTGTGGCCCTAGGCGCATGGCTGTGCTTCGTGGCCTGGGCGGCGCTGGCGCTGGCCTGCCTGGCGGGGTCGGCCTGTGTGGCGCTGCTGGCGGGGCAGGCCTCCGTGGGGCTGGTGCTGGCGGTGACGCGCCAGGTGGTGCCCAGGTGAGCGTGGTGCAGGGGTCGTGGGCTTGGAGGGGGCTGGGGCCTGGGCTGGGGCCTGGGCTGGGGCTGGGGCTGGGGCTGGGGCTGGGGCTGGGGCTGGGGCTGGCGCCTGCCCAGCAGCTGCTCCCCCTGCCCTCGCCCACGCCGCCTCAGGGCCTTCCAAGCTGCCAAGGCCGCGGATGACCGGGCAGCGGCCGGCGCACCCGCCTCTCGCTCGGGCGCACCCGCATCTCGCCCAAACGCAGCGAGCTCGGGAGGCCCAGCCTATGCCCGCGCCCTGGGGGCTGCCCCTGCCTCAGCAGCTGGTGGCTCCGGCCGCACTGCTGTGGGAGGCGCATCGGCGCCTGCGGGGCCCCCGCTGGCTGCCAACGCGGCTGCACCCCTCGGGCCCAGTGCTGGCAGCCACCGGTCAGGACAGCTTGTCGATGGCCAACAAGGCTCACAGGGCCACGAGGGGGAGGCGGAGGACGGGTTCGACTGCTACGATAACCCCATGCTCCGCGTCAGCGACAACTCCGGCAGCGTGGGGGAAGGGGCCGCCGGGCCGGAGTCCAGGGACTGGCAGGAGCAGGGGCCGGGCGACGCGTGGGGCCATGCCGCTGGTGACCCCACGGCGCTGCCGCCGCCCAACTCCGCGCTGCGCCACCGCTCGCCTGCCGGGTCAGACCCGGGCAGCACGGCAGCGCAGATCCACCTGCCGCTGCCGCCGCCGCGGCTGCCCCTCGGCCGGCGCTGGACCCCCGGCGACGCCCCGCCCATCCCCCACCTGGCCCCAGTGCCCCACCACTCGCCCCAGCACCCGCCGCCCCGGCACTCCCACAGCCAGGGCCGCCCCGTCCCTGGCGCCGAGAGGAGGCCGGGCTGCGGCCCCGGCGGAGGCTGCGGTGCTCCAGCGGAGGCGGTGGATGGGGAGGAGGAGGTGAGGGCGGCCGGGGAGGGCCCCTCGTGCCCCGAGCCCGAGGGAGCAGGCGCAGAGGCGGAGCAGGTGCCGGTGGCGGAGGAGCCGCACGTGCCCGAGCCCCACCGCACTGAGGCCCGCCCTCGCGCCACGCAGCAGCCCCAGCCGCAGGCCCAGGCCCAGCCCCAGCCCCAGCCCCAGCCCCAGCCCCAGCCCCAGCCCCAGCCCCAGGCCCAGTCATTGGGCAGTACAAAGGCAAAGGCCGCAGGGGCGGCCGCGAACGGCGGCTCCCATGCTGCGGCCAAGCCGGCAGGGGCCCAGGGACACGCAAACCCGCATGTCCGCTCGCCGGCCCGCGCGGCGGTTGCAGCCCACTAGAGCGGGGTGGTGGTGCCGCGGAGGCCGGCCGGGTGGCACAGGCCGTGTCTGACCAGGCCTCACGGGTGTGGTCAGGCAACCAGCATCGGCGGGAGATGCTGGAAGGCGTGTGTCTTTGCGTGAGAGAGAAAGGGAAGGCGCGGTGCATTCGGCCGTTCTGCACGTGTTGGCCCGCTTTGGCCAACTGGCCAACTGACGTTCGGTGCCTTGATGGTTGGCTGCCCGGCCCGCCTTTGGCAACCCTAATTACAACCATAAAGGGCCAGCCCGCTTAAAGCCGGGGTCCCGCTTTTTGCGCTTTTGGGTGCACTTTACTACCGTGTTCGTCCTGAGAAAGGGCAGGAGCGGGGGTTGCGGTGTTGCACGTCCCTCTGCTCACTGGCGGAGGGCCCTGCAAACGCGTGGGGTTTTGGGTCTGTTGCGGGCTCAGCCCTTGTTTTCTGCTCCTGTGGGGGCCCGCCCGCCTTGTCTTTGCGCACTGGCAGAGTGCATTTTGGCAGGCAACCAACCGTGGCAACTTCCTTGTTCGGCATACGGCCGGTGCTTCCTGCCCCTGGGGCTGCCCTATGGTCCAGGCCACAGCGTGCGATCTGGCCCAAGGAACGAAAGGATCAACCTGGTGGGTCGGGCGGGCTGTGGGATTGCGCCTCACTGTCTGCAGCACCGCGATTGGTGGCGGCATGTGAAGGAGCAGCAGATAGACTCGTTGTTGGGTTTGTGTGGGCCCGCGCCTGGGCTGCCCTGCTGCCGGCAAGTACCCGGGCCGAGCGCGTTGAGGTGCTGCATACGGTATGCATGCGGGCCAGGCCTGCCCTGCAAGGCACGCCCTACGCCCACAACAAGGCGCTTCGCGCTACGTTGATGTCTTCTGCCCCTGTAAGTTGGCAGGCGACTTCCTTGCTCCCTTCTTGAGTCAAGGCCACCACATGTGAGGGCGCGCCAAAGCGGGCTGTGGGATTGCGCCGATCTGCCAGCACGGCAATTTGTCGCATGTGAAGCAGATAAGTGGCGTTGTTGGGTTTGTGTGGGCCCGCGTGACGGGGCGACCCTCTTGCCGGCAAGGACCCGGGCCCGAGCGGGTTGAGGCGCTGCACACGGGTGCCTCTCCTGCCCTGTACGTCGGCTTGAGTCAAGCCCCTCGTGCGTAAGGCCCCGCCAAAGGGCCCCATATTGTCGTACTGGGATGAGGTAAAGCCCATATTTAGCCATATTTAGCCCATTTAGCCCATATTGCGAAGGGGGGCAGCATGCAAAGGGAGGGGGGCGGAGTGTGGCGAGCGTCGGGGTGGGTTGTAGGGTTTCCTGCCTCGAGCGCTGCAGCCGCCTGAAGTGTTCCGCCTCGCCGTCTACATGCGGCCAGCACACGCAACGAGATTTCCTCGCGCGTGTGCGGCGCCGGTGCCGGGTTGCCGGCGGCTGGCGGCTGGGACCGGTGGGTCGGCGCCCCCACGTAAGGCCGGCGCCTCGACGTGTTCACCTCGGCGGGCCTCCGCCTCGCTCGAGATCTGCCGCAACTCCCTGCACTTGTCGGCCCCCCGAGGCACTCCAGACACGACTCCTGCACTTACACACGCTTGCCAAAGCTTCACAGCATCCACAAGCGCCAAGTGAAAGGCGGCCGCGCCTCGACCAGCCGCAATCGACCACCCAGGCCCGGCCGCGAGGCCCCTGCAGCACCGCAGCACGGCACCAAGCTCCGTGAACTGAGCGTGTGCGATCCAGATTGCACGCGGGCTGCGGCCCCCGCCTCCGGGCCGACCGCAACCCCCGCTCGCGGCATGGCCCCGCCGCGCTCTGGGCCCTCGCGCCTGCCGCTCACGAGTCGCACCAGGAGGTTTCAGCATAATCAGCAATACCAGCAGTAGCGATTGAGAGCTGCGCGACCTGCCTGAAGCGAGCTCGCAGTCGCGACCCCCTGACCCACGCGACCTTGGCCACCGCAAGCGCGCGCACGCGTACCCCTCCGCACGCGCGCGCCTTCACGTGCCGGCGCCAGCGTGGCTACCGGCGCTTAGTTACATAGCTAGAGGTTGATTGGACCGAGGGCCAGCAATGCAGCAGCAGCAGCAGCAGCAGCAGCAGCAGCAGCAGCAACCCTCCTTGCAGCAGCCTGCTGCGGCGCCCAGCGGCGGCGGCGGCGGCAGCGGCGGCGGCCCTGCCGCAGAGCGCTCTCCGGCCATGACTACCATCGCCGAGTCCGCCGGCGCCGCCAACGCCGCTGGCAGAGGCGGCGGCAGCGCCGGGCCCTCGCCCTTCTCCACGGGAGCTGCCCCGCCCGCCGCAGGCAGCAGCGGCAGCGGCACTCCCGGCGGCAGCGGCTGGCAGGTGGGTCTGTGGGTGGGAGGGTCCCGAACCTGGAGGGCCTGGCGGTAGCGGCTGGCAGGTGGGTCCTCCTGGGGAGAAGCGCTTTGGGAGTTCGAGTGCAGTTCAGTGCATATCAAATGAGAGCCCTTGCTTAGCTTTCCCCACCTGTACCAAACTCCCAAGGCAAGGCACGCGCGCATGCCCCCCTCCCACGCTACCCCGCTGCACCCCCAGACCTCCACTGGCAGCGTCGTCCAAGAGCCAGGAACCCTCGCCGCGCCCGCCGCTGCGGCCGCGTCCCCGCCGCCGCTGGCGCCGCCGCCAGCGACGGCCGCACAACTGGTGGCGGCGGCGGCAGGCGCCCCGGCACTGCGACCGGCGGCGGCGGCGCTGCCGAGCCCCGAGCTCGCCCGGGCTCTGCTGGCGCAGGCACTGGCGGCGGCGCAGCCAATCCCAGCGGATCCTGCCGCCGCCGCTGCCGCTGCCGCCGCCGCCGCCGGCCAGCACCAGGAGACGGCGGCGGCAGCGCCGGGGCAGCTCATGCTCCACGCCAACGCGACCGCCGGCATGGCTCCAACCACAGGGGCGGCGGCGGCGGGACCAGCGGCGCCGCGGGCGGCACCGTCGGCGGCGGCGACAGGGCCGACGCTGACGCTGGGCGGCGGCCTGATGGGAGATTTCCACGGGGAAATGCGGCTGACCATCGGTGGCAATCTCACGTTCTCGCCGCAGGCGCCGGCGGCGCCGCCGCCGTCGACGTCCCCGCCGCCGCCGCCAGTCTCGCCGCCGCCTCGGACCCCACCCACTCCCTCTGGTTCCTCCGCGCTACCCAACCAGCCGCCCCAGTCCGCCCCCACCACAGCCCCCACCAGCGCCGCGACGCCGCCAGTGTCCGCCGCCGGCAGCGGCGGCGCCGCCGGCCCGTCCCGCTCCGCCGCCCTGGCCGCCGCCAGCGCCGCCTCCGCCTCCGCCCCTGGCGGAATGGTCACGCTGCCCGCGTCGGCGCTGGCGGCGGTGGCACCCGCCGGCTCCGCCCTGATGCAGCCGACGGGCGGGTTCACCGTCCTCGGAGCCGGAACCTCCCACCCGCCGCCCTCGCTGACGGCGGCGGGCGTCACGCCTCCAGCACCGGCGTCGGCAGTGCCGCCAGTGCCAACGGCGTCGGCGGCGACGTCATCGGCGATGCCGTCTCTGGCGTCGGCGGCGCTGCTGGGTCTGTCAGCCCTGCCCTCCGCCGCCGCCACGGTTGCGGCCCCCGCGAGTATGCCGGCGGCGACGGCGACGGCCCTGGCGCCGGCGGGGCTGCAGACGCTGGCGGCGCCGCTGGTGGCGACCGCGCCGCTGCCGCCGTCGGCGCCGACCATTGTCGTGCCGCCGACCGCTGCTGCGCTGGCGCTTCACCAGCTGCAAGCGCAGCACGCACAGCAGACGCAGCAGCTGCAGCAGCTCCAGGCTCAGCAGGCGCACCAGCTGCAGCAAGCACAGCAGATGCAGCAGGCTCATCAGATGCAGCAGGCGCAGCAGCAGATGCAGGCCCAGGCCCAGCAGCTGCGGGCGCAGGCCCAGCAGGTGCAGCAGGCACAGCACGTGCAGCAGCAGGCGCAGCAGGTGCAGCAGCAGGCGCAGCAGGTGCAGCAGCAGGCGCAGCAGGCGGCGGCGGTCAAGGCGCTGGCCCGATGGCAGCAGGTCGTGGCGTCACAGCAGGCCCTAGCGGCGGCAGGCCCGCCGGCGCTGCCGTCAACCGCCTCCGCCACCGCCGTCAGCCCCTCCAGCATCTCCACCACATCCACGGTCACCCTGCCGGGCGGGGGCGCGGCACGCGGCGCGCTCTCCTCCCTGCCCCTCACCGCCACACCCGTCCCCACCCACCTCCCCGCGCCCACGCCCCTGGTTGCCCGCAAGCACACCCCCACGGGGCCGGCGGCGGCAGCGGCGGCAGCGGCGGCGTTTCAGCTTCCGCCGTCCTCGGCGTCGGCGGCGTCGGTGCCGCCGGCGGCGGCGGGGCCTCCGCCACGGATCGTGCTGCGGCCCTCGGCGCCGCCGTCAGCAGCGGCGGGGGGTGGTGGGGCAACGTCCGTGGCCTCATCCCTGTCGTCGGCTGCTCTGGGCTCAGCGCTGGGTGCTCAGTCGGGAGGTAAGCGGCACTGCTTGTAGCCAGCTCACGTGCTTGACCTGAGCGCTGCTGCTTGTGGGCTTGCGGAGGCCGCTGTCAGGGCTTTGGCTTCGCTCGCCGTCTTGCGATGCAGCTGCTGATCACTGACCCCAAACCGCTGGTGCTGAACCTTCCTGCTCACAGCCGCCGGAACCACCGCCGCCGCCCCGATGACCGGAGTGCTGCGGACCAAGCCCGCCGCCAGCTCCGCCGCTGCCGCCGCCGCACCAACCCAGCAACCGACCGCCGCCGCTCCGCCGCCGTCGAGCTCCGCCGCCACCGCCGCTGCCCAGGCCGCCGCCGCCGCCCAGTCCCCGGCGGCGCAGGCGCAGGCCGCTCAGTCCCAGCTGCAGGCCCTGCTCCTGCAGTACAACCAGGCCGCGGCGACGCTGGCGGCGACGCAGGTTGCTGCGGCGGCGCCGCCGGCCGCCGCCGCCGCCGCGCCGTCGATGCTGCAGGCTGCGCTCAACGTCGCCGCCGCCGCTGGCGTCTCGCCGTCAGCGCTACTAACAGCATCCCTCGGCAGCGCCGCCGGCGGCGCCGCTGGCGGTGGGCTGCTGCCGTCCTTTGGCAGCAGCGGCGGCACTGCCGGCGGCGGCGGCGGCCTGCTGCAGGGCCTCACCGGCAGCGCCGGCGGCGCCGGCGGGCTGCTGGCCACCCTGGCCTCCGCCTCCGCTACCCCCGGCATCAGCTCCGCCGGCATGAGCTCCGCCACGGTGGGGGGCCTGGGCGGCGGCAGCGGCAACACGGGGCCGCCCGGGAGCACGGCGGGGAGCAGCGGGCAGCGCAAGGTGCGGGGGGGGGTTGTTGGGCAGGGGTCGGGGGTTCGGGGTGTTGTAGTGGCTCAGAGGGTCGGACGTAGGCTACGGATAGGGGATCAGGCATAGTGTTGCGGTGGTGGCTCGGAGGGCCGGTACTGGAGTGCAGATCGCTATTGTTGACTGCCGTACACGGTGCCTTGCATTGACCGTTGACGGTTGACCGTTGGGCCGTTACCGTTTCGGTTGTATTGGCGTGCGCAGGTCAAGGTGCTTCTGTCCTTCGGCGGCTCCTTCAGCGCCTGCCGGGCCACGGGTGAGCGCGGGCGGGGCTTACAGGCTGGTCACAGCGGAGGTTCGGGCCGGGGGTTGGCTGAACGGGGGGGTGCAGTGGCCTAGGCCTGCGCCCCTTACGGCTGTACCCATTTGCTTCCCCCCCCCTGCAGGCCACTGGGAGTATGCGGGCGGCGAGACCCGGCTGGTGGCGGTGCCCGAGACAGAGAGCTTCGCCGCCTTCAGGTTGGAGGGGGGAGCTCCTGGAGGGGGGGGGGGGGGGACGGGTCAGGGCCGGGTCGAGGGGGAGGGCTTGGCGGCGGTGTGAGGGCCAGGTCTACGGGAGGCTGCTCGTGTAAGCTCCCACTTGCTTATTGCCCATTCCCCCGCCCGCTCGCCCGCCCCTAGGGACGCGGTGTTTGCGGCGTGCAAGGGCCGGGTGCGGTCGCCGGACGAGGTGGGCCCGGGTGGGCCCAAGGCGGGCCTTGATGTGGGCCTTCGCGTGGGCCTTAGGGTTGCGGACAGGGGGGCACACGGCCTGTGTTATTGCCTTGCTCACTCCCCCCCTCCCCCCCTCCCCCCTTGCCCCAGGCCTCCCTCCGCTACGAGCTGCCCTGCACCCCGGGGACCCTGGTGGACATACGCAGGTGGGGGGGGGGGGGGGGGGGGAGGGGAGGGGGAAGGGGGGACGGGGGGAGGAGGGCGGGGGGGGGGAAGGGGGGACGGGGGGAGAGGGCGGGGGGAAGGGGAGGTAGAGCTAGCGTTGGGGCGTTGTGGTGGAGGGACGGCCCCGCCCCATTCCCATCACGGTTTCACCTCGCCGGCCTCCCACCCCACCCCACCAGCGACGGTGACGTATCCCTCATGTGGGAGGAGCTGGAGGACTTTGCGGCGGTGAGGGGGGGATTCTAGGGAGGGGGAGGAAAGGGGATGCAGGGCTGCGGTTGAAGGGGGGCAGATGATCGGGTTGTTTGCCACAGTTACCGGAGCCTGGGATGACTGACGCCGTGGCATGAAGGTGCAGTGCACGGCGTAGGGGCTGCCTGAGAACGACCAAGCCTACGGGGTCCGCGGCTGACCCATGTGGTCCTACACTGGTCCCGCCCTGGGCCCGGCCTGGGCCCGCAGGCCGCCGGCAAGCCCTCCTACAAGCTGCACCTCTACGTGGACCACCACCTGCTGCCCTCGGACGAGAGCGGCGCCTCGGCAGCCACCGCCGACACGGGGGGGCCGGCGTCGGCGGGGGGAGCGGCGGGCGGGGGAGGGGGCGGGGGTGGAGGGGGCGGGGGTGGAGGGGGCGGGGGGTGGAGGGGGGGCGTGCGAGCGGCGGCCGCAACAGCGGCGGCGGAGGGAGGATGAGCGGCGGCGGGCGCGGCAGCGGAGGAGGAGCCGGCGGAATGGGCCTGGGCCCGGCCGGGGGCGCGAGCGCGTGAGTGCAGGGGCCTTTGGGGTGGGGGTGGGGGTGGGGGGTGGGGTGGCGGTGAAGTGGTTCCTACCCCTAAGCCCACCGTTCCCACGCGGCCACTACCCCCCTGCTGCCTCGGAGCTCTGATTCCAAGTCCACCCTCTCACCTTCACACCCCCCGGTCCCCCCTTGACAGGGGCTCCCACGGCTCCCTCTCGCCCCACCCCTTGGCCGCCGGCCCCGCCTCCGCCTCCGCCGCTGCGCCCGGCGGCGGCGGGGGGCTCCTGGCGGCGGCCACCGGCGGCAGCGGCGGCGGCGGCGGCAGCGGCGGCGGGGCCGGCGGCGGCGGCGGCCTCAGTGGCAGGGCGGCGCACTCCGCCACAGGGAGCAGCAGTGCGTGGGTGTCGGGGAGCAGCACCATCACACTGGACCTGACAGGTGGGGGGGGGGGAGTAGGGGTCCAGGGTGATCTTACGAGGTGATCCTCCTCAGGGCAGATGAGATCTCCCCTGTAACTGGTGGCGCACACATCATGCCGGCAGATGCCTACAGCACCGGAGATCGTCGCCTGCACCGCCGCGATCTGCGGCGGCCAACCTGCGGCCAATGTGCAGCGGCCGAGTGTGCCTTGCCCTCCCGCACCCCCGTCCCCCCCGCCCCTCGCAGCCCCCGCGCACGCGCCCTCGCTGCCGCGCAGTGTGGCCCTGCAGCAGCTCAGCGGCCGAGTGGAGGTGGGTGGAGGCCGGCGTGTGTTTGGGCCGTGTGTGTGTGGCCCCCTTGCCCTATCCCCGTAACCTTCCACCGATCACATGCTGCCCCTCCCCTCCCCTCCCCTCCCCTCCCCTCCCCTCCCCTCCCCCTCCCCTCCCCCTCCCCTCCCCTCCCTCCCCTCCCCTCCCCTCCCCTCCCCTCCCCCCTCCCTCCCCGTCCCCTCCCCTCCCCTCCCCTCCCCTCCCCTCCCCTCCCCTCCCCTCCCCTCCCCTCCCCTCCCCTCCCCTCCCCCTCCCCTCCCCTCCCCTCCCCTCCCCTCCCTCCCCTCCCCTCCCCTCCCCTCCCCTCCCCTCCCCTCCCCTCCCCTCCCCTCCCCTCCCCTCCCCTCCCCTCCCCTCCCCTCCCCTCCCCTCCCCTCCCCTCCCCTCCCCTCCCCTCCCCTCCCCTCCCCTCCCCTCCCCCCACCCCCACCCCAGGTGGTTCGGCCCTCGGAGCTCACCATTGTGCGCTTCCTGGGCAGCGGGGGCAGCGGGGACGTGTTCCTGGCCAGGTGTGTGTGTGGGGGGGGGGGGCGGCGGGGGGGAGGGTAGGAGGACGTTGGAGGGACCCAGGCAGGTGACGAGGGGCAGGGCAACGGTGCGGAGTGGCGCAAGGCCATGGCACGGACGGTACCCTTAAGGTGCCCCGATGGCGGGTCGCAGTCCCCGCACACGAACAACAGCCCCCTGAGTGTCGGTTTATCCCTCCCCTCCCTCTCCTGAACCAACTTTCCCACCCTACCCCACCCGCCAGGTGGCACGGCACGGATGTGGCGGTCAAGTGCCTGCACACAGCCCCTGGGGCGGACGAGGTGGGCGGGGGGCGAGGGGGGAAGGGGGGAGCGGCCCCGCCTCGCGCCCCACGCACTCTTCGACCCGCTCCCCACGCTAGCATGCGCCCTGACCCGCATCCCCACCCCTACCCTCACCTCTACCCCCTCCCCTCCCCCGCCCCCCCAGCTTGCCGTACTGGACGAGCTTCTGTCCCAGTCCCGCCTGCTGTGCCGCCTGCGCCACCCCAACATCGCATGCCTCTACGCAGGTGCGGGGGCGGGGGCATCGGGGTGTGCAAGGCGGTGCAAGGCGGTGTGCAAGGCGGTCCGTTAGGGAAGTGACGTTACACATTGCGGGTAGCTCCAAGCGAGGTACGGCGCAATGCGTACCCGGCCCGGTCCGTTAGCCTGGTCCCAGGTCGCCGGGGGAGATGCCCAGGGGCTGCGGCACATGCCGGTGACAAGGCCTACGTGTGCACGTGTGCGTGTACATCCCCCGTCGCTCAGCCCGCTATGCCCGCCACCCCTCTCCCCCCCACATGGTTCCCCCCCACATGGTTCACGGTGCAGTCGTCATCCCCGACCACCTGCTGGGTGAGTCGAGGCCTCGAGGAGGGGCCACCGGGATGCGCCGGGCGCATGGGTGGGCGTCAGGGACTTGAGCGAGCGGGCTCTGCATCGGCCATCAGGAGGCAGTCGATGGGCTCTTTGTGCCCATGCCCTTACTTGCTCTCTTGCTGGCCGCCCAACTTGTGCCACGCAGACGCTGCGGCCGGCAACACCATCCCCGAGCGCCCCTCCACCGCCGCCACCGCCGCACCGGCGGTGCTGGGCGCGCGTGCGTCCTCGGCGCTGCCGCCGCCGCCGCCCGCGTCCCGCTCCGCCCCCCCGGACGTGGGCGTCCTGCCCTCGGCCGCCTCGCCGCCGCCCTCGCCCTCGTCCGTACCCTCCACCGTACTGCTCAGCGAGTACTGCCAGTCGAGCGGCGGCCACGACGGCGTGTCGTTCTACGGCAGCCGTACGGGCAGCGCCGCGCCTTCGACGCTGGCGGGCGACGGGCGCGGCGGCGGCAGCAGCGTCGGCGGCGGCACTAGCAGCAGCAGCAGCGGCCACCACAGCGCCCACAGCAGCCTGCCGGGGCCGCTGCAGACGCCGCCACCGCTGGGCGCTGCGTCAGAGGCGCAGCAGCTGACGCCCGCTGCGGCGGGGGCCGCCGACGGGACCGCACCTCAGCACGCGGGCTCGGGACATGCCTCGGCATTCGGCGCCGTCGCACAAGGTGAGCAGAAGCCCCCTCTAGCAAGGCGCCGTGGTGCGCTCCGTGTGCCCTTTGCTGTGCGTCGTTCTGCTGGGTCGCCCGGGTGAAGTCGGTGCCGACCGCGGGGGACTTGTCGGGATGGTGTAGATGGTGTCGACTCCGACGGGGATGGCCTGACGCGGCCCGTCAGGCAAGAGCTAGGCATAGTCTCTGACATGTCGACAAGCGCTCAGCCTTGGGGCGTGCTTGCCCGGAAGGCGGTCAAGGGGCCATGGCACTTGCTACATGCGCGCGCGAAGTGAGCCTAGCTCCTGCTACCGACCCGGGGCCCTATCGGACTAGTCCTAATGTATAGAGTACACAGACAAGGCTGGGGCGCCAGGGCTTGCTCAGCTGCACGGCGGGCTTGGCCACCATCGCTCCGCCGTCGGGTTCCCTCGCGGCGCGGCCCGGGGGTGGTCCGCACACTCGTCAAATGTGGGCATACCTTTCTCGGCCTTTTGGCTCAGATCATGTGTAGTATCTGTTCTTATAAGCTTAATCGCTTATATGGTCTTCATTGAAGACCTGCGATTAACTTTAATTTCTCTGGGGGGCCGGTCAATGGGTGTGCTTGCGCACCCGACCGTGCCAGCATGGCCTGGGCCTTACACTACCGCCCTTGCCGTGCACCCTATCCCAATACGAAAACGAAGATTTCGCTGCCTCTGCTTCATGCCTCCCGTTCCCACGCAACCCGCCCCAACCGCCCTTCACACAGGCGACCCGGAACCACAGTCGACAGGCCATTCTGCCTGGGGTAACACCAACCCGTTCATGCACACGCTCTACGGCAGCGCACTGGAGAGGAGCGGGCGGCTGCCATCAATCAAGGAACTACCATCCATTGGTGGGCAGCGGGGATGCTGAGCTGGGCTTGCTGGCACCTAGGCGGCCTCGAGAACCCGACTCCTTGAAATGGCTCACAAGCCAAGCTGACAGTTTTGCATGCGCCCCTCCCCCTCCGTTGCGGCTCCCCGCGTGGTTGCCTTGTGCTTCCCTGGTGGCCCTTGCCTGACCCCGCGTGGCCCCAGGCCCATCAACGGACGATGAACTCCCGCTCGTAGGCAGCAGCGGCAGCCGGGCCGGGACCGGCGGGACGGGCACTGGCGGGACCATGTCGGGTGCCACCAACAGCCGCGCCGGCAACAGCGGCACAGGCAGCCGCGCCGGCAGCACCAGCGCCGCCGGCAGCCGCGGCGGGGGCCACGTGGGCGGCGGCGCCAGCGACCGCCTGCGCAAGTCGGCTTCCATGGAGGCGCGGGTGGCGGCGGCGGTGGCGGCGGCGGGGCTGCTGGAGGCCCTGCCGGAGGCGCCGTCGGCGGAGGCCGCGGCGGCGGCGATCCTGTCAGAGGATGGGCCGGAGGGCGAGGAAGCGGGCGCAGGACGGGGACCAGGGGCTGCGCTGGCGGGCGTCAGCGAGGGGGAGGAGGAGGGGGAGGAGCAGCGGGTTTCGCCCCAGGAGCAGCCGGCGGTGCACTCCCTGTACCGCCCCTCCTCACGGCCCCACCACCGCCCCCACCACCCCGGCCTCACGGTACGCTTCTCCGTCCCCGGGGACGCGCCCTTGCCCGGCCCCGGAGCCCTGCCCGAGGGTCCCGCGGATGCCGGCGCACGGCCTCACTTGGGCCCCGGCGCTGGCGAGGGCGGGGCCGGGGGTGCAGGTGCTGGCACTGGGGGCACGGGACTGGGTGGGGAGGCAACCGTGGGAGAGGCAGAGGGTGGTGGGGCCGGCGGCCTGAGCGCCTGGGGCGCGGCTCTGCTTGCCGCTCTGCCGCCGGGCAACGGAGGGGAGGCCGGGGCGCACGCCGGCGGCGGCGGGGACGGACAGGCCGCACCGCCTGTCGTACAATTGTACGGCAGCGAGGAGCTGTCAGAGGACGAGCGGTACGAGAGGTGAGATGCCCTCAGTTGCCCTTTACTGTGCGCCCCTGGCCGTCGGACCCTCCATGCAATTGCTTCCGTCAGCTCACCGGTCCTCGTGACCTCCTGTCGGCCCTTCGCCCAAGTGTCCCCACGTCCCCACGCCCTTCCCACCCTCCCTCCCTGCCCCTGCTGCCCCTGCCGCAGGTACGACAGCGCCCTGGGGTCCTTTGGCGACAGCGGCGGCTTCCGCGGCCGCCGCCGCCGCCGCCACCGACGCCGCCGCGGCACCGACGACAGCGGCGGCGGCGGCGACGGCGGCAACAGCACCGAGAGCACGGCCGGGTCGCGGTACAGCGACTCCGCGGGGGCATCGCCGCGCGATTCGGATCTGGATCTCGACGCCGGCATGGATTCTGCCGTACTATACACCACGGCGTGCGGCGACAACGCCATGCTCATGTCGGGATCTGCGGCGGCGGCGGCGGCGGGTGGCGGCGGCAGCCTGGCGGGCGTGCAGGACCTGTTCCAGACCGCCAACCCCTCCATCGAGGTGGGCTGGGCAGGGGCTGAGGCCCTGGGCTGGGTGAGGTACGCTGTACGCTTGATGGTACAGTCGGGGTCAGGTACCGGTAGGCTGCGGGGGGTTGAGGCCCTGGGCCCTGGGGCCTGGGCTGATTCCACCGCGTGCGGTGCGTTCGGCGTGTGTGGGGCAGCCGGGGGTTCACAACACGACGGGCTGGGGTGGTGGGCCCCGGCGTGCCGTATGGTAGAGGACGCCTGGCTTGGCCTGGCGCAGTGCCACCTCCGACGCCGGTGGTCGACGCCGCACCGTACCCTGCCGCACCTGACTCAACCCCTTCTCCCCTCCGCCCCTCCCCGCAGGGCTTCTTCGGCTCCTTGGACACCTCCCGCCGCCAGGGCTCCCCCTCTGGGCCGCGGGGCGGCAGCCCGCTCCCGCCACCCGCGCTCGCCCCGGCACCCCCCACGGCCCCAGGGGCGGAGGACTCCCAGCTCCCAGCAGCCGAGGGCTCCTTCCAGGCCGAGGCCAGCTTTGGCCTTGGGCCCGAGCTTCGACAGACCGGTCAGGCGGAGGCCCCGGCCGGGCCCACCGAGGCCCACGCAGGGAACGAAAAGGCGGCGGCGCCGGAGCCATCCGCGGGCCCGGCCGGGGCCCCGCCAGGCCCCGCCGGGCCCCGCGGCTTCGTGTCGCCCTTCGCCCCGCTTAGTCAGCGCCAGCTCACCATGCGAGCCGGATCGCTGGAGACGCAGCTTTCGGCGCTGCCGCCGCAGCTGCTGCCGCCGCCGCCGTCACCGCAACCGCCGTCAGCGGGGCAGCAGCACCCGCCTGCCCAGCCGCCGCCGGCCCCCATGCTGCCTCAGCCCACGCGCGGAGCCTCAGATGGGGCGCTCCCCTCCGCGCTCAGCACAGGCACGGCACTGGGGGGCGCCGGCCCTGTACCCACTGGGGCAGCCGCAGCCCCGGTCGAGCCGCCAGCGGCAACGGCTCCGCCGCCGGCAGGGGCGCCGCCATCCGGCAAGCCGCCGCGGCCTGCCCCGCCCGTGCGCCGCCCGCCCCCTCCGCCGCCGCCTTCCGCATTCGCCGCGGCGGCGCAGCAGCAGCCCTCCCCGCCCACGCCCATCACCAGCTCCCCGCCCTCCTCCGTCACCCCCTCCACCACCCCTCCCCCACCGCACCCCCACTCCCACCCCCCACCTCCTTCCGCCGCCGCGCCGCTGCCCCCCACCGCCTTGCTGGCGGGCCTGGGCCGCCGCGCCTCCTCGGCGCTGCTCCGCTCGCCCTCGGGGGCGCTGTTGCGGCGGCTGGGGTCGCTGGCGGTGGCCCCCAGTGTGGGCAGCGCGGCCACGGGAACCACGGAGGCGGAGGCGGAGAACAGCAGGTGGGGGTGCGAAGGAGTGGCCGGGTTTTATGCGGTTGTGCGGGGCTATGGGAGGGACGTGCGTTCAGTGGGCGGTCCGCCACGTTTCCCGTCACAGCTTCCCCGTTGTTCCGTCTTGCGCACACCCCTGCCCTTGTGTACCTCCCATCCCTGCGTGCCCTCCTCTTCCAGGCTGGTGGCGTGCCACGCCATCCCCGGTCCCGCCCTTATGTCTGAGTACCTGACAGGTGGGGGAGGGGTTGGGGGCAGCCGGCAGGGGAGCTGCCAGGCTAGGTGTAGAGGTGCTTGTTCACCCTGTACCCCTCTGTACTCCTCTGTACCCCTCTGAGATAATTCCGGAAGGGAGGTTTCGGGACCGCTGGTGCTTTCAAGCGGAGGTATGCGCCAGGCCCCCACCGCCATCATCACCGGCACCCCCCATCTGCCTCCGCAGGCAACTCGATCCGCTCTGCGCTGCGGAGGCGGAGCGACGTGGTGAGGCGGGGAGGCGTAATCGGGCGTCCTGGTGGGGCGGGGGTGATGGCCGGAGGCGCCGTAGCCACGATCCGCGTCAATGCCCCCATCCCTCCCCCCCCTGTCAGGTCCGCTCCCCGCTGGCCCGGGTCAAGGTGGCGCTGGACGCAGCACAGGCGAGTGGGTCGTTGGAGCAGCCGTTGGCGGTTTGGGCGGTTGGGTCGTAGTGTTTGGGACAGCGCGGCAGAGTGCGCCAGCACCCCCGCCGTGCCCTACCCTCTCACCGCTCTTTTTCCCCACCCACCCGCACCCCGACCCCACCCACCCACCCCCCGACCCACCCACCCGCACCCCGACCCCACCCACCCACCCACCCCCCACACAGGGCATGGAGTACCTCCACTCCCGCGGCGTGGTGCACCTAAACCTCAAGACGGGCAACCTGCTGGTGGGGTTCAGCGAGAAGCAGCCCGCGTGCAAGGTGGGTGGGCTTGGCGTGGTGTGTTTGGAGGGGTCTACGGAGGCGGTACGTGGGGGCGGGTGGGTGGCGGGGGTGCATGTGGCGGGGTGTCGGGAGCGGCTTGCAGCAGCCAGGGGGCAGTGGCTGCGCAGCGGGCGGGTTGTGTTGGGGGTGGGAGACAAGAGATGCTTTCGGGGAGGCATTGGCGCGGCGGGGCGGCGTGTACGGTAAGCTTTGTCGCACCATCCCAACCCCCCTCCCCCCCGACCCACCCCCTGCTCCCCAGGTCGCCGACTTCGGCCTCCGCGGCCCCTCCCTGGTGGCCGCCACCGCCCGCACCGCCGCCGCCGCCGCCGCCCTCGCAACGCCGCCACCCTCCTCCTCCTCGTCCTCCTCCGCCGCTGCCGCCGCCGCTGCTGCTGCTGCCGCCGCCGCCGGTGCGGATGCGGCCCAGGCCCAGCAGCTGGCTCGGTCGCTCCCTTGGACTGCGCCCGAGGTGCTGCGGACGCCGCACGCCGTGACGGAGAAGGTGGGGGCGTGGGAAAGGGTGGGTGGGGTGGAGTGGGGAGAACTGAAGTGGGGGGGCGGACGCTAGGTGGCGGTAGGTGACGCTAGGTGGCGAGGAGGTGGAGAGTATCTAAGGCCAAGCGAACTCCAGGTCCATCCAAACCAGGGCCCCTCTTCTCAGCCCCCACCCCCACCTCACCCCCCCTCCCACCTCACCCCCCCTCCCACCCCCCCCAGGCCGACGTCTACTCCTTCGGCCTCATCCTGTGGTCGCTGTGGACCCGCGCCGAGCCCTGGGCTGGGGCGGACACCCGGGCGCTGCTGGGGGCGGTGCTGGCGGGGGGGGAGCCGCGGCCGCCCGTGCCGGGTGAGGAGGGGGCGGGGGTTGGGGGGTTTGGGGTTGGGAGGGTCGAGTGGGGAATTCCGGGTGGGGCAGGGGTACAGATGCAAGCGCAGGCGGGCCCGGGTGAGGTGAGAGAGGCAGGACTAGGTGTCAGCTCCCCGCGGTCCCCTCCCCTCGCGCTGCCTCCTCACCCTCCTCCCTCGTCTCGCCCCCCTCGCAGGCGCCCCCGACTGGCCCCCCGCCGAGCCCTGCCCGCCCGAGCTGGCCCCCGGCTGGGAGTCCCTCATGCGCCAGTGCTGGGCCGCGGACCCGGGCGCACGGCCGGGGTTCACCGATGTGCTTACGCAGCTGAGGGTGAGGGGGAAGGGGGGGTGCGAGTTGGTGGGAGGGTGGGGAGGTGGAGCGGGCTGGTGGGAGGGTGGTGACAGCAGGCGGAGGAAGCGCGGGGCACAGCGAATTACACCTTCAGGTGGCTGCGCTCCCAACCAACACAAGAGCATGGCGCAGCGCGGACTGTCGCTGTATCCAGTCACCTTTATAGCCACCTTTCCAACCGCCTCTCCAACCACCTCTCCAACCACCTCTCCAACCACCGCCCCAACCACCTTCCCAACCACCGCCAGGCCATGTTCACGGAGCTTAAGTCGCAGCGGAGGGCGGCGCGGGCAGCAGCCGCACAGGCGCAGGGGCAGGGGCAGGGGCAGCAGGGGCAGGGGGGTGCTGGGGGGCCGGCTGGGGGAGTGGCGGCGGAAGCAGCTGCGGGCGCAGTCGGGGCTGGGGGCAACTGAAGGCACCCTTCACTCATGCGTGCGCCCTGGGCGGGTCCCGAGGACTGGAGCCAAGCCCCCGCCTGGCAGGGGCGGGGGCGTGCCGGGTCGGGAAGGAGGAGGCGAGGGCTCCTGTGATGGCGTGAAGGTGGCCGGCGAGGGGAGGCCTGGCCTGGGAGCGATGTGGCTGTGGCGGGGCCTGTGGGCCCGAATGGGATGCGGTGGTTGGGCGCGTTGGGTTGGCTACTCTGCAGTCTGTTTCGTGCGGCTGCGTTTGGGGGTCATGTGAGTAGTTCGACCTGCAGGTTTCGGTAGCATGAGTAGGCATGGGTGCCGTAGATACCGTAGGGGGAGGGGGTATACCGTATGGGAGGTGAGCTGCGTCCTGAAGGGTTTGTGATTTGGGATATGGGTATGGCCGAGGCAGGGACTGGCCGAGGCAGGCTGGCAGGGACGTTGGGCTTCAGGCGCAGCGGTAGTGTGCGGTCATGTGTGGCGATTGTAATTTGCAAGAGGCCAATGCTTACATGCCCGCTAAGTGCCGGCCCGCCTAGCCTGCTGTGCAGTCTCGTCACCAGGCTTGACCACTGAAGGCCAGAGTCCGAAATACCACCAGAACGCCAGATGCACAGGCCTGCAGTGTCGCCCGTTGGTTGCGCCTTGCTCGCACGGACGGCCCCTCCTCCGCTTCGCCCACAGGCAGTGCTGCTATCTTCCTTTCGTTCTCGTGCAAGTATCGATTCTGAGGGCTCTGCACGAAACGGATTTGGCAACTTTCGTGCAGGGGTCACGAAGGATTCTCCCCTAGAGACCCATGTTTCGTGCCCATGTACCGAAGGTTTCGGCCCCTCCTGACCCCCTTTCGGGCAAGGTCTGCCTAACACAAGTGCACACCGTGTCAGTTGCATGCTCCCGGAGCACTGGCACGCCAAGGAGACAGGGGTTTGCTCGACGGGGAACACTTTCAGACAAGGCTATCATGCTGACGCCGCACCGAACGGTGCCTCCTGAGAGCCCCCTCAGCTCTGAAAGGACAGGGATCAAGGTTCCTGTAGCGGGGAACACTTCCTGACGAGGGGCCCTAGCGCAGGGCATGACCGTGCCAGCTGCAGGACGCCCCCCCAACCCCTTGTACCGAAACCGAAAGCCAACCTGAGCCAACTTTCGCACATGTACCGAAAGTTATGACCCCTGGAGGGGGTACTTTCGGACACAGCCAAGAGCCAAGTCCCAGGAAGATAGCAGCACTGCCCACAGGGCGCATTCCGTCCGGGATTCCCCGGCAGATGGCGAGCCTGCTCTTCCTCCATGTCCCGGCGTCCGCTAGGCGCAATCTGATATCATCATGGCCCGTGGCTCGAGCCCAATGCCCCGCGTCCAAGGGTTGCTATGGCCCGTGGCCATGCATGCACGTCCGGACGGAAGGGCCGCATCCACACTGCCGTTGCCCCCCACCACACCTGGCCCCCGCCGTGCCTTGTCCCCGCGGCACCACACCCACATACCCGCCCTCGCCCGGTTGCACCCCCACCCGCCTGCAACCTCAGTGCCCCCCTCCCTTGACCGCACCTCGGTCTGCCCCCGCCGCATCCATGCGCGCATGATCCCCTCCCTGCTTCTCCTGTACTCCTCTCCTCTGCCCCCTCCGCCTTCGCCTTCGCCTCGGCCTCCGCCTCGGCCTGCACCCATGCCTGCACCTTCGCCCGCCACCCCGCTCGCCAAGTGCTGCGGCGGGCGGCCGCACCCGCAGCCGCGGCCCAGTCCACCTGGCCCACGGCCCGCCGCAGCCAGCGCAGCGCCGGCAGGGGTGCCTTCCATGTGATGGCCGCGCTGACCGGACGCCTGCTCTCCTCGCGTGTGCGGCCCAGGGGCAGGCCCAGGCGCCGCCGGGCCTCCAGAGTCAGCAGGTCGCCCCGTGCGGCCGCCGCTGGGTAGAGCTCATTGGCCGGGAAGGGTGCTCCCTGAGGATACGACAGGGTTGAAGGGAAGGCGGTGACATGTGGGAGACACAGGGTCAGCTGCCGGCCACAGCCGTTTGTGTGTGCGTCCACATGGTCCCCCGGGCGCGCCCCCACCTGCGCATCCGCGTCCCACTCCGCCAGCAGCTCGAGCACTGCCACGCAGCCGCCGAAGGCTGCAGAGAGCCAGGCGTTTGGGCCGGGGCCCACGCCCCGGCCGTGCAGCCGCGTCACCAGCTCCAGGCCCCCACAGCCGAGGGCCTCATCGAATGAAGGCCTCCGGTCTCGCGGCGTGCAGTGCATCTGCGCCGTACGCCTCCACCAGTCAGCTCAACACCTCCAAGCTTCAAGACCCGCTGGCGGCAGTGAGCAGGTGCTCAGGCGGGGGCAGCGTGTAACCCGCAGCGTGCAGCGCCCTCAGCACCCCCGCGTGGCCCTCAAATGCGGCCTGAAGGAAGCGGTTGCTCTCCTCGTACTGCAGGCCCCGAGCGATCAGCCAGCCGAGCGTGTCACCCCAGCCGCGCTCGGCTGCTACGTGCACGGCAGCAGCCCGGACAGGAAACCCCAGCCCTTCCAGCAGGGTCAGTCGGGTGATGCCGTCCGGGCAGCAGGCCGCGGCGACGGTGGGCCCGGCTCCCGGTACGCGCCCTGACGGATGGACACAGGGGAATGGCGACGTTTGTAGGAAGCGGACGTAGAAGGAGCGTTGGCACTTGGCAGGTACGCCAAAGGGCCCACAGCCTACAACGGCCCCGGAGAGTTCATCCCAACAGAGATCGCTCCAACCATACGGACCCTCCCACCTACACCAACCACGACACCTTGGCCGCCCAGTCGGGGGTGGGGCTGAGCCCTACAGCGCAGATACAATAGCCCGGGTACCTGCCCCGGGGCGGCCCGGCCTTGGGGTGACTCTCCCTCCACAGTTGCTGGAGAGTTCCCAGGTCGCAGCCCTCCGCCGCTGCTTGCAGCAGGTCCCCACGGAGGACCCCGCCACTGGGGCCCGGGGGCGCCTTGCGCAGGAGGGCCTGCATGAGCTCCGGGTGCCCCCCGCGCGCAGCGGAGGTCACGCACTCTCCGGTCCATGCGCACCCCCGCTCCAGGAGCCACTCGCAGGCCTCCGCATGGCAGCCCTTGGCGGCGGCGGCTAGGGGGCCGCCCCACGGGTCTGCTGCCTCCAGCGGGCACCCACGCTCTGCCAGCCAGCGGCACACGTGCAGCGGTGCCGCCATCAGCTCCGCGGTTGGGCACAGCCCCACCGTTGCCAGTCCCACCTCCAGGTTCGCCACATCCCCGCTGGCGGCCGTCGGGAACAGCAGCTGCAGCCGGCGCTTATAGGCGAGCGCGCGGCAGGCCCCCGGGGGAGGACGGCTCACGAGTCGCAGTGTGCAAGCGATCTCGTTGGGCTGCAGAAAGCTTGCGATGCCGCCGAGCATGTCGGGCCGCAGACCTCTGCAAGCGCATTCAGGCTGACGGCCATGGCTGTTGAGCATTTTGGTTGTAAAGGGAACACCTGAGCGTGTGTACCATCAGCGGACGCCAACCGCGCTCCGAGGGCGCCAAACCCTGCACCATCCCGTATTCCCCGATGTGCTGGCACGCTACGCCCCCCTGCCCCTGCAACACCCCGTTGGCACATAGACTGCGCGCGCCTGGAATCATGTACTGGCTATGGCGCACCCGCACTTGTCCGCACTGCCTTACACCCCCTGGCGGTCCTCGGTCTCCCTCTCGCCCCACACACCCGCAGCTCCCACACCGGCGCCCAGATCAGAGCGCAGCCCTCAGTGTTTAGCACTGAAGCACAACGGGGTCGCGTGCGGGTTGCGATGTCGCCCCCTTTAGCAGAGCCGGAGACAGGCACCGGACTTGCGATATAGGCGCAGGCGTAAGAGACCGGTAACATGCAGCAGTCATCGCCGCGACCTGGGAGGCGAGGCGATGCGGAGCGCCGACATGCGGCATGCCTGGGCGTCTTGGGCCCACGAGTCCCATAGGGGCAGCATATCCCGCCAGCAGCAAAGGCTCATCCCTAGAAGCACCCGCACGTCTATGCAGCGCTGATCAGTAGCTATCCAGCTAGCAGGATGGGGACGACCGGCATAGCCCCGGGGGGAAGTCCCTGCTCTGACCTCTCCCGTCTCCGCCCCGGGCATGTCTACCTGACCGGACATCAGTCCGCCCCGGTAGCTCCGGCAGCCCCAGCCCCCTTCCCCACACTGTCGCCCCTTGTCTTTTCCTTGGCGCACGCAAGCCAGCCCAGGCGGCTGCCCTCGGAAGGAGTCACGGCCCCTGGCACTGTGCCACACCCACCATCGCTCCGCCGTCGCCTTCCCTGGCAGCGTGGCTCGGGGCTGGTCCGCACACTCGTCGGTGGTGGTCATACCTTTCTCGGCCTTTTGGCTCAGATCATGTGTAGTATCTGTTCTTATAAGCTTAATCGCTTATATGGTCTTCATTGAAGACCTGCGATTAACTTTAATTTCTTTGGGGGGCCGGTCAATGGGTGTGCTTGCGCACCCGACCGTGCCAGCATGGCCTAGGCCTTACACTACCGCCCTTGCCGTGCACCCTGTCCCAGTACTCAATGAAACTCTCAGCCAAGTGGCGACCAAGTGCTCCAGCTGGTCGCCACGCACCTCGCCTACTACCCAATTGTCGACTGGCCGACGAGGACTGCGCATGCACGGGATCGTCAAGCAGACGTCTGCAGCCGCCCCCTTGAAGCCCTCAGCGGCAAGCTTGCTGCAATTGTCAGGGCCTAAGCATTCTGTACAGCCGCAGCAGTCACTCAGTCTTCCCCCTGCCCCAGGCTACCGCTGCCATCTAGGAGCTGCCATCACCTCCACGTCATCCCCCAGCCAGCAGGAGGCTCAAGTGATGGTAGCGCTGGGCAGTGATTGCCAGGCAGCCCTAGTGGGAGGCCGCGCTGGGAGGCTCGGTCACTGCTGAGTGCTGAAGCGCCCCGGGACTGCTCTGAGCCCTCTGCTAGTACGGATGACGGTGGGGACGCCACAAACGTCCTCTGCCTGAACAGCTCTACAAGTTGGGTACTGTTACTCGATGTGCGCCGAAATCCAAATGCATACACCAAGCCCCCCTCCTCCCACAAGTGCCAGTGTGACCCTGCATCCGCACGCCAGCACTCAGCACACTCACACCCCCTTCAGCACGGCACCGTGTGACGGCCCTCGCAAACATCAATCCCATACATGTGCCCCGCTGGCCCTCAAAGTTCCCCAGTAGATCTCACTCACCCCTAAGCGTATGCCCCAAGGAGCCACTCGTGCATGCGTTATCTCCACGAAGTTATCAGCTCTTAAGCACTCCAGCATCGAAAGGCCCGGCGCATCGCACTCAATCCGCCGCCCGCCCGACAATCCCCCAACCCCATTCATAGAGCGAGCTTGATAAGGTGGGCCAGTGCTCAGCCGCAATTAGCACACAAGCAGGCACAGTTTCACAGGGCATGAATTGTTGTAAGCTCGAGCCGGCTGGGGCGCACACACCCTGAACGCCTCTCACGGGCCGTCTGCCCAATCTCACCGCCCGGAGCCTCCAAGGAGAGACCAGCATGGGGACGACTAGGGCCTGCCCTCAACACACAGCGCAGCGCATATGGGGCCTACCCCTCTTCTGTTAGAGCGTCGTCAACCGCCTCCATGCTTTTGCTAGATGCCAGTCACCAGTCTACCCACCCCACACACACAACCCGAGCATCCAAACACACAAGCACCGCCTGGCTTTACTGCAGAGCCCCGGGACCGATGTCACCCTTGCGAGGCCGGGGCCCGGTTGCTCGTGTTCCGCCCAAACGGGAACCGCCCGCTGCCTGCCTTGACGGGCGGTCCGGACCGGTTGCTCGTAGTCCTCGACACGTTGGCGCTCCCCCCGCCCGGGGACGCACCGCCGCCGGGCTTCTCCAGCGCAAGGCTGCCTGACCCGGACGGCGCGGCCGTGGGCGTGACCGGCCCGTCCGCCCGCTCCCCTTCTCGCTCCCCCGCCGCGTGGTGGGCGGTGTGGCTGGCGGTGCGGGAGCCAGCGCCCGCTCCGATTCCGCCGCCCACGTTGCCGGAGGTGGGGGGGTGCGAGCCGTTGCCGCTGCCGGCCGAGGGGCCCACGGCGGGCACTGCCGAGGGGCCCGAGGGCTGCGCTGTGGCGGGGTCGGGCTTCTTCCAACTGGGGGAGGGGGGGAAAAGGAGGGGAGGTGCGGGGCGGCCGTAAGCGGGTCGTGTTCGTGCACTCGCAGGCGCCCCGGCCAGCTCCCATTCCGCCCTCCTTGCAAGAAAAAGCGCCCTCTGTGATTGATCCTGGACACTCTTCCCTCGTCCCCGGCCCCCCTTGCCTCCCTGCCCGGCCCCAAGTCGCTCACTGGTTGTAGTTGGACAGGAAGCCCCGCATTAGCGGCTGGGCGCCCGGGAAGGCAGAGGCCAGCGCGTGCACCAAAGGCAATGCAACAAAGTCGAAGAACCCCGTCTGAAGGGCGAGGAAAGTGGGAGGAAGCGAGTGGAGTGGGGTCGGACATCCGTGCGAGGCGGGCGGGTGTGAAGGGCACGAGAGGGCATGTGTTCGTGGACATGTTGCCGACCGCGCCAGAGCCAAACACCCCAGCTTTCGCATGCTTGCTGATCTGTGCGTCAAATAGGCGTCAGTAACTGGGCTTCGGGGCAAGTTGGCGAACGGAGCTGAAGACACATGCGCATGTGCAAGTTAGCATAGCCATCGCGACGGCGCGAGCTAGCACCTGTAGGAACTGCACAATCACGAGCTTCTCTCAGCTATCACACACGTTTTGAACCTACGCGTGGCTAAACGTGTCAAAGCTTTGCCTTTGCAAAGCTCTTAGTTACCTCAGTCGCTGCTAAGCTTGCGGTCGGTCGGTCGGTCGCTGCTCATCCCGCCGCACCCACCTGGCTCTTGCTGACGCCCTGCTTGGTCCGGTCGCTGAGCGGGCTGATGGGCAGCCCCAGGCTCCGCTCCCGATCGCCCTGGCGAAACATCTCCTCCTCCAGCACGTCCACCCATCTGGGGAGAGGGGAGAGGGGCGAGGAGGGAGGGGGGAGACGTGAGGGCCTGGCTTAGTGAGCGCCGAGGAGGAGAAGACAGGTCGCGCCGCGCGTGCCCCCAACGCCTTCCTCCGGTCCGCAGGGCCGGGTGAGGCCAGGCCAGGCGCCCTCCCCCCTTCCCGGCCCCTTCACCGAAGCCGCCGCCTGCTCCCCGAGCGCCTGCCTCCGGTCCGCAGGGGCCAGGCGCCCTCCCCGTTCCCGTGCCCCCTTCCCGGCCCCCTCACCGCTTGTACACCTCCAGCTCGCGGCCCAGGTTGCCAATGTCGGCGCACTTGAGGGCCACCTGCGGCCGGTGGGCGGGTCCGGGCGGAGGCAGTCAGTTCCATGCACAGGCAGTTCCCTGCGTAGCTGTGCCCAGGGATGCAACCTCACCTACAACACTCAACAGCAACCCTACCGCGAAGAAGCCCTGCACGCCACCCACGGTCCCTCCGCCACCCTCCGGCCCAGGCCGTGCGGTCCCGCAGCCCAACCCATCCCCCCGTTTTGCTCTGCCGTCCCCTCCACCCACACCCGCACCTGCAGGCTGAGGATGCGCTCCGTCTCGTCCAGCGGCTGCGGTGCGTGCTGCGGGCCCTCACCGCCCGCGCCCGAGCTGGCGCCGTTGGCCGACAGCTGCGGCCGCACCGCGAGGGACACATCGCGGGGGTCCGCCATGCTGTGGTGGGGGGAAGGGGGAAGAGGGGGAGGGGGGCAGGGGGTGAGGACAGATCACGGTGCGTGTTTGGGGGGTTCAGACCAAGGCGGTTCGGTGTGTGTTCGCACTCCGCTCGCGCAGAGTGAGGTACCCACTCGTACTACCCCCACTCACTCGCCGCCCTTGCTGGCCGCCGCGCCACCGCCACCCGCCGCGCCGCCGCCGCCGCCGTGCTGTGCCCCCGCGCCGCCGTGCTGTGCGTGCTGCACCCCCGCCGCGGGCTGGTGCTGCGCGGCGTGCTCCTTGGTGTATGCGGCCAGGCGGTGCACGGTGTTGAAGTGGGATAGGATCTGGAAGTGCTGCTTCATGTCGGTGGCCAGGACCAACTCAATGACCTAAAGGGGAGGGAGGGGGCGGAGAGGGTGTTTGAAGCTGATAAGCGGGAGAGGGGGGGATTGTTGCTGAGCGGGATTGCATTGCCTGCGCCAGGGAAGCTCTGCTTGTAGAGGTACAGAGGACGGAGGGCGACGGGCGGCACGTGGTTTGTTGAGCAAAGGGATGAAGAGGATACAGGATGCATTGCCGAAACCCTCCGGGCGCCACCCCCACCCCCGGCCAGCTTCTCACCAGCTTCCTGAACGCCTGCCGCTCCTGCGCCCCCAGCGGCGCCAGCAGATCGTACTCGGGTCGGCGCATGAGCTGGAAGGCGGCGGCGCAGTGGTGGTTCTCCAGGGGGGAGCGGTCTGGGGGTGGTGATGGGGGGGGGGCAAGGATTGGTAGGGGCCAGGGGATGAGGGGCGGGGATGTGGGGAGTCGGGGACGGGAAGCCCCACTGCCCACAGCCAAAATGGATGCAACGACACCGCGCCCCATCCCCCGTCCGAGCCAAGCGCCCGGTCTGAGCCAGCCGGCCCCGTCCCCCTCCCGCATGCCAACCTCCCCCCGGAAGCCGGGCTCACCTGCTTGCCGTGAGTGCCGCCACGCCCCACCCGCCCATCACCCCTCTACCCACGCCCCACCGGAGCCCCCCGCCCGAGGCCCACCCACGCCCCCAGCCCACCCCGCCATCCAAGCCCCACCCCCCTCCCCGCGCTCACCGTTGTACCGCACCGCCAGGTCGTCCGTGGTGGCCACCAGGAAGTCCCCCGTCAGCCCCGGGTGGCCGTAGTCGTGGATGATCTGGGGGGCACGTGGGGGGCACATGCCGGGCAGAGGAGAGGGAGGGAGGGATCAGCGTCAGGGAGGATCACGCGAGGCCGCGAAAGACACCAGAAGACCCCAGGCTACAGCAGCAGCTGGGGTGCGGTGTGCACCCATCCACATGCCTGCCCGCTGCCCGCCTCCACACCCACCCACCCCTAACACGGCGCCACTCACCGCCGCCCAGTAGGCCGCCAGCAGCCCCAGGGGGTCCACGTAGTGCTGAGTCAGCCCCGCGCCGTGCACGATCACGTGCATCAGCTGCACCACGTCAGCCGCGTGCGTGGCGTTGTGGTAGGGGTTGTCCCGGTAGCCCGCCTCGATGGCGCGGAGCAGCCTGCGGGCGGTTGGTTCCGTTAGTTCGGTTCCGGTCGTTGATCCTCTACTACTCAAGTCGATGAGGCCTTCACTTGGGGGGGCCGTGACGATGCAGCCGAGAGAGTGCGTTCCGCGGCCCCTGTGCTCTGCACGTCTCCCCCGCTGCAGCAGCCCACCTCGCCAGGACCATGGGTTTGAGCCGGAACCGCGCCACCAGTCCGCTGCGCCGCTGCAGCAGGTAGAAGGCCATGACAGACAGCGCGTGGCCCTGCGTGGCTTCCGCCAGCTTCCACATGTCGAACTGCCATGAGTCAGACCCGGCCAACAGGCGCTCGGACTGAGGGGAGGGGAAGGGGGCGGGGCAGGGTGGGAGGGGGGGGTGGGTTGGAGGAAGTAGAAGCGACGGGGTAGGGTTGGAGGGGGGAGCGACGATGTTGGGAGGTGGAGCACGTGACCTGGTGTTACCCGGTACCACAATGGTCCGCACATGCACATGCCCTCCCCGCTTGGGACCGCCCTCCCGCTCCCGGCTCCCCTTCCGATGCCCCACCTCCTCTATAATCACGGCCACAGGCACCGCCACCGTCACCACCGCCGCCGCCGCGTGGTGCTGATGCTCCGCCGCCGCCGTCGCCACCGCCACCGCCACCGTCCCCTCCACCGGCGCCTCGCCCGTCGTCTCCTCCCCGTTCGTCACGCCGCCGTTCGTCCCCACATGCGGGGAGCTGGGTGTGGGCGAGTGCGCCGCCGCCGGCAGCTCCGCCCCACTCACGGCCCCTCCGCCGCCGCCCGACAGCGGCGGCGCGACGCCCAACGCCAGCCGAGATGCGTTTGAGCCTCGCTTAAACTTGGCCGAGAGGCTGAACAGAGTCCGCAGCGACGGAGACTCTGGGGTGCCCGTGACGGAGGCGGTGCGGTAGGTGCCGCTAGTGGCTCTGGGGCCGCCGCCGCCGCCGCCGACGGCGGGGCCGCAGGCGGCGGTGACGGAGCCGGTCGGCGGGAGCTGCAGGCTGCCGCTGTGGGCGCCGCCGAGGGTGTCGCCGGGGGTGCCGGTCACGGAGGCGGTGCGGGAGGGGGCGGTGGGGATGACGATGTTGGATGGGATGGCACCCAGGGCCGAGGTGGAGGGGCCCCCGAGTGTGGTCCGCCGAATGCTGTGAGGGGAGGGGAAAGGGGGAGGGCCAGGCGAGTTGGCGGCGGAGGCAGAGGCAGAGGACGCGACCCCAGCCTCCTCCACGCTGCGAGCCCCCTGCCAGGGCGGCGAGCCGACCCCTGCCGGAGCCCCCCAACATTTCACGGCCCCTGAACCTCACACCACCTTCACCCCAAAGCGTCACCTACTCAAATCCAAACCCTGCCCAACCTCCATCTATGCCCCCGCCCAGAACCCCCCGCCCTCTCCCTTCTGCCCACCCTCCTTCCCCAACGCGCCCCCCCACCCCCGCCACGCACAGGGGTCAGCACCCACGCACCTGGTCACCAGCGACCCGTTCTCCGTCCGACTGGCGGCCACCGTGAACCGGGTGCGGGAGGTGTTGCGCGAGGGCGAGGGCGAGGCGCCAGTGTCACTGGCGGCTGCCCCCAGGAGGATGGCCGCCGGGCCCAGTGGGGTGGGTGAGGTGGCATGACCGGGGGTGGAGGCGGCGAGCGGGGACGGAGAGATGGGTATGGGGGCCGAGGGCGGGCCCGGGCCTGGGCTTGGGCCTGGGGTTGGGCCTGGGCCCGATGCCGGGCCCAGAGGGAGCTCCGCGGCCGAGGCGGCCCCGGGAAGGAACGCGGGGGAGGGCATGTCGGGGAGGCCGGGCCGAGGGATGAGGAGCGCTTCGCAGCCGGCTGCGGAGCGGGAGAGGGGCGTGGGGAGGGGGCCAGGGCGGGAGCAGCGTCGGGGCGGGTGGGGCAGGCGACGGCCCTCCTTCACCAGCACAACGCCCGCTGCCTGTGCCCTTGACCCAAAACGCCGCAGCCCTTGCGCCCCGCCGCTGGACCCCACCCTGTCAACCCGGCTGCCTGCTCGCGAGCCGTCACCCAGAGCACCCCAGCCCCCTCCCAAACCTTCCTCCCCAGCCGCAGCCCCCCTCCCAGCCCCAGCCCCACTCACGCGACGCCTCCGGAGACACAATGAAGGCCAGAGCGCTGCCCAGCGAGTCCCAATCCACACACGCCGCCGCCGGGCCGCCGCCCGTCGTCGCCGCCGACGCCACCGAGCCGAACGACCTGCTCCCCACGCCGCCCTTCTCCAGACACCCGGGCCCGCCCCCGCCTCCGCCGCCTCCCCCTCCGCCGCCGCCTCCCCCCAGCCCGCCAGTCCCGCCCGACGCCGGCCCCTCCGCCTTGTCCTTCTCCCCGCCCCCGCCGCCGCCCCCGCCGCAGCCCCCGCCGCAGCCCCGGTGCATGCCGTGCAGGGGCCCGTGGCCGTGCGGCGGCCCCGCCAGGTGCGCGGCCGCGGCCCCCTCGGCCAGCAGCGTGCCCCCCACCCCCACTAGGGCGAGGTTGACTGCCGATTGGGAGGTGACCGAGTGCCGGGCCCCGCCCAGCTGCTGCATCAGGGCCTGAGCCACCTCGGCCTGAAGGGGGGAAGAGGGGGGAAGAAGGGCGTGAAGGAGGGGGCAGGTGCTGAGGCCCAGTCCAGTTGGTCGTCCCCCCACCGTGCGTGCGTGCTGCTCCTCGTCACTCCCCTGGTCACCTGCCCCACCCCCGGCCGCCTGCCCCTCCTGCTCCCGCCTCCCCCTCTCCCTACCACCATCCCCCCACACACCCCCCGCCCACACCCCCTCACGTCCAGGTCCGCCCGCTTGATATGCGAGCGCAGGTTGATGGGCTCGTACACGTCCGCGTTGCGCAGCAGGCAGGTGCGGATGTACACCACGTCCCGCAGGTCGGGCGCCAGGCCGGCCAGCAGGTCCGACATCATGCCCAGGAGCAGGTCGGCGGGGGTATCTGGGGAGGGGCGGGGGTGAGGGGGGTGAGAGGGCGGGGAAAGCGGGGGGACCGGGGGGTTTAGGCTAGGCCCTTCAGGGGGGAAAGAGCGCTTGGTCAAACGGCACCGCGGGGGTTGCTCCTGCGCCTTGCGGCTCTTCCCGCCTGGCGTGCGCCGGCGGCAGGCACGCCTGGGAGGCTGGCCTGACTCGTTGTCTGTGCGCCCTCCCTCCGTCACGCAGCCCCCCTCCCCTCCACCTCCTCCCCTCCTCTCCCTCTGGCGCTCACGGGCCCGCCGGCCTTCAGTCCACGCCTCTCTCCCTGCCCAAAACCCCCCTCCCCTCCCCCCTCTCCCCCTCCTGCTGCCCGCTGCCGCTCACCGGCCTGCATGATGTGCGGCCCCAGGCTGACTGCGTCGTCCCCGTGCAGCTCCTGGATGACTGCCTTGGGCAGCAGCGCCTCCAGCAGCAGCTGGTGCCGCTTCCTGGGGGGGGAGGGGAAGGAGGGGGAGGGACGGGAGGGGGAGGAGTCCGGCGCGTGAGACCGACCGCCCCCTTCCGGCGTGCATGGACCTACCCCCCAGGCCCCCATCCCACCACACTTCGCAGCCCTGCGGCCTTCCCGCCATCGCCGCCCAAGCCCACCCTTCCTCCACCCTCCACAACCCACACCCCCGCACCCCCATCCTCCACCCCCTCACTACCCCACCTCGACACGAGCGCCGCGAAAAGCGTGCAGCTGGTGATGACCGCCAGCACCACCACCCCGGCCAGCAGGCCCCCGTACCAGCCGCTGCTCCAACCGGACTCGGGCTCAACGCGGACGGTCCACTGGGGGGGAGAAGAGGGGCGGGAGGCAAGAGGAGGGAGGCAGGGGAGGCGCGAAGGAAGACTTTATGGGCGGGAGCGCCCAAGCCTCGCAGGGCAGGGCAGGGGGTGTTTGTTGCTGAGCGGGATCGCGCCGACGCCAGGGATCCTTGCTTGTAGAGGGCAGGGGAGCCAGGCTTGGGAGCCAGGGCAGGGGTAGGCGGGGGAGGGTATGGGAGGCAGGGCCCGAGCCTCTCTGTCTGTGCCTCTGTCGCCGCCCCCGCGCCTGCGCTGCCCTCCCGGATTATTGCTCCCTGCCCGCCCCTCCTGCCCGGCCCCAACAATTCTTCGGCCTCCTGCCCCCTCGCCCCCTCCCCCCACCGCCCCCTCCACGTCCGCACCCGTGTGTTGGGCAGCACCACGATCGCCTCCACCGGGTCAGTGGGGACCGAGCCGCTGCGGGGTGGGTGGGGTGGGGGGGGTGGACAGAGTCAAGCAAGTGGGGTGGCGGGTGGGTTCCAGCCTCCAGGGGCCAGCAAGCGGCAGCCGCAGCGCCGGATGTCCGGGCGCCCTCCTCCCCAGTCCACACCGCCCCCTCGACCCTCCCTCCCTGCCCTCCCCTCCCGCCTCCTGCACCCCCTCCCTGCCCGCCCCTCTTCACCCCTCCCTCCCCACCTGGCCGCCACCGTGCTGATGTTCCCCGCCGCCGCCACCCCCGCGCCGCCGTTGACCACCACCGTCACGGGCGCCGCCACCTGGTAGCGGTAGCCCAGCTGCTGCAGGGTGGTGAGCTTGGAGTCGGGGTCGGCTGTGATGTGGTTGAGGTCCACCAGGGCGGCGGCCTGGGGGGCGGAGGGCGGGTGGGGGTGTTGGGGGCGGAGCTGGGGACAGGGGGGTGGGTTGCGGGACCCAGCGAGGTACCGTACCCTCAGCGCGGCGGCGTTCCCACCTCGCTCCCTCCCACCACGAAGCCCTAGATAGCCCTGTCTCACAGCGCCACTCCTGATCGACCCGGCCCCGCCCCACCCGCGGCGCCCACGCCCACGCCCATGGATGCAACCACGCCCACGCGAAGGCCCCGGCCCGGTCCCCCCTTGCACTCACGAAGCCCCAGAACGCCGTGCCCCGCCCGCCAGTGCCGTTGCGGGGGACGAAGGCGCATGGCGGCCCGCACAGCGACCCGGGCGGGGGGTCGGGCAGGCCAAACGTCTCGTTGGGCAGCACACCCGAGATGAAGACCGGCTGCCGTATAATCACGCCGTACCCGCCCTGCGGTTGGGACGAGCACGTACACACGGGGCGGTTGGTTGGGATGCCGTACGGGGGCGCGCTGTGCCCGCCTGGCACAAGGGGGGTGACCGTCCGTCGGAGTCCCAACCCCACCAGGCTCCTTCCAGCTGTCCGGCACAAGGCGGTGAGAGTGCCCCCGCCTCGCTTGGTCCCCACACGCTCAAAGCCGCCCGATCGCCGGTGTTGCACTATCCCACCTGCGCAAAGGCCTGCGGCCCCGCCAGCGTCACCACTCGGTCCCGTGCCGTCTTCTGCGCGTAAGCCGCGTTGGTGGGCGTGGCTGGGGGCGGGCGTGGTGGGAGGAGGGAACCAGCGATACCGGTAGGCAAAGCGACGGAAGGACGGGAGGGAGGGGGCACAAGTCAAAGCCCGCCCCGTCCCCACGCCCTGGGCATGGCTCCGGCTCCGCCTGCCGCCGCACACCGCTGCAACAGCCACCCAGGCGCGCGCGGGCGTCCCCCGCCACCGCTTCCGCTGCCCTGCATTCCCAGCACAGCAGTCGCCCTGCACCCGACCCAACTCCGCCCCAGCTCCGGCTCACAGTTGAATAGGTTGAGCTTGAACGCCCGTTCGTTCCCCTCCATGGGGCTCTGTGTGCGAGGCAAGGAAATGAGAGGTGGTTACGGGGACAGTCGGCATGACGGCTAGCCGATGCCCGCTAGCAGTTGCGGCCCGCCCTTTGCGTCGGGGGCACACCCGTTCCGTGCTCCGCTCGCCTCCCTCGGCCTACTCACGCCCTGTACGCCCCTCTCCTCCCATGCCCGCAAGCCTCACAACACTTCCGGCCCCATCCCCCGCCCTCACAATGTCGTTGATTACGCCGTTGGGTACCAGCTGCAGAGCAATCATGGACTTGCTGGGAGCCTACGGGGTCCGGGACGATCAACGATGTCAGGAGCGGACATGAGGTGGAGGGGGAGTGAGCGCCCCGTGTAGGTCGCGGCCGCCCTCCCACCCCGCTCCCTGTCCGCGAGCCGCTCTGTTCTGTGCTGGCTGGCCCACGCAAGTCCTGCGCAGCCGCCGGCAATCCACAGCGGCGGAACAGGGCTGCGAGGCCCGCTCACAGCCCGCCCTTCAGTTGGCTCTTTCCTCCCTAGCGCGCGCTGCCAGACGCTTCATCGGCCGCTCACTCATCAACGCCCCCCCTGTTTCGCCAACCCAAGCTGCCGCAGCGGGGCCCAGCTGTTGATAGTGCCACCCCCACACCGAGCCGCCCCCCTGACCAGCCCTCCTGAGGCCAGGCATGCCAGGGCAGCCCCTTAAGAGCAGCTGCTCCAACCCACAGCCCGCCTCCCGCATTCCCCCGGCCCCGCCCCAGCAACGGCCGTGGTCCCCACCTGGGCCAGCAGGGCGGGCGCCAGCCCCGTAAACAGCGGCTGTAGCTGACTGTAATGTGGGCTGTAGCTGACCAGCGCTGCGGTTAGGGCCACTGGGGCCATCGCTGCGGTCAGCTGTTGCTGCAGCCATTGGGCCGCGTCTAGAGCCACCGCATAGGCGTGGTCCTGGGGTTACAAATGGGGGCAGGATGGGGGTAAGGGTTAAGATTGAGGGAAGAGGCTTAGGGGCTGGGGTGAGTTGTGCGGCGATGGGAGGGGGAGCATGTGAGGGCGATGGGCGTCGGTTGAGGGCAGCGGGGCGAGGAGGATGGGGTGTGGGGGGAGGGGCTGTGGCGAGACTTGGTGCTGAGTAACAAAGAGTCACAACAGGTCACAACCAGCAGGACGGGTGCGGTGCTATGCACCACTTGCCAGCCCACAAGGCGAGAGCCACATTGGGTGGCTTCTGCAAGGCGGGGAACCCCAGGAGGGCGCCAGCGGCCCCCGGCCCGTCCTGAGCTGGGGGTGCCGCCCGCCCACGGCGTGGCAGGGTCCTGGGTTTGTTTGCCACGAGTCGGGTGCGCAGCCGTTTCGCGCAAGCGCTGAGTATTGGTAGTATCAGCATATGCAATTGGTTTTGCTCTGGCCGCAACACAGGTAAGAAGCTTGCTCGAGGGCCGTCGCTGACCAGCCTGGCCGACCCCAGTGTGACTCGCTTGCCCCAGCTCCAGCTGTAGCCCCATGTTTGCGTGATTGCCTGTATGCTTGTGCCGGGTACGCAACTTGGCCGCAGACAGAAATGTCTGTGCCCGACTTGCCTTAGCCCGGCTCCTGTCGCTTTCAGCGACGTGTAGCACTCCCCAGATGCCGATACCAAGGACAAGACCAAGCAGGAGGAGCGGCCATATCAGGGTGCTGGGATACTGCTTCACAAGTCGCGCGGTAGCCCCTGTGAGGAGCAGGAGACGTCTTAGCATGCAGGGGGTCGTTAAGCAGACGTCCAGGGGACCTACAGCCGTCCCCTTGCTTACCGCACTCAGCGGCGAGCTTGCTGCACTTGGCAGGCCCATGCTCTCGCAGTCTTTGCGCCCTCCGCTTAGGCGGGGGGCTTTTTTGGTCTTCCATCTAGCTCTAAGCTGGGCAAGCCGGTCGGAGACCGCTAGCTACGCGAGCGGAGTGAGTGAGCGCCATGTGTGCCTAGCCCTCCCTCGCACGGCTGTATATAGGACCTGGCTCAAAAAGTGTTAACACCAGCCAGCTTTTGAATACTGAGTCCACAAAAAAGTTGGTCAGCCTGGACTAGTAAATCTGGGTTGCCGTGACGTAGTTTCCCCGGCCGGCACCCCCGCACCTGGGTCCCTGGGCGCTGAACGCTACGCGCAGAGCAGCTAGCAGCATCCCCACCACTTCCGGCGCTTTGACCTGGTGCGAAGCCCTAACGCTGCGCCCCTACTGCAGCTAGTGAAGTTTTACAGGAACTACCGCGCACCATGCCCAGCCAAGGCATCCTCCTCCAGTCGCCCTCCTACGCTTGACTCCAATGACCTCAGGCAGGCATGGGCCCTGGTGATAGCTCGCCGCTTCGAACATAGTGGGCCAACTGCTCTCGTCACACCACCCTAGGCTCTCCCCCACCCCACGTGCCGCACCCGTCAGTGGGGCGTGCGGCCCCAGCCTTCTGCAGGGCTCGGATTGGCCTCACAGAGACCGAGGGGCGAGGGGCGAGGGAGAGGGGCCGGGGGACGGGTTAGGGTTGAGAACAGGGGTGTCAGGCAAGCGAGTGCGCAAGGGCACGGCCCGGGGAACCAGCCGCCTGCTGCCACGGGTTGGGGTGGCGGGGACTTGCGAACGGGGGCAGGACAGCATAACGGTCTATGAATCGTGGTGCATTCCTACACAGCATCAACTGAGCGGGACCCGGCGCCTTGAGCGTGGAACGTGGATGGGGGGGGCTGCGTCAGGGGAGGAAGACGTGGGGCCGTTGGCGCAGTGGGGAGGGAATGGGGAGGATGCGGCCAAACTTTGAGAACTGTGCAGCGACCGCGGGCAGGCCCGTCCGCCCGTGGTCCGCCCTTCCGTCCCGCCGTCTCGCATGACGAGCTTCAAGTCTAGCTGCACACACAGTATTGACAGGAAGCATGCTCTGTATGCGGCGTCGAGCCCAGACGTGCTGGGTGCTAGACTGGTGCTGGGCCGCGGAGCAGTGGAGCAGGTGTCAGTCGAGGCTGGCCACAGTTCAACTTCCCTAGGACGCTAGGGGGAGAGGAGACACGGGAGAGGAGTTACGCGAAAAGCAAGGACGCTAGGGGGAGCAAAAGCAAAATGCAATGCGAGTGAGTAAGGGGGCTGCGTTACCTGCTCAGGCAGATGGCAGCTGCGCTGAAGCATGCCCTGTTGCACTCCTGTTGCCTGGAAACTGCGCCCAAGCCCCTTGCCGTTCCCACGCGGCGGCTGGCAAGGGGCAAGCGTCAGGCTCCCTCCGGATCAGTTAGGGCCGCGTTCTGGGTCGGCACAACTTTCGGCCCAAGTAACGCGCTTACAATCCTGCAATACCCCGATGTTCACTGCCCCCCAGGCACTGGGACCACGTCGTGAGCTGCAGGTCCCTGGCAATGCGAGGTCGACATAGTTTGGGGCTCCACAACCGCCCATACCCGCCGTACAACCGCTCATCCGCCGTACATCGTAGAATTACATACCTAAATATCCATCCAGCCCTCGTGGCTGGCGACTCATTCCCTTATACAAGCCTTCGCCCGCTCCAACCGGGCCCACTTGGCTCACGGGCCCGTTTGGCCGTCGCACAAACCGGCGCCTGCACCTACCGGGCTCTTTGGGGCGCTCATACGCGCCCCGATCCTAGCAAGCCAGTCCCAGCCTCAGCGCTGTTCCAGGCTCCCAGCATCATGACCTTCCACTTGGCCAACCCGGCCCCTGCCGCCGTAAAGCGCGCAGGGCGGGTCACGATCCGGAACGGCCGCGGCGGCTCCAACTCAAGCTCGCAGCCTCTCTCCTCGCTGCCGTCATCCCTGCACGTCCCTCGTGCCTCCAGCCCCCAGCCGAGCGGCCCTTCCTTGCGTCTGTCCTCCGTACGCCTCCGCAGGGTGGGCATCATCGCGGCAAGCAATGTGGGGGCGCAGGCGCCCCCGCGCCCCCGCGCCCCCGCTGGCCCGGTCCCTCCCTCAGGGCTCCTCACTGCCCGAACAGGGCCTTGCCGAAGGGCCCCGAGCTGGGCTTCTCGCCCAGGTCGCCCTGTGCAGGCAACGAATGGGAGGGGGAGAGGGAAGGCGGCAGCGGTTGGGGGTCAAGAGCTTCGGCCTCCCCCGTAGCAGACCCATGCGTGGGCCCTCCCTGCTCCGCCCGCCCCCGCCAAAGCTACGACCACTCACCGGCCACGATCCCACCTCGGCCCATGGGCCCCGCAGCCTTCCCCCCTCCTCCCTCTCACCACAACCACGTGCAAGGTCCTGCGCCCTACCCAGCCAGTTCTAGCACAACCCGCAACCGCATACCGGCCAACAACACCGCCAGAAGCCTCCTTCCTTCGCAGTCTGGCCTCGCCCCCACCCCACCCCCCAGCGCACCCACCTGCACAGTGCTGCACTTGAAGCGGCCCGGCTCCTCCCGGAGGCAGGTGTCGATGGCAGACACCTGGCACACACAAAAGTGGCGGAAGGGGGGCATGGCCTATCAGTATCCGAAGGCCGCATGGTCCGCAATCTGGCTGCTCCCGATCCTGAAGAATATGTTTCGGCAGTGAAAGACCTATCAATTGCTACGCAGGTGCCCATCCTCCCCCATCCGCGTGTTGCAGCTATCTTATGCCGTCTACGCCCGCCCTGGTAAGCCCTACTTCCTCCCCCTGGCCCCAAGTCACCTCCGTAACGGGACGCCACCGCCCCTCCCCCCCGCATCCCCCCCATCTCCCCTCCGCCCCCCCCCCTCCCCTCACCGCGTTCATGATGGAGGCCGCCTCGCCGTTCTCCTGCCAGTAGAACTTGTTGCCGTACTGGGGATGAGGATCACGTGGGATGAGGGGGGGCGGTTAGGAATCGGTGAAACGGTTGGTTTAGTAATGCTGCGCGGCATCATCCCATGCAGATGGCGGCGGCTTGGCCCCGGGGCCAACCCAGTGCGGCCCTTGGCGCCCATTGCGCTTCAGCGCGGAATGATCCGTGCCACGTGCTGCGTGCCTGTGCTCTGCGTGCTGAGCCAGCCGCCGTCCGTGCTGCGCAAGCGGAGCTCACCTTGCCCGCTAGCCGGCCCCAGAAGCTCTGCGAAGGCGCGGGGCGGGGGTGGGGGGGCGGGCGTTGGGGCGTTTGAAAGCGATCAGGACAGCGTCGCCTGCCCCCCTGAGGCAGTGCGGGGTGGCCAGCAGCGGTCCACGCATTCCCCGACAGCTCCTGCACTGCCCCGTGGCGGCGAAAACGCGCAAACCATGCGAGACCTTGCACAGTTCCCATATCTGTGGCAAGATGCACCTCCACCGCCGGGCACGTCGTACTGTACGGCACACGCGCTGTACGACAGCGGTACGGCTCACCCGCGGCACCTCCAGGTCGATGCCGGCCCCCACGTTGAAGTTGAGGATGTCCCCGAAGGTGGGGTCCGCCACGAACACAACGGTGTTGTCGTCCACGCCCCAGTACTCACGGATGGCCAGGCCTTTGGGTGGTCGGGGGCGGGGGAGGACAGGGAGTGCAAGGGATGAGCGGGGACTGGGGAATGAGCGGAGCCGTTGCTACGCTGACTACTACCCTCCCTTCCTTACTCCGCTCCCCAGCCGGCGGCTCTGCGTGCCGCGTGCGCGCCACATACACATAAACCCCTTCCCCCTTGCACCCTCCCCCCCCCCCGCCCCAGCCGCCTCCCCACCCGGCGTCTCGGGGTAGTTCTGCGCCAGCACGCGCAGGCGGAAGCCCGTGTCCCGCTCCAGGGCCGACACCTCAGTGGCGATGCGCTTCTCCTGTTAGGGGAGGGGGGTTAAGGGGAGTGACGGGTGGGCGAGGTGTCACGCTGAACCCAACGTGTTTCGTCCCGGACCCCCCTGACCTGAGCCGCCCCCTGCCCGCACCCACCCTTTACATGCCCTTGAGCCAACGAACCCCGGTCCCTACCCAACAATCGCATGCGACGTAGCAAACAACACCCAGCCCAGCCCACCCCTGACAGGCGCATGCATTCGCGGATCAAACCCCATGCATAGCCCACTGCGCACCCTGGAGAAGCCAGGCCTGCCCTGCAGCCATCACATCCTCCAAACCCCCCCAATCCTCCTTCTACTACTGCTGATGGTGTGTACCTAGCGGAGGTTGGTGACCGGGGTGTTTGTCTGAACATCCCCAGCCTGTGTGACCGCTCTTTGTCCCGGGTCCGCACCTCGGAGGGCGTCAGGAAACCGGCCACGTCAATGATCGAGGTCACCTCGCCCTTGGGCAGCAGCTCGGGCCGGTTGACTCCCTCGGGCCGGGCAAAGGCGCCTGGGTAGCGGAGGTTTGGGGGGTGGAGGTTTGGGGGCGGTCGTTGGGGGGCGGTCGTTGGGGCGTGGAGGTGGGAGGGGAGTGCGGGGCGACGGGGTGTGTGGGGCAGGGTGCGCATGCCAAGTTTCCCTCAGGTTTCCGCAAGACAAAGTTCCTCTGCTAATTCAAGACATGACCATGGGGGCAGGGGTGGGGGCGCAAGGTGCGGCCGGGGGGCGGGGTGTGTGTGCACCAGGTGTGCGGGGAGCAAGGCCAAAGGCCAGCCACAGAACTCAGGCAGGCCCCGACGATCCTCCGAGCCAGGCAGCCGAGCGTCAGAAGAATCAACAGCGTCAAGACCTGATCATGCCCACGCACCGCTCGCGAGCATGGAAACGCTGCAGAGCGCCGCGCACGCGCATGCGGCGACTCGCTGCACCTGGGTCGGGCCCTCCGCGGTCCGCGGCTGCTCGCGCTGAGAGCAGTTCACAGCGACCGTGAGACGGCGCTGCGTGGCGGGCTTGTCGCTCGAGACGCGAGCATGCTGACGAGGGATGCGCGACGCAGCCAGCATGTTTCTTCGGTTCGAGGAGAGGCGGATTGGGTTCAACGTAGGGTGCACGGAGTTTAGCAGCAAAGTGGCGCGCACGAGGATGGACCACGGGCAATCCCGAGCGCAGACTTCAGCACGGCAGCGCAGCCGGCAGCCCTCTGCTAGCACGGACGCAACGCATGTTACGCATCTGTGTGGCACTCGCTGAGGCGCTCATCTCCTGCAAGCGCAGCCTCTCCCTGCCCCGCCCCCCCCCCCCCCGGTCGTGACCCGCTGTTTCGGTAGGGTTGCTGCTGTGTCGCCGTATGCTACACGGGGGCTAAGCCCGCCACTGCCCTGCCAGAAAAAGAGAGAGAGACATCACATCTGTCACCTGTTTACACAGCAGTTACGGCACGGGTCGGCCCCCGGCCGGGTTGGTACCATCCCCGGCTTGTTCGGGCTCCGGGGCCCTGAGCAATCTGCTTACGACCCATGTGTATGGCCTGGTATGGCTAGGCTGCTACGGACCCATTGTCCAAGCTGACACGCGTCATCGAAAAAAGGGATGCAAAGTAACGAACTCATGAATGCACTTGCACTGTCTGCTTGTGTGTCCGCCTCTGTCCCCATGCCAGCCACCAACTTCAGAGTACAGTTCGATGACCATAGACGACCGGCACGCTTCACGGCTGGGGGCTTCTTCAAGCGGCTCAGGAAAGTGCTATTCGCGCCTGTCTCCCATAGGACCTGTATCAGCCTGCTAGACGTACCCGGCACAGCTCTACACCATCGACAGCAACAGCATGCCGGTTACTCTAGCGTAGCCGTTCTCAGCCGCATCCCCGACTACATCTGCTGCGCATACCGCTCCGTGTAGTACTAGATAGCCCTGTTGCTAGTGCAGTACATGGAGGCTATGCCCCCCGTCCCCATGCCAGCCACCAACTTCAGAGTACAGTTCGTTGCCACCAACGAGAACCAACAGTCTGTGAATGCTCCGTGCCCTCTTCTCAGGCGCCCTCTCCATTGCCCGTTCACCGCAGGCCAGCCGGGACGAGCATGCGCTCGTCCACCGCCAGCAGGTCCCGCTGACTAAAGCCCTCCATGCCGTCCAGCAGCCCCATGACTAAGCCGGACGACACGTCAGCGTACTCGAAGGCCAGCAGCTGCGCGTACGGCCCCAGCCACGTGGCCCAGGGGGCCAGGGGCAGGCGGTTGAGGCCGGGGCCGCCGGGGGGCGTGTCGGGGGAGGGGCTGCGGAAGACCTGGGGGCGGGCATGGGGGTTGCATGGGCGGGGGGAGGAGGCTGGCGAGCAAGGTGGAGCGCGTAAGATTGCAAAGCATTGACAAGCCCCCCTCATCCCTGGTCCTCCACCTGCCTTCGAGCCCCACCTGCTGGTGTCCGAGGTAGACGCTGGCCACCGCCGCAGGGCTGGAGGACTGCGAGCAGAGGGCAAGTAGGGGCGAGGGATTCGGGCTACGAAGATGGGCCTGGCGGGACGGTGCCGCACTCCAGCGCACCCGGGCGTCAACGCATGAGCACAGCCCCCCGATAGCACCAGCTCTCCCCGGCACCGTGAGCAGACCCGCGATGGCAAGACCGCTGCCGCCTCTGCAAGCAACCAGAACCTGCCACCTTCCTCGCGCGCGCCCCTCCCCGACCTTCTCACCCCACCTTATCCCGTCGGTCACCTTCCCGGCTCCACAATCCGCTACACAGTACAAGGCGCCCCACCCTCTGCCACCCACCCACCGACCCACCCACCCACACCCACGCCTACTCCCCAAACACGCACACATACCTGGAAGGCGCCGCGCACCGCCAGCGTCCCCCCCCTGAAGCCCCCCAGCCAGTAGGCCCAGCACCGCACGTGGTAGCCGGGGCCGCCGCTAGGGGCGCCCGGGAGCACGTCCTGGAGGGGGCAGACGTACGTGTTGGGGCCGAGTCGAGTGTTGCAGGTGTGCAAGCTAGGGGCAGAGCAGTTAGCCGTGAGGGCCGCGTGAACGCAGTCAATGGTGCGACAGGCTTCGTTCACAGCTTTCGCGGCACCCACCAGCGCGTTCAGCTGAGCCACGAAGGAGCAGTTGGGGTTGTTGGACCAGATGCTGCAGTTCTGATTACGTGATCCGGGCCGCGGCAGATTGTACGACACGAGGGGCTGCCGTACGCGCGGCGACGGCACCACGCCGCCGTCGGCTGTGCCGTTGGACTCCCACAGATCGCACCGCATGCCAGGCCGGGCCACGGCAGCATTACTAAGCGTGGTCCGGCCGCCAACGGTGACGGTTGGCGGCGCCCACATGACTAAGCTGGTCAGCAAACCGTCGAGGGAGCTCCACTGGCCGGTGGGCCCGGCGGCGGAGCATGGGCTCCAGGCGACGGTCAGCACGCCATTGCTAAGGTCGCCGATGACGAACCTAACCTCTAACGTGTAGACCGCCGCGACGCCGGGCGAGGAAGGTGAAGAGGCGCCAGGCTGAGTGGCGGCGGGCAGGTAGATGCAGCCGGATGCGGCGGTCAGTGGCGGCGGGTCCAAGTCGGAAGATGAAGAGGCGCGGGCGGCGGTGCCCAGGGGCTGCGTCTGCGAGGCGTCAATGACCAGAGCGCCCTGCGGTTGGAAGGGAAAAGGATAAACAAGGTTGGGAAGGTTTTGAGGTGGGTGATCAGGCTCAGATCGAGGGTAACTAGGGTCGGGCAGGTCTGAGGTGGGTGATCCAGCTGGGACGGAGACACGCGGACGCGGCGCAACTAGCCCGAAACCATTGATCCACACCCCACACAGTCGGTCTACTAAGCCTTTTGCATGGTACAACCCCAGCCAGCAAGTCCTCATCCGAGTCCTATACCCCCGGGCAGCAGGCCACCACGCACCTGCAGGTACACGGCGCAGCTGCTGCAGGTGGCCCTCAGCGCCAGCAGCCCCGAGGCGGGGGGGGCCAGCAGGGCCAGCGCCGCTCCGAAGGCGGCCGTGGTGGCGGGGTCGGGGGCCACCAGGGAGGGGGAGGCGGAGGGGGAGGCTGCGTGGGGGCCAGGGGAAGGAGGGGAGGCAAGAGGTGGGTGGTTCAGAGGGGTACAGCGGCAATAGGGAGGGAGGGAGGGGAGGAGGGCAAACACGCCGGTGTGGGTGGGCAGGGTTCTACCGGGGCTTGCGGTGCCCACGTGCCCTCTCACGGTTGGCGGCCGCTGCTGTCGCCACGGCCAGCTGTCCGAAGGCCCCAGGGGTGGGGAAGAGCGCCGCGGCCTGCAAGGCATCAAGGCAAGATGCGATATTTACAATAGGAACCAGCTCCAAGCCAAGGCTGAGAGAGGTTAAGCGTGTAGGGGTTCAGGCACGAGAGGGGTTCAGGCACGAGGGGACTGTTGCTCGGCCTCCCGCACCGCTCGCTCGCTGTCCACCGCTCGCCTCGCTCCTGTTACCCTTCGCCAGCCCCATCCCTCTGTCATCTTCTCAAGCGGCCACACCCTCATGCCCGCCAGCCTGAAAGCCTACTGCCTTGCCGGTTGCCGCTCCCTATCTGCTTGCCTGCGTGAAGGCGCTGTTCCTCAGCGGCAGGTAGCCGCCGGGGGCTGAGGGGCCGCTGGGCGGCGGCAGGGCGGCGGAGAGGGACCTCAGGAAGGCGGGGCTCAGCGCTGCGTCCGCCGGGGTGGAGGCGTTGGCGGCCAGGGTGCCCCACAGCAGCTGCCAGCCCGCGGGTGCGGAGGGGCTGCCGGGGAGGGACACGTTGGGCGCGTGCCTAGGGGGAAGGGGAGAGAGGAGGCGGGGCGGGAGAGGGGTGGGGAGGTGCAGGGATGGGAGCGCAGTGGCGGGCAGGGGCGGTGACCCGAGACAGGATGCGAAATGTCTGCAGAGCGTTGCAGGGCGCACCCCGTGCACTCACGCGCACCTGGGGTGTACGGCCGCGTCGTACGAGGGTACGGCGAACAGGTCGTCGGGTGCAGCGCCGTACGATTTGGATCCGGGCGCCGACCAGCGCAGCTCCAGGGGCGCCTCGGGGCTGAGCAGCAGGAGCTCAAAGTCGTACATGCCTGCGGTTGGCAGTTATGGTTGACAGCTAGCGGTGAGCGGTTGACCGTGGACCTGCGCGAGGCCCAGTCCTGTGGTGCCACCCCCTCACCCAGGCCCTCACCCAGGCCCTCCCACCTGCCGACTGGGCCAGTAGCGTCACTCGAGAGGGCACCGAGGGAAAGGCGATAAGGCGCTGCAGAGGGGTACAGGCGGGGGAAAGGGCAGAAGGGTAAGAGGACTCAGTGCAAAAGGGGTCACAGCGTCTAGCAGGACCGCAGCCAGTAACTTGCGGCCTGGCTGCCCGCTAGCCCTCCGTCTCAGTACCCTGCCCCCCATCCAAACCACCTCAACTCCACTCCAGGGGAACACGGTCAACTCCCGCCCACTGCCCGCAGCTGCCCCCCGATTTCTGCCCGCTCCGCCCTCCACCTCCGTGCGCCCCCCCTCCCCACACACGCCCCCCCCCGCCCTCACCTGTCCGATCGCCAGCCGCACGCTGCCCAGCGCCGCCTGCCCCTGCAGCGCCACGCCCCACGCCCCCGGCGCCCCCAGCCGCAGCAGCCCGCTCAGCCGCAGCACCAGCGCCTGGCCCCGGGCCAGGGCGGGGCCGCCGGGGGTGGAGGCGTTAGTGGAGGAGGCGTTAAGGGAGGCGGTGGCGGAGGGGAGGGTGGAGGGCGAGTACTTGAAGCGGCGGAGGCGTGTGCCGGGCACACCCGAGGGGGACTGCGGGGGGGGGCGGAGGGGCGGAGCGGGTGATGAGCGACGGGGAATGAGGCAGGGGATGGAAGCGGGAGTGGAGAGCCGCCAGCCGTGGTAGAGGCTAAGGCCATGCACTAATCAGGGTTTAGGCCGCCGGACTCCCCTGCCTTTGCCCTTGCCTCCACTCTCCAACCCCGGCTCACCCGCACGCTGACGTCGAAGGGCTGAGGGGACAGACTCAATCCCGTGAAGCCTCGTACGGCCGGGTCCACGGAGCTGCAAGGGGAGGGAGAGGAGGGAGCCGCGCCGGCGGGGGGGCAGGGTCGTAATTCTTGAAGAGTGCCCGCCGGTGCACCCGGCCTTGCCGTATCCCGCCGTATGCGCCGTACCTGGTGCTGTTGTCGTACGTCCCTACGAAATACTCCTCGCTCAGGCCCGCCGCCAGGAGGGATGCGCTGCCCCCGTTAACGGTGTAGAAGGCGGAGGAGGGGGTCAGCACTGGGCACGAAGGCACCAACAGGGAAAAGAAAGGAGAATTGTGGGAAGGAGGCTTTAGGACAGGGTCGAAGGGCGGTCAGAGCCCGCGGGGTTGAGGGCAGGGAACGCTCGAGCAGCTCCCTTGATGTCACCGTGCACCCGTACGGATTGAACACCCTCAGATCCGGCGCCCCCCAACCCGGCTCACGGTAGGAGCCGTTGGTTGCCGCCGCCGCCGCTGCCGCCACCGCCCGTGCCGCGTTCAGGCGCCTGCCGCCGCGCACGGGCAGCCCGGGGAGAGCGTCGGCGGCCTCCGTGAGGATCTGTTTGATGCGGGCCGCCTGGGGGTGGGGAGGTGGTGGGACCGATCGGGGGATGAGGTCGGGTCCGAGGAAAGGCGGACAGCAAGGGAACAGGGTGTGGGCCCCGGCACAGCATCTAATGCCGGGAAGTCCGATGCGGAGACGACAAGGATAGCGCTGGGAAGGCCGAGCGGCGGCGCCCCCGAAGCGCCGAAGGCAACTACCCAACCGTCAACGGACCTGGTAGAAGTTGGGATCGTCCGCCGCCGCCCCGGCGGCGCCCACCAGCGAGGCCACCAGCGCGGCGGCGCCCGCCACCAACGGCGTGGCCATGGACGAGCCAGTCTTGTTGCCGTACGAGCCCATCGCGACTGATGGTGGGAGGGGCGGGGGGCCATTGAACCACATACCCGGACAACCAGCGGCAAGCCGGCCAGAGGCACCGAAGTACGGCTAGGCCTTGTACGGGAGCCGTACCGGGGATTGTGTTGTACACGTCCTGTCCCGGGGCGGCGATGTGCACCGTGTTGGCTCCGTAGTTGACCCCCACCTGACGGGAGGAAGAGGGGGAAGAAGTCAATGGGGGGCTAAGGGGCAGGGGCCATGATGATTGGAACGCTCTTGAGCGCCACGGCGATTCTGGATACCGTAACCCCCGCCCACTTATGCTCTCAGCATCTTTCTAACCCCCTCCCTCGGTCTCCATCCCCACCAGGGCATTGCCGCTCCATCCGGTGATGATTCCGTCCGCCGAGTTGGAGCCCGTCACGCACAGCACGTTACCGTTGGGCAGCGTGCACGGCAGGTAGTTGGAGCCCACCGCCTGGATGGTTGCGAGAGTTAAGGGGTGGGAACGGGAGGGGAGGGGCTAAGGCGTCGAGGCTGCAAAGCCGGGAGGAATAACCACAGACGCGTCATCAGGTCATCATAAGGCCCACTCCAGGCCCACTCCAGGCCCGCGCCAGCCCCAACCCACCGCCAGTCCGTCAAGATTTGTGAGCTCATTGCCTGTAGGGGAGGTGAGGGGCGGGTTGGCGTCAAGTGACGGAGTCAAGCCACCGGGATCATGCCAGGGCAGCGGGCAGCGCTTTCTCCATTGGCCTACTCCCTTTCTTGCTCCTTTTGCCTACTTCCGTTTCCGGTCTGTCTGCCAAATCGCCCGCTGCGGATGACTCACCCGCTGCCGCGACCAAGAGCACGCCCTTCGCCTCCAGGGGCCCGACCGCGTTGCCGTACACCGCCGCCTGGCCCTTCATCTCCGCCACCTCGTACGGCATGGGCTGCAGGTTGGGCTGCAGTCGTTGGGGGCAGGGACGAGGAGCGCGGCACACGAGAGAGGAGGAGGAGGCTGAGGGTTTGTGCCATCAAGGGAGGTGCAGCCCAAGGCCCCGGGACAGCGGTAGGGTTGAACCACTCCCGGGCTTTGCCTGGACGCCTGTGCGCCTGCCTCACCGCTCCACCCGCCATGTTGTGCCTCTGCACCTGCCCCCCGTCCGGCTGCCCTGCCGCCCCCCCCCCTCCCACCCCCGCTTCCCCGCCGACACACACAGGGTCGGGCTTCAGACTCTCTGGGCTTTCGGTTCCGTATCAAAGGCCGGCCGGCTAGTCACCGCGCCTACGCTTCCGTCGGCTCAATCGAGCAGCCATTTACAAACCTGCGCCGGCCCGAAGCTGCAGCTGACGATGTGCGCCCCCATGCGCAGGGCGTAGGCGTAGGCGGCCGCCACGTGGGAGGCGTACAGGCGGCCCTGGGCGTCGAACACCTGTGGTGCGGTTGGGGTGGTTGGGTTAGGAGTCCACAACGAAAGTGGTTGGGGGTGGGGGTGGGGCGGCGGGGACGGCTGGCAGGGGGATGGCGGGGCGTGGGCGAGTGCACAGCTGCAGGCCTGGGCGGGCAGGGAGCTTAGCAGAGGTGCGTGGGCCAGAGCGTTGGGGGCTCGGGCGTCCAGCGAAAGGCAGCTTGTTGGGAGGAGGCCTAGCCCGCACCAGCCCGCACCTTGAGGGCCATGATCTTAACCGCAGGGGCTGCGCCCGCCACACCAGCCATGGCGTCCCGCGCCGCCGCCACGATTCCAGCTACGTGGGTGCCTGTCGTACAGAGCCGGGGCGGCGGCGAAAAAGGGATCAACATGCAGGGCTGGGGTACGTTCAGCAGGGCGGACGAGGAGGAAGGATGGGTGGAGGCCACCGGCGCTCCTCTTCGACCCCAACTTCGGACGCCCCCGAGCCCTTTGCAGCCTCGCTCACTGCCTGCTCCCAGCCCGTCCACCCACCGTGTCCGTTGTCGCCCTGCTGCTCGGGGCTGACGTCGCCGTCCCCCCGGCACAGGGGCTTGAGGTCACTGGGGGATGTGGCGGGCGGAATCTTCTGCGGGCGCCAGGGGGCGGGCGTAAGAGTTGAGCGTGGCAGCCCCGTTTGACCCTCACGCGTTAATGACCGGCGCACCTCACAGGTACACATGCAGAGCTGTGTCGTGCCCCCCTTTATGCGAGTGTGTCTTGCCCCGCAGCCATGGGAGTGAGGCCCAAGCGGTCTTCACTGAGTACGCCCGCTGTCTTCGATTGAATAGCTCCATAGGACCCAGGCTCCCGTTCCCAGCCCCATACCTTAGCAACCCTTGACACAGCCTGGCGGCGCTTATTGGGCTTTGCGGGGGGCGGGGGCGGCGGAGGGGCCGGCGGGGGGACGGACGGGGGTGGCTGCTGGCGCCAGTCGCCTTGGCAGCCCGCAGCTGAGCCTGCAAAGTCGTACCCATTCACATCGTCCGTATAGCCTGGGGAATGCAGCGGAGGGGGGAACGGACTGAGCGTCGGTTCCGAGTCGCCTGCGTTGGGGCGGTTGAGCGGTTTGCGGCGGGTGTACACGACCTCCAGGGTCTTCCGGAGAAATGGCTCCAAGCCGAGGACGTTATGTGAGCTGGGACGGGGGATGGAGACACAGCGGTTTTCGCGCGGGATCTGTAATCTTCGTTTGCGGATTGGGACAGGGTGCACGGCAAGGGCGGTAGTGTAAGGCCCAGGCCATGCTGGCACGGTCGGGTGCGCAAGCACACCCATTGACCGGCCCCCCAGAGAAATTAAAGTTAATCGCAGGTCTTCAATGAAGACCATATAAGCGATTAAGCTTATAAGAACAGATACTACACATGATCTGAGCCAAAAGGCCGAGAAAGGTATGAACACAACCGACGAGTGTGCGGACCAGCCCCGAGCCACGCTGCCAGGGAAGGCGACGGCGGAGCGATGGTGGGTGTGGCACAGTGCCAGGGGCCGTGACTCCTTCCGAGGGCAGCCGCCTGGGCTGGCTTGCGTGCGCCAAGGAAAGGCAAAGGGTGACATTTTGGGGGAGGAGGCTGGGGCTGCCGGAGCTACCGGGGCAGACCATCGGTAGACATCCCGGCGGCGGAGAGGTCTGAGTCGAGTCCCGCAGGGACTTCCCTCCCGGGGCTACGCCGGTCGTCCCCATACTGCTAGCTGGATAGCTACTGGTCAGCACTCCATTGACGTGCGGGTGCTTCTAGGGATGAGCCTTTGCTGCTGACGGTCTGCTGCCCCTATGGGACGAGTGGGCCCAGGAGGCCCAGGCCTGCCGCATGTCCGCATCGACTCCCGCGCTACGCCCTGAACACCGACGCTCAAGGCTGACTGCTACCTGAATGTACTCGCGGGGCTCTAGGGAGAGAAAGTTGATAGTTCAGCTGTCGCAGCTCGCAGCCGAAGATGTCAGCCAGCGCCGTCATCGCTACACACCGCCTTCCAGCCCGGACCATGCCAGACAAGAAGATACGCATGTACGCTATACTGAGTACGCGACAGGAGCGTCAGTCGTAACACATCCGGCGGTGAACCGGCACCGTGCCTCCACCCCGGCCGGTACCCCGACCGTGACAAAGTGAACCCACTTGGTGTTGTTGGCCTAAGGATAACCCCGACCCCTCTTTCGGGCACGTGCTTCACTGGACACACGTCCCTTTGGCCCACGGCCCGTATGGTAACAACAACATCCATAGTTCTGGGGCGTCACACAGCGCTAAACAGACAACCTCCAAGACCCGTCAATTTCTGGGGCGGCCCGCGCGCCCGGAAAGAACTCCCCAGCCCCCCCCTCAGTGCTCACCGTTGCCGTCGTCGTCAAGGCCGTTGCCCGGCACCTCCCCGGGGTTCACCCACAGGTTCCCCTGGAGGTCGGGGTGCCTGACGTCGAAGCCCGTGTCCAGAACCGCCACAACCACCTCGGGCGCGCCTGCAGTTTTGCAGTTGACAGTTGGGCGACCGGGCCGTTGGTGGTTGCCCGCTGGCGGTCAAGGTTCGCAGGCTCAACCGTTCCGGACTGGCGTGTCCACTTGCGCATCCCACTGCGCCTAAGCCGCCCCCCGAACCCAGACCCCAGGCCCGTCCCCACCTCGGGTCAGCTGCCATGCCCCCGGCACGCCAGCCTTGCGGAGGTACCACGCCAATGCCCCGCCATCGCTCGCACCGCCATCTGCACTTCCGCTGCCGCTAGGGCTGCCGCCAGCGCCGCCGCTGAGTGCTGAGGCGCCTGCCGGCAGGACGCCCGACAGACCCTTGGCCTCGCCCGCAGCAGCTGCCTCCACCAGGCCGGTGTGATTCTGGGGACAGGGGGCAAAGCGGAGGGCAAAGCGGAGGGGAGGCAAAGGGGGGCTAGGCGAGAGGAGACGGCCAGGGGGAAGGGGCTCGTGCGGGTGCTCAGCGCTCGGCGGCCTGCAGCGCACGGGAGTGCACAGCTTTGTGCACCGATCCCTCCCCGCCTCCTCCGGCCTCCCTGTGCCCCCGCCCCGCCCACGCCCAAAGGTTTGAACTGTAGCGTCACCCTCGGGGCAAGCTGCCATACCAGCTGCTGCATCAGTGGCAGCGTTACACCACAGTCCCGGAGCCCACCTGGCTGCCGGCGCCGCCCGCGTCCGTAGTCCCGCCCTGGAGCGACCCCAGCAGCGACCCCGCTGCTGACGTGGCGGCCGCCAGGAGCTGCGCGAAGCTGAGGCCCCCGATGGAGCCCGCGGCGGGGTCGGGGTCGGCAGCGGCGGAGATCTGGGGGTCCAAGGGAGTGGGCAGGAAGCCGTCAGGATGTGCTCCTCGGGAACATAGCATACAAAGGGAAACGGCGAACGCAAACGAGGGATACGGAGCAACTACAGGTACATGCGGCTGAGAATGCAGAAGATCAGACCCTCCCCTCCACCCCGAGCCTCCACCCCTGCGCGGCGCCCCACCCCTGCGCCCCACCTCTGCGGCCGCCTCCTTGATGGCCGCCCGGGTGTCCTCCGGCAGCAGCGCCGTGAGGGACTCCAGGGAGCCGCCCGCGGAGGAGGCGTTGCGCAGGAGCTGCGGGGCGGGAGGGGGTGGGAGGGGGTGGGAGGGGGTGGGAGGGGGTGGGAGGGGGTGGGAGGGGGTGGGAGGGGTGGGAGGGGGTGGGAGGGGGTGGGAGGGGGTGGGGGCGGATGTGAGCTCATGAGACGGCCGGTAGCCGTGCTGAAGGCTGAGCACCGGTGACTCTGCGGGGCCTGCGTCGCAGTGGTCCTGCCCGAACTGCTTGCCCTACAGCTGCAATTGCATCGAGGAGTGCCGGGCGCAGCGAACTCTCCTGTACTCTGTCTCTTCCACCCCCTGTACTCTGTCTCTTGGCCCAGGCGACATGCTGTTGCCCACCTCGGCCACCGCCGCCGAAGCGTCCGTAAGCGCCGCTCCGCTGAGGCCGCCGGCTCCGCTGGCAGCGGCCCCTGCGCCCAACGCTGCCGCTAGGCTCGCCAAGCCGTCGCCGCCACCGTCCGCCAGCGCCGCTGCCGCCGCCGCCGTCAGGTCGCCCGCCGCTGCCAGTCCGGACACCACGTACTCATTCAGGTCCGGTCCGGCGTAGACCGGAAAGTCCGGCACGAGGAAGGCAATCTTATCTGCCGTACGTGTGGGGGGGGAGAACGGTCAAGGGGTAGGGCGCTCAGCCAACTGCCATGAGGGGTATGCTGGAACAAGAAGAACAAGGTGCGACGGTCGAGGTCAGCAGACAGGCTTGAAAGCCTAGAGCGGGAGGTAGCCTGTTGGGCGCCACCCTTCCTAGCTCTCCCCGCTACACCTTCCACCCTGCCCAACTTCCCACCCTGGCGGGGGTCTCATCTGCACCAGTTTGCGATGCAACGAGTGATGCGCTGACTCAGCCCAGGAGCAACCGGGTTTCCGCTTGCCCCTCTCAGCGGCTATGGACCACGAGGACTTCTGTGCGGAAGACGCCGCGGGCGCTGGACGACTCGACTTCTGATTATCTGCGCCTCTTTCAACCTCTCCCCAAGTCAGCTGCACTGCGTTCCCACCTGCCGTTCTCCTCCCCGTGTCAGAGACTGTGTGCCCCCACCCACGCCCCGCGCCTCCCCTTGCAATCACCTTTCCCAGCCCTCCTAGGCCCCTCGGCTGTCTCAGCAGTGAACTCACCCGCGTATCGCTCCGTCAGCTGCTTCCGCACCTCCCTCAGCACGCCAAGGTCGGCACAGTCCAAGAACTCGATGAAGCTTTCCTCAAGCCGCGTCACGTTGACGAAGCCTCGAAGGATGGGCGGGATGAGGTCCGCGATGCGGTCGCTGACCGGGTTTGAAGCGGCGCTTAGTAAGCGCAGGTTGTACAGCCCCTCCTCCGGCTGTACGACATCGGACGAGTCATCCTTGGGCGGGCAGCCGCGTACGACACAGATTGGGACGGCGATGGCGGCGGCGATGGCGCCGCCGACGAGCAGGAGCCAGAAGCAGCAGCACATGAGGGAGCGGTACTTGGCTTTGCGCTGCCGAGGGGAGGCGGGGGGCATTGTGTCATGCAGTCGGTACGGCACCCTGGCACGTACGCCCCACCCGGTTTCCCGGGGTTTCAGGAATTCCGTGGCGGAAAGCCGTCTGCCTGTGCAGCGGTGCCCCCCACTCACCACACCTACCCGCCTACCCGCCCCGTCGCCCACCCCATCCAACCACAACATGAGGGATTACAGTCGCCGCAGCCGTGTCGACGTCTAACCCCCCCGACCCCCGGTTCCCCGCCCTCCAGCCAAGGCAGACGTCCCAGGTCCACAGCCCCTGCCCCCATCCCAGAGCCCCAGACTCAATCCCACCTGTTCCCGCTTCCGCCAGTCACTTTGCTGCGGCTTGGGCTTTAGCTCCTCGGGCGAGCCCCCCGACTCTTCGTCTTCCTCCAGCAGCGTCTTTCCGTCGGGGCCGTCCCCGCCGCCGCCCTTGCCGCCGCCGCTTGCCGCTTCCCTGCCGGACGTGCTGACCCCGGCGAAAGCCACATACTGCTTCCCGCCGCCAGCGCTGCCGTTCCCAGCTGCGCCGCCTGCGCTCCCGTTTGCCGGGTAAGCGTCGGGTGGGCCAGGGCCACCGCCACTTCCCGTCGCCACTGCACCCAAACTGAAGACGGCGCCGGGTGTCCCAGGTGAGGCAGCCCCGGCAGCAAGGGAGGGCCCAGGCGCTGTGTGCGGCGGGGGCGCCGCCGCCGGCGCGGATAGCGGCGGCGTGAAGGTGGCGACGGTTGGGAGCGACCCACCCGACCCCACCACCACCATCGCCTCCTCCGCCGCGGCTATCCGTGCCTCCGGGTTCAGCGGGTGCTGCCCAACCGCCGCCCCCGTACCGCCGGTCGTTGTGGCGGGCGGCGTGAAGGGCTCGGGAGGGACGATGGCGCCGCCGGGAGACGGCGGTGTAACGCCCGCAGTGGCACCCGCCGGGCCGCCGTGCGGGGCTTCGGCGTCGCTGGGATAGCCGGCGAACTCTTCGAGTGTAAATGGCGGAGCGGGATCCGGGGGGTTGGCGGGTGAGGGGACTTGCGGGGACTTGAGGGGCTGGGCTGCTGTGGCGGGGTCAGGAAGCGGCGGCGAGGGCGCCACTGCGGGAGGCTTTGCAAGCGCTGGCCCCACTCCTGCCGCTGCCGCCGCCCCCGCTCCCGCCCCCGCCCCCAGCCCCGCCCTCGGCCCCACGCCCGCGTACGGCCATATGATCCCTGCCGTATAGTCCCGCAGGGGGCGCAGGGCAGGGGGATGTGGCTGGGGAGGGGCTGGGCCGTCAGCGCCGCTCGTCCCGCCCCCGCCGTAACTCAGCCGGCCGATTCCGGGCCGCTCTGCGATTGGAGGCGACGGCGTCCCGCCTGCGCTGGCACGGGCCGGCCGGCCACCGTCGTCAGGCGGGGGTGCGGAGGGCGGCGAGGGCGATGCGCGGGGGCGTGGGCCGCCCTCCGCGGCCTTGGTGACCGGAGCTATGTGTATTGGAAGGGCTCGGTACAGGGGATTGTAGATTTCTCGTTCTGCCACTCCCGAAGCTGACGTCCCTGAGCGCCCTTCCCTGGGCGATTGAGTAGCCTTCCGGCTGGGGCTGGCGACGGGGGAGTGCGTGACGGCAGCGACGGCTACGTCGGGGCTGCTTGCAATCCGGGCTTGGCTGCTGGGTGAGGGTCCGCCGGGAGACCATTGCGGAGACAGGTCAGCCTGGGGTATGGGGCGGCGTGTGGGGGAACAGTAGCAGCTTGGCAGAGGATGAGCAGCACGGTGTCAGGGTTGCAGGTGCGGAGGGAGGGATGGGCCTGGCGGCATTCCCTGCCCCTGCCCTTGCCCCTGCCCCTGCCAACAGAGGAGAAGACCGAGAGTCGCGGCTTGCCCCTTCTGTCTTGTCGGGCAGCCGTGTAGGTCTGTTTGCCCCTCTACGCACTAGGCCGACCGGTCCCCAGCCATGCTCCTTGTTAACCCACTATTACGCAGTGCCATACCTATGGGGCTTAGTGGATACAGGCAAACCAACCCTCTCCCAGGGGTGCATGGCAAGGGTGCACCGTATCACGGCCTTCCCGATGGAGACCTTTCCCCCGCCGGCCACAGCTTTCCCCCTCGGCCCCCTACCTCCAGATGCTCTTCTGTGCGCTCCGAAGGCGCCCTCTCCAGACCGGGCCCATTCCCGCCGCGGAAGAGTGGGTTGAGCACTTCGCTGCGCGACTTCCGGGGGCTGCCGCGCATGGATGATGCCCACCGGGGTTACTGACTCCTCACAGTGCCGCTTCAGCTTCCCGGGCAACGTCTAGATTGTCACCGCAGGGCCATATGCATATACTCGCACGGCTGCAGGTCCTGCACTGAGCCTGAAGCCACTAAGCGAAATGTGAGCACGCGCGACCGAGTAGTCGAGCAGCTAATTGCTATGTAAGAATGGGTCTATTCGAATATGGTCCAGTCTAGCGTGTGGCGAAGAATTTGTTGCTGCGCGCGAGCTTACTCTTTGGGCAGAACCCGAGTGAACTCGCGCGGAAACCTGACCGAGGTCATGAATACTAAGTTCTATATGTATATATGGCACTAGCCTGCTCTGGATGCAGTATTCGTGCCTAGCCTGCATGCACAGCACCGGCAGGAAATCCCATACAGTTCGCCGTGTTACACAGTTGTCTTGCATCGTATGTGCTTGCTACATTCACCAAGCTGTGTTCTCGGGGGGGTTGGCGGGGGGGTTGGCGGGGGCGATTGCCCGGGCAGCCCACGGGTGGGACGCCAAACATCCTGGCATTGGCTCCGAGGCACGGCATGCCGGCGTGTGCGCCACGCTCTGCGAGAAGGCCCGGCGTGCAGCGCTTCCCATTAAGAGGCGCATGCGCGCGAGCTTCATGTTCCTTGCAAAAGGGTCGTTGACTCTGCGGAGACCGCGTCCCACGCCCCTCTGGCCTCTGCCTCAGGTCCCCAACGCCTGTTCAGAAGCGCAATGTAGGCCACCCCTGCATCAGGCCACCTCCCGCCATTTGCCCCGTTGCCCGCCACCCCTTCAAATTACAGGCGTCCTCCCCATATGAGCAGGGTATGAGACTCTTGGCTGTCCAGCCGTGAGTGAGCGGCGGGATCCCTGACCCCGAGTCCCCTACTGCACCCGTCACTTGGGGCGGCCAGCTTCTTGGACTTTGACGCTGGGAGTCGTGCTTGAACCCTTATCGCGGTCCTCGAGGCCTTTCCCGGAAGACAACGAAGCCAGCGGGCTACATCAAGCATAACTAGTCTGACAGAAGCCTACGGGCCATCCTGTCTTCCTACTGTGCCCGCTGTGCCTCGTAGCCCGCACCCGCCAGCCCTTGGAATCGACGCTCTCCTAGGTGTCCCGCCCTTGTCTGAGACAATCACAAACGTGGCATTCTGTATGCAAACTACATCGGCCTGGCGGACGGCGCGGCTACAACGGCGCAATCACAAGCGTGCCAGTTGTGTACTACCTGCGCAAGCGGTGCACCAGCTGCCAACAGCCAGTTGGCCTGGCGGACGGCGCGGCCACCTGTGCTCAAGGGACTCACGCCACGCACACGCGTCAGCCCACAAACCATACCTTGGTGGCACATACTTCTTCCAACTTGCTAGAACGCAGACGTCCGCACCCCACGCATATCCACCCCTTCCGCAGTAAGTACGCCACTCCCTACACCAGTAACAACTGCTCCCGTCCTTTACCCTTCAGGCAACAGGGCTAGGAGCCGGCCGGGGAGCAGGACTCCGGGAGGTCCACCTGGGCGTCTGCGAGAGTGCCGTTGACGGCGGTGGCGTCGACCGTGCGGATGGACAAGGTCGCCGTTCGGGCCCCTTGTGCAAGCAGTACATCGCACACGGCGGCCTTCATGTGGCCCCCTTTGCCGCCTCGTGCGCGGCACGGCGCGTGGCTTCCTATGCCAACCACCGGTCCATCTTGGCCTGCTGCCGCCTTGGTCCACCTTTGCTGCGCCCGAAGCTCCTGGCGCCGGTGCGGGTCCTGGTGTGGGGCCCGGCCGCCGTGGCGCCAACGCCGCAGTCCTCGGGGCAGCCGCAGCCCAGCAGCGCCGCGCGGTCACCGCTGGGCCACGCCGCCACGGTCGGGCGCGTGGCGCACACCTCGGGCGTCAGGCTAGTGGGCGGGTGCGCCCGGTCGAGCCTGGTGCAGCCGGCACTGGCAGCGCTGACAGCGGTGGGCAGCAGCACGCGCCTGGAGTACCGCACGATCTCCTCCGAGCACCAGAAGCAGCGGCGCTCGGGCAGTTGTCTGTGGGTTCCACTGGGGAATAGCCTCGTGCCTGCCAGCCCCAGCCCCAGGCCCAGGCCCAGGCCCAGGCCCAGGCCCAGGCCCAGGCTCCCCGCAGGCGGGAGCCATGGTGCTGTCGATGCAGGGGCCAGGGGGGCTGATGGTTGCCGCGGGGCGTGGCTGGCTCGGCACCAGGCCGCGAGGGCCCTGGTAGCTTGACAGCCGGGTGCCCGAGAAGCTGTGGAACAAATTTGAGGACGGTTCAGGAGCGACAGAGGGGCAGGGAGAGAGGGGTGCGGGAGAGCGGGCCTGAGTGGCGGTGTGCTGGTGCAGGGCTGGCTCTCAGCTGTGTGCACGAATAAGCCCGGCCTAAGGCCTGGCTTGCCTTCTCGCGCGTTGACGCAGAGCACGCTGGACCACCGGAACCATTAACCTGTCTGATTCCCAGCGCAATGTCCTCAACCCACCTGGCCCTGCAAGGGCTCAGAAACCAGCTGTTGTGCGCGGACATGCCGGTGGCTGTCGGCCGTTGCTGCAGCACGCCAGGCAATCTGCGGAGCCCACAGCGGGTCGCCGGGCGAGGCTACACCGCAAACCTGTGCTCGCTCCCGCCCGTAGATGTCGCAGTAGGGCGTGCGTGCACTGTCCCTGAGCCCGTACGGCAAGCCCCTTACCTGGCAACCAGGGATGCACCTGACGGCAACAGGTGCAGGGGTCAAACCGTGGAGTTCAAGCCAGGGAGCGCTGACGGTAGTTCGTGGCTTAGGAGCCTGCGAGGTGGAGGGCTGGTGGATCGCAGGAGAGGTGAGCATACTTGGCTGGAAAGCCCCCGCACTCAAGCCATGGTTGGTACCGCCGCCATCATCCACACAAGACTGGCGGAAGCCGGGGCATGCATGCGGTGCATACCCCTTGCCACCGGCAGGTGAGCACACACTGCCCGAACAAAGGCCGAGCAAAGGATGCTCTCAACACATTTGGCAACGCTCACCGGGGGGTCAGGTGTGGAGACCGGGGTGGCGACTGGGGTGGCTGGGATAGATAGTGGCCCCTGCTTGGCCCTAGGGAGGTCTCCCCCCAAGCCAGTTTCCCGCGGCTGGCCTTATTGGACCGGCTCCAATGGTCCGCGAGTCCAGCTCCCGGGGGCTCTCTAGGGGGATCCTGCGGTGTGCAATGGCCGAAAGGGCGCGGGTTGGGTTGAGCGTGTTTGTTCGCCGTTCGCTCTTGTGGTGCATTCTGCATGTGTGGTGTGAGCTGTCGGTGCTTGCTGGCGCGGCACCGGTGCACGGCGGAAATTTGCCATGGCGAATCCCCAACTTGGTCGCACACTGTGCGTAGCACACAGCACACTAGTCTCGCCTGGCCTAGCCTAGCCTAGCCTAGCCGAGGTGTGTGCTACAGCGTCCCGATGAAGCGGGTTGTCGCCCCCGCGCCGAGTGGCGCGCGGGCCCCGCCTCGCATGTTCCGCATAGCCAGTGTTCCTGCCTATCGCGCGGAGCGGGTCGCTGCGCGGACGGTCTCCGTGGTCTTCGAAGCGCGGTTCCCCTCGCAATGCCTCCACGTGGCGCGCGGTCGGCCTCAGCAGCTCTCGGCGGCGCTGCTACGTGCGCTGACTCTGGGGGGCTCGATGGCGGACGCGCCGGCCCTGGTCGGTGCATGGGAGTTCAAGCAGGCAGCCTCGCTGGCAGTCCACGCTCGGCGGGAGGCCCGCTTCACGCTTCCCCAGTTTGAGGCCCTGAAGCTGCGGCTCAACGAGCGCAGTGAGCTGTCGGCGGATGGTCGGGCCTTCCTGGCCGCCGCCCCCGTCATCCGCTTCCTCGCCTCCCGCGGCACTCTGGCCGCCTGCCTCCCGGTCCGCCCGCTACCCGACCCCCCGTTCGGCATCTACACGGCGGGATGGCACGCTGCGACTACCGTCGTTGGCGCCCTCTCCCAGCTGCGCGCCGCCATCCCCGACGTGCTTTCGGTCATCCCGTTTCGTGATCTGCTGTCCGGCGGCTGCTACGGAGACCGCTACTGCGCCCTGGTTCCCGCTGGCACGGACCTCGGCCTCGGCCCTGGGGAGACCTCCTTCACTCTGGCGCTAGTCACTGAGGGCTGCCCCGACGAGCTCCTCGAGTGCTACTGCATCTCCCATGATGAGTACCTGGCGATGGAGGCGGCGCCGGCGGCCCGGGCAGCCCCGGCGGCTCCGGCGGCCCGGGCAGCCCCGGCGGCTCCGGCGGCCCGGGCAGCCCCGGCGGCTCCGGCGGCGGGCGTGCCGACGTGGGCGACGGTGGCAGCGGCGGAGCCCGGGCAGGACCCGGCGGTCGTGGCCGACGCCGCGCAGGAGGCGGCGTTTGCCTTGGTCCAGCGGCAGACGGCGGTGGCGGCGGCGGAGGCCGCGGCGGAGGCGGGGGCTGCGGTCGCGGCGGCAGCGGCGGCGGCGGCGAGCGGCGGCAGTGCCGCCGGCGGCAGCGGTGAGGGACGCGGCGGGGCGGCTGCGGCTGCCCCTGGCCCTGCGGCCCTGGCCCTGGGTGCGCCCCCCGGCCCGGCCGGCCCCCTGCCCGGCGACCCGCAGGAGCCCATGGCGGTGGACACTGGGGCGGATCCCCTCCTCCTGGCCTCCCTGCTCGCGGTGGCCGCCCCCGACGCGGCGAGGGGGCTCCCGCTTGCCCCCGACCCCAAGCGCGCGCGCGCCGCGCCGCCCGCGGCCGCCCCCACGGGGCCCCCCGCTGCTGCGGGCGCCGCGGACTCCGCTGGTGACACCACGATGGCGGACACACCCTGCGCTGGGCAACGTGGCGGGCCCTCCCCGGCTCCCCCCGACCCCACGGTCTAATGGCGCAAGCCGCGCCCCCCGCCGCGCCCCGCGCGGCTCGCCCCTTGCGGGTTGGCTCCCACAATGGGCCCCCCACCCAGCTGGCACGGCACGCTCTCCTCTGGCATCGGCAGCGCCTGGACATTGTCTGCCTCCAGGAAACGTGGATTCCCGCCTCTGCCCAAGCCGCTGCCGCGACGGCCCTGGGTGCCGTCGCCTCCAGCCTGCACTGCGGCCTCTGGCACGCCTTCTGGGCGCCTGCTCCGAATAATTTCTCCGGGGGCACTGCCATCCTGATTCGGCGATCCCTGCTCACCACCGGCGCGCTCACCTTCCCCGGGGGGGCGGCCGCTCCTGTCGCCTCCCCGGATGGGCGCCTCCTCCACCTCCCCGTCTCCTGGGGGGGCCACACCGTGCGCCTCCTCTCCGCCTACCTGCCCAGCGGCAAACCCACCCTGCAGCGCGCCTTCATTGCAGACCGCCTTCAGCCCCTTGCCCAGGGCCCGGGGCTCCATCTCTGGGCTGGTGACTTCAACTTCGTCTGCTCCCCCGCCCTGGACAGCACGGCCGGCGCCGGAGGACGCGCGCCTGACGTGCGCACGGCCGCCGCCTTCGGTGCTGCCTGCCCCGGCCTGGGTGATGTGTTCCGCCTTCTTCACCCCTCCCGCCGTGTCTACACCTGCGTCCGCGGCGCTTCTGGCTCCCGCCTCGACCGCTTCCACGCCTCCGCAGCCCTCCTCCCCTTCCTGCCGGCCTGTGGCACGGCTCCGGGCAGCGCCTCTGACCACCGGCTCCTTGTCTGCCGCCTTCGCCCTTCCCCTGCGGCCCCGCCGCTCGGCCCCGGACTGCGCCGCACGCGCCTGTACTTTCTTGATCACCCCGACCTGGTCGACGCCTTCCAAGCCTGGCTTGCCCCCGCGGTCGCGGCGGCCCCCGTCGCCGACAGCGCCTTGCTCCTCTGGTGGCCTTCCTTCAAGCGGGCTGTCGCCGCCGCCGCTCGTGCCCTCAACGACCAAGCCCGCTCCCGCCGCCTGGCTGCCTCCGATGCTGAAGCTGCCGCTCGTGCGGTGGCTGAGGCTGCCTTCGCCGCCGTGGAGGCGGGCGACGCAGCTGCTGTCCCTGCCGCTGTGGCGGCCCACGGCGCCGCCGCCGCAGCTGCAGCTGCCGGCGCCACGCGCCTTGCCCGGCGTACCCACCATGCCTGGCTGGGCACGGGGGAGCGCCCCTCCCCCGCCCTCACCCAGCACCTGCGTCCCCACGCTGCCGCCCCCCCTGTCACCGCCCTGCGCTGCCCCGACGGCACCTACGTGACCGACCCCCGCCGGCTCCCTGCAGTGGTCGCTGCCTTCTGGCAGCGCGTCTGCTCGGCGCCCGCCCCCACTCCCGGCGCCCGTGCCCAGGTCCTTGCGGCGCTGCAGGCCTCCGGGGTTCGCCTGGACCCGGCGGGGGCGGCGGCTGCCGGCTCCTTCCTTGTCTCCGCCGACGAGGTCGCCGCCTCGCTGGCGGCCGCTCGCCCCGCCGCCTCTCCTGGGCGGGACGGGCTCCCGCCTGGCCTGTATCACAGCTTCTCCGGCACCTTCTCTCCCATCCTCGCCCGCCTCTTCTCCGCCATTGGCGCCACAGGCGCTCTGCCAGCTGGCTTCCTCGACGGCGTTATCGTCAGCCTCCCCACGGCCGGCCCCGATCCCGCCCGTCCCCCGGATCCTGCCGACGCCGCCAACTATCGCCCCATCACCCTCCTGGACACCGACTACCGCACCCTTGCCCGCGTCCTGAGTCGCCGCCTGTCGCCCCTCCTTGGGGCCTGCTTGGACCCAGAGCAAACCGCCTGCCTCCCGGACCGGCTCATTGCCGACAATGTCTTGCTCCTGCAACTCCTGCCCGAGCTCCTCGCTGCGTCCGGCGGCTCCGCCGTGGTCGCGTTCCTGGACTTCTACAAGGCGTACGACACCATTGATCGCGGCTTCCTCCTCGCCGCCATGGCCACCACTGGGGCCGGCCCTGGCCTCCTGTCCTGGGCGTGGACCCTGCTGGCTGGGGCCCGCTCGTCCGCCCTGGTCAACGGCTACACCTCTGCCCCCGTCCCCATTGCCGCCGGCGTCCGGCAGGGCTGCCCTCTCTCCCCCCTGCTATACCTCTTTATTGCCCAGGCGCTCCTCTCGTGGCTCAAGTCCAACCACGTTGGCATCACCCTTGACGGCCTCACCATCACTGCAGCCCAGTACGCTGACGACGGCCAGCCCGTCCTCCCCTCCCTGGCGGCCATCCCCGCCTTCCTCGCCCACATGGACACCTTTGGGGCAGCGTCGGGGCAGCGGCTGAATCTGGACAAGGTCAAGTACCTCTGTGTTGGTGCACCCGCTCCCCCTCCCCCGCTGCCTGCGGCCCCTGCGGCGGCCCCTGCTGTGGCCGCCCCGGCCCCTGCCGCCCCTCCCCCGTCCCGCCGCCGCCGCCGCTCACCGTCGCCCACCTCCCGTGGCCGCGGTGCGAGGACCCCGCCGCCTCCTCCCCCCGTCCCCGCCGGCGTCCTCCCACCTGCCCCCCCGCCCATCCCGTCCGCCCCGCCCGCGCCTCCCCCACGCGTCGTCGCGTCGGCTGTGGCGCTGGGTGTCCCGTTCCCCAGCGGCCCCGGCGCCCCCTCCCCCTGGCCTGGCCGCCTCGCTGGTGTCTGGCGAGCCTACACGCTGGTCGCCGCCCTCCCCCTCTCCGCCTTTGGCCGTGCCTTCGCCGCTTCTGGGTACGGCCTTAGCAAGCTCCTGTACCTCGCGGAGTTCCTTGGCCTCCCCGCTGGCGCTGCCCTCGCCGACCTCGTGCGCTTCACCGCCGCGCTGGTCGACCGGCGCTCCACCCCCGCCGCCCATGCTGCCCGCCCCCACGCCTGGCTGGTCGGCCTGGGCCACGCCTCCCTGGCCCTCCCCCCTGCCGCCGGCGGCATGGGCCTCCTGCCCCTCCCCGAGCACGTCCGGGCTCGCCATGCTGTCGCCGCCGCTCGCTGCGTGCTGGGCAGCGTTCCCGGCTTGCTGCGCACCCGGCCGCTCTGGATCCCCGTGGCGCACGCGCTCCTCCGCCGCCTCCACCCTCAGTTCCACCCCTTATGCCTCCTCACGGCTGGCCGCCCCTCCCCGCCGCCCGTGGGGGGGCCCCGGCCCGCCGTCTACCGCCTCGGCAAGCTGCCCCTCCCGTCGTCCCCGGCCCTTCGGCAGCTCGTCCGCGCCTTCTCCTTCCTCCCGCCCATCCGCTCTCTCTCGGCGCCTGCTGCGGGGCCGTGGTGTGCGGCTGCCCCGCTCTTCGGCAACCCCTTCCTGGCGGACGCGGCGGGCTGCGGCCTGGAGCAGCGCTGCCCGCTCTGGCGCTCGGTCCGTGGCTTCGCCACCGTCGCGGACGCGGTGCGGACGTGGGATGCGATGGCGCCTCTCGCCGCGCAGTGGGCTGGTGCCGCCCCGCTCCATGCGTGCCCTCCGTACCGGCTTGCTGTCGCCGCCTCCTATCGCCAGCGCCTCTTGGACGCCCTCGCCCTCCCCCTCTCCGCCCTGCCCCTTCCGCTCCGCGCCTTCGACACGGGCCTCCCGTCCCTTCAGCTCGTGTTCACGTGCATCCCGCCCGCATGGGTGGCCGCAACTCGGGCTGCGGCTGCCTCCCCGGGGGTTGGCCCCCCCCCGTCCACTGCGGATGCCTGTGCCCGCCTCATTCGCTCGCTTGGGTGGCGCCTCCCTGGCGGCACCGCCGTCTCCCTTGGCGCCCTTACAGTCAAGATTGCCACGTCCCTCCAGCTGGGCCCGGCCCGGGCTGCCCTGCGGGCCCGCCATGTCGCCTTCTGCTCCTCCCTTGCGCTGCTCCCGCCCCCGCCTGCCGGCCTTGGCGCCCCGGCGGCCCTCACTCCCCCGGTGGCCCTCGCCCTCGCCACCCTCCAGTCTACTCTGTCTCGTCTCTGGGCGCTCAAGTGGGACAACTGTCACAAGGAAGCCCTCTGGCGGCTGGCCCTCGATGGCTTCCCCGCGTTCCCCTTGCATGCGCGCGCACTGGTCCCGCCTGTGTGTGCGTGTGGCGCCCCCATGGTCGATCCCTCGGGGAGGGGCTCTGCCCGCTGGCATCACTTTTGGGGCTGCCCTGTCGCGCATGGTGTCGTCTCTGTCCTCTCGGCGACTGTTGGGGCTCCAGTTACTCCCTTTCAGTTGTGGCTTGCCGCCTGCCCCCCTGGGCTGTCGTCCGTGGTTTGGGATGTTGTTGTGCTTGCTGCCGTGTCCGCTATGGAGTGTGGGCGGCGGTCCCTGTTTGCGTCACGGCCTGTCCTTCATGGGGTTCGTGCTCCTGTTGTCTCTGCGGGGGTCCTTGCCCGCGTCTCTGCTCTTGCTGTCGCTGATTTTTGGGCCCGCCTTCGGGGCTTTGCTGCCCTGCAGCTTCCTCCCCCCCAGTGGGACCGTGTGTCTGTTGTGCATCCTTTTCTGGCGGCTTCCGCGGAGGGCGAGGTGGTGTATCGCGGGCCGCTCTAGTGCGTTGTGTTTTGGCACGCTGTGCCCTGGCGTTGTTGGTGTTCGGCCTGTCCTGCGACTCTGACACTCTGGCATTCCTGGCTATCCATCGGCAGCTCCCGAACGATATCGGGGCATGCAGTGTGCGGTCTGGCACAATCAGGCCATTGCGAGTGGGTTGCGATCCCTCGCCACTGTAATCGCTGCTTCACACTGTCCCATATCGGCTCGCACCTTCACGCTTGACAACTTTACTACCCGCTGATCTAATCCCTCACCATCTGTGAACATCTGCGCGTCTGCACGCTGTCGAGCTTGACCTCTCTCGCGCGCTCCGCTGACACGCTCTGCACAGCTCCCTGACAACCCAAGCACTAGGGTTAGGATAGGAGCTTGATTTACGCTACCTAGAGCGACCGCGGGCGTCCTGGCACCGAGTGCACCTGCTGTAGGGCAGCCCCGCGCCAGAGCCCTTGTGTATGGCTCCAGACATGCATGAGGAGGACGTGGATGTCTGTGATGGCGACCTGGTGCGCTGGGTTGCTCGAGCAGCGCTCCGTCAACGCAAGCCTGGTGCAAAGCCGGTGCCCACCTGGCGCACGCAGGGGGACGGCGACGAGGAAGAGGTCAACTTCGTAGACGATGGAGGTGGCCTTGATGATAAGACGCGGCGCTTCCAAGCGATTGTCGGGGCGCTTGAAGGTGTGTTTTGGTCGCGAGCTCCGGGCGCGCGTCCATCCGCGGGCTCACCTTGCCCTGTGCGCGCAGACGTGCTGGTCGACGAGGAGTTCGAGGAGCTCAGAGAGGGCTTTTGCCGGGAGAACTGCCAGCACTTTGAGGTGAGACGCACGCTGTCCATCGCGGCCGCGGCTCTTCCGGCACCTGAGCGCCTTGCCGCGCAGGACACGGACGAGAACAAACTGATCTACACCGATATCTTCAGCAAGTATACGTCGCTCGTGGAGAACACGATTGAGCGCAAGCTCACAACGGCCGTCCCGGGGTTCAGCATGGCGGAATTCATGACTCTGCTGGAGACGCACAAGGACAGCCTCATGTCGGAGGTGTTCGATCTGCTGCTCTCGCTAGCAGACTTCGAGGCGTTTAAGGAGACCATGCTCTCCTACAAGCGGGAAGTCAGCGCGGGGCCGGCCTTTGAACTCAAGTGCACACAGCTGCGAGTGCACACCGAGGTGGGACCGGCTGCGCCTGGGTTCTTGGGTTGGGTACGCCCGGTTGCGGGCCCTGGGGTTGAGAATACAACTGGGGCTAGCAGCCCAAGGGTGCCGGGGGAAGATGAAGGGTCAGAGGGGGCCGTTTGACCGTCAGCGCCTTGGGGCTAGCCGGACCTGCGGTAGGTACCGCACCACTTTCGCCATTTACGGGCCTTTCTGTCTGTCAGCTGAGCACAGGCATCACTCTGCATAGGGCCTGGCTGCTGTGTCGTGGTCAGCACGCGGGAATCGCTTGCACGCAGACGCGCGTGCCGGCATCAGCGCGCAAGGGCAAGGCCTACCAGCCAGGAGAGAATAGGTAGCACAGCTTATCGATGTATGCTCTGCAACCTTGCATTACATTGAGCAACGACGTGCTGTGGGAGTACTGCTACGTAATCCGCTTCACGATCCGCAGTGCGGGCCATGTCGCACGCATCCGGCAGGGAGCGCCTGGACCCAACAGTCGCGCCCTGCTTTCTTACATCAAGTGCCTTTGGTTTATCCCAACCCTCAGGAGCAGGAGGATGGGGACGAGCGGCCAGATCTGGTGAGGACAGGAGCTTAGGGCTGGGGAGGGCCCGAGGGAAGGGCGGGGCATGTGGGTCAGCCCGTGGGGTCTGCCCTGGCCTCCGTTACGCCCCTCGGCGAGTGTTCTTCTGACCGCTCGGCAGCATAATCGAGTTTTGGGACACCAACAGGCTTGCATCGTGTGTGCTACCTGCAAGTAGGGTGTGAGAGGTGTCGGGACGCGTTCGCCCGCGTGAATGGGCGTAAGCAGGACTGCTGAGATATGGTGCAGCCACGTGTGTTTGTGATCAAGTGGAGGGAGCCCAGTGGGGTGTCAGTGCCGTGGCAAGCGGGGTGAGAGTGCCGAGCGTGTGACCCCGTGCAACGGAGCGGAACGCATGCCGGTACCAAATACTCCAGCCCTTGCCCTAGCCCCCGGATCCTGTTGGGAAACCCTACGTGGTCGGGGAGGCGTGAGCGAGGTTGCGCTATGCCTGCCCGTGCAAACGGTTTGGCGCAAGGCACCCCATGCCCTTGTGCATCAGTGAACACTGACCTTCGTGCTCCCCCTGCCCATCAGGACTTGTCGCTTCAGATATCTCCCATCGGCTCCGGGCCCAAGTCCAGACGGTAACTACAGCCGGGGCTGAGCCGGTGCAAGCGGGGAAATGCGGAGAGGGGGGCGAGCGTGGCGGCGTGCTGGGAGGCGACGCATGCGGGGCGAACGAAGAAGGCGGGTCCTGTATATGAGGGTAACGCATCGGGGACGATCTGGCGTCTGGAGGCGGCAGGGGCAATGAGTCGTAGCGTCGTGCGTCAGGGGGAAGCCTTATGCTTAAGGCGTTGATAAGGGATGCGGGCGGACTGACGGGAAGCGGCTGGTCCGGCCTGTGGACTTGGTCGAGAGATGGCCTGGGTACGGAGGCCAGCGTGTTGGCGCCACTGCAGTCTTTGGCGTTGGCCCGCACCGTGCCAATGCCAATGCATATAGGTAATGCATGTAAGCCATTGAGATGGCTGACTGGCTGATGGACGACTGGCGAGCTATTATGTCGTGGCGGTGCGGCGAGGACTGCGGCCGAGGCCTGATCGCCGCACGCCCGAGCGGTCTTGCTTGCTTGTTGTAATCCAGAACAAGCTGTGATATATCTGGCTTCCGGAGCTCAAGTGCGTATGTTCGTCAAGCAGTCCAGGCTTCGTCCCTTTACCGAAGGGTTGGCGATAGCGCCCCCCTGAGCATGCGGGCATAACAGATAACGAGATATTTGCTAAACTGTGACAGGGGCTGGTTACCATGAGTTAGCTCCCATCGGGGTCTCAACCCGACGTATGTCGCGGGCGTAACACTCGAAAGAGTCGAATGGCAAGGTGCACTTGGCACGAATTTGCTACGCCTGATAACCTGCATTATTCACAAACACGCTGCTGCGCTCTCCCCACTCATCTGCATCCGGAACACTGGGCGACTGGTGTAACGAAGCCTCTGAAACGCGCTAACGCAGCCTAGGAGCAACCCGGGAGAGTTGCAAGCGAGGCCGCAGCCGGAGGCTCCACCCGCCGACGCAAAAGTGTCCGTGTGCAAAGGGTGTCTGGAAGAGGCCGCACAGCTTGCCCCGCCCGCGCTCTGGGCCCCCGGCGCTGGGGCCACGGCGTTCCGACAGACTGGTTGTGTCGTCCGGAGGCGGTGGCGAGGCCTGCCAGGCTCCCGAGCAGCGCTTCACACAATCGCTCACTCCACCTCAGTCGACCGAGTCTAGTGCAACTCGGGCACGCGGCCGGAGCGCACGGCTCTCGGCCATGGACCACGAGGCCTATGCGGAGGACGCCGCGGGCGCAGGCGGTGACGCAGAGGAGAACGATGCCGTCGAGGGCATTCCCCGCGTGCGCCCCTTGGCGCACGACGCGTCGGAGGCTGAGCAGGCCCGCGTCAAAGCGCTCATGTTTGGGACAAAGGCGGTCGCGGTATCGTCAAACAAGGCTCTTACGTCCAAATTTCGCGGGGTATGCTGGAACAAGAAGAACAAGGTGCGACGGCCGAGGTTGGCAGACAGGCTTGAAAGCCTAGAAGGGGAGGTAGCCTTTTCGGCGCCACCCTTCCTAGCTCTCCCTCACCTTCCACCCCGCCCAAATTCCCACCCGGGCTGGAAGTCCCCCTCTACCCTCTCGGTGTCGCCTTCATCAGGTTGCGATGCAACTAGTGATGGGGCGGCGCGCCTGTCTCGTTTCTTGCATAGCTACAATAGCGTCCCACGCTTCGCCTTACTAGGGGGCAATCACTGGCTTGACCGCTCCTCCGAAGCTCCGGCCCACCACCACGGAACCCAGTTGGCCTGCGCCCCGCCCTCTTCGCCACTTGTTCCCTTCCTGCCTTGGTAACTCAAGCTACTAATGTGGCTTCTGCTCCGCGTTTGTAACCCACAGCGATGGCAAGCGGCCATAAACTCGTCAGGAAAGTACCTGTACCTGGGGTCGTACGACACGGAAGAGGAGGCCGCAGCCATGTTTGACAAAGCCGCGATCCGGATCCGCGGAATCAAGGTGCGGATAAGGTGTCCTTGGGTCTGTGAGCCCACGGGGAAGACGATGTGCGATGAGCCAGGGTGCCGGGCGATATGGGTCGGGCGTCGGCCCTGGGGTCTGCAGGAACGAATGCAGTTGCGGTGAAGGGCTGGGATGGCCGTTCCCCCGTCGCTGGCTGCGCGTGCGGGTTATGTACCCGTATTGCCACGCGTTATGAAGGGCACGTCAGCCTCGTGTGACGGGTTGGCGGCGCAGAAGAGCAGCCCAGGGTCTGGGCCGGTTTCCTGATCGGCTCGTACCCGGGCTAGGGTCTCCGCCCACTGGCTTTCAATGAGCCCTTCAAACGCCCTTCAACCTCAGCGCTGGCCCCGATGGGCCCGATAGCTTCAATTGGGGCTGGCATTCCTTTCGTCTTTTATCGTCGGCCCCCGAACGGGCTGTTGCCCAATGCCTGCGACCGCTCCCGGCCCTCCTCACGGTCCCGTGTATCCCCCCGCCCCGTGCCCCTGCGACCGGGCAGGCTCGCCTCAACTTCTCCTACAGCGAATACGTGGACGGAGATGGGCGCATCCTGCCGGACCCCACAGGTGCGCACAGTTGGCGTGCGGGCAGGCAGGGGGCGCGAGGGCTGAGAACATATTAGTCATCGCGATTAGTCATCATGTGCATGTCGTGGTCAGATATGCACGGCAGGAGCGTCACTGGGCCCCCGTCTTCATTGCCGGGGCCTGGTGCTTGACCCGTGCGGCGGCGCTTCCGTCCCTTTCCCACTGCAGTTGACGAGCTCCTGGCAGAGGCGACCAACCCCTCCCGCCCCACCAAGCAGCGCCGGCCCCGCGGCCCCGCTCGCCCTCCGGCGGATGTGAACGGCGGCGATGACAGGTCGGGCCCGCCTTCGCCCACAGCCGCCCCGAGCCGCGGCGGCGGCAGGGCGCGGAAGCGGCGGGACCCCGAGCCGGAGGAGGAGTGGTCGGACGGCGAGGACCCGGGCAGCGGCGGCGGTGGCGACCGCCGGCGGCAGCAGCAGCGGCGGGGGGACGGGCGCATGTCCAACGACGGCGGCCGCCGCCGCCGCAGCTCCCAAGAGTGCTACGCAGAGGACGACGGAGGCGGCCTAGGCAAGCTGTTCGAGGCCGCCGCCGGGCTGGAGCAGGAAGACGCCGCCGCCGCCGCTGCTGCCGCCGCCGCCGCGAACGCTGCCGCCGCCGCCGCGGCGGCTGACGTTGCCTCCGACGGCATAGATCTGGTGGCGCTTGGTAGTCTGGCGGCGCACGGCTCCCGCGGCGGCGGCGGCAGCGCCAACGGGATGCGGCCCATGCACCCGTTGGAGCAGCTGATGCAGGCCCAGGCGCAGGCCCAAGCTCAGGCCCAGGTCCAGGCCCAGGCCCAGGGCGGCATGAGGGCACACGAGCATCAGCTACACCTGCACCAGGGCCTGCAGGTGGGCGACATGACCTGGCATGGGCACTTGGGGATAACACGATCGGGGCTGCATGCCCGTTGCTGGATTCAAGATAGATATTCGGCTGGCAGCCACATGCCGCTGGAAAGCTCTGTGCTCGCGGAGTGACCGGTGCCCCTGCGTTGGGCAGCTGCGTACGGCACCTCAAGGCTGACTGGGAGCACGTGCAGGGCGCTTTGAAGGAAGTGTGACCGCGGGCCTTGCACATAACTGCTGCTTCCCGCGTGCCCTGCAGGAGCTGGACGAGCTGCAGCAGCTGCAGCAGTTCGGGCACGAGATCCGCCAGATCAACGAGATGCGCCAGATGCGCGAATTGCAGCAGATGCAGGATCTGCAGCAGATGCAAGACCTGCAGCAGATGCAGGACCTGCAGCAAATGCAGGATCTGCAGCAGCTCAACGAGATGCGCCAGCTCCAGGACCTGCAGCAGTACCAGGAGCTACAACGCCTGCGCCGCCTGCGCGAGATGCAGGATCTGCAGCAGCAGTACGGCGGCCCCATGCACCGCGGCCTGCCCTACGGCGGCGTCGGCGGTACGGCAGGATCCACCCTCGAGGAGCAGCTTCTCCTGCTCCACCAGCAACAGCAGCTGCAACATCACCACATACAGCCTCATGGACTGCAACGGGCGCGCGCCTCTGCCCTTGAGGCAACTCTGCGTGGCACCGGCGGCGGCGGTGGTGGCGGCGGCGGCGCGTTTGACCTCCTGGACAACAGCCTCCGCCTCAGCACCGCCGACCAAGCGTCGTTGGCGCTGGCACGGCTCCGAAGCCAGCGGGGCGGGCAAGCACACGGCCCCAACCTCGGCTTGGGGCTCGGCCTCGGCGGCGGGCTGGGCGGCGGGCTAGGCGCTGGCGGCGCCGGTGGCGGGCTGGGAAGCCTTGGGCTGGGGCTTGGCGGAGGTGGCGGTGGCGGGCGTGCTGGCGGCGGCGGTGCTGGCTTGGGGCTGGGGCTGGGCAGCGACAGTGCGGCGCTGCTAGCCCTGCAGAGGCTGACCGGAGGCAACGGCAGCACGAGCCTCGGCGGCGGCTATGGCGGTAGCCTCGGCGGCGGCGGCGGCCTTGCGGACGAGCTGGCGGAGCTCCTGAACGGCGTCGTGGCGTCGGCGTCAGGGCTACCGCCTCCGGCGGCGGCGACGCTGGCGGCGGCGGGCCGCGGGCCGGCGGCGGCGCTGGCAGCGCTCGGAGGTGGCGGCGGTGGCGGCAGCCTCCGGGAGGCCCTTGGCGTCCCGCCGCGCGGATTGGGCCGTGACGCTGTCCCGCCGCCACGCGTCAACCGCGAGGCAGTGTTCGACGGTGGCGGCGGCGGCGGCGGCATGGGCATGGGCATGGGCCTCAACATGGGCATGGGGCGATCCCGGCAGATCACACTCCCGCTGCAGCCCGATCCCGAGATCCCCCCCGCCAACGCCGACGCGGACGGCTCCGACGCAGCTGCGGCGCTGACGGAGGCGGCGGCGGCGCTACAGGTTCTCGCCGGCGCCGCCGAGGGTGCCATGGCTTCTGACGGCGCCGCTGCCGCTCCCCAGAGGACGGAGCCCGACGCCGGCAGTGGCGCCGCCGCCACGGCCGCTGCCAAGCAAACGCCGGCGGCGGCGGAGCCTGAGGTGGCGGCGCTGGCGGAGGCGGCAGAGGCGGCGGGCACCCCTGCTCCAGAAGCCGCTGCCGACGCCGCTGACGCGGCCCCGCAGGCAACCGAGGAGCAGACGGCGCGGCTGGTGGTCAGGGTCAAGGGCGAGGGCGAGCCGGGGGTACAGGTGCGGGTGAAGCTGGAGCCTCTGCCGGAAGCGCCCGTCGGGGAAGTCACCGCCGACGCGGCGGCGGCGGCGGCGGCGGCTGAAGTGGTGGCGGCGCCGGCAGGGGCGCTGCCGCTGGTCAAGGGGGATGATGAAGCCGGAGCGTGCGAGCCGCAGACCGAGCTAGGCAGCGGAGGCGCTGGGCCTGACGGTGGCGGCGGCGAGGCGTGGGCCGGGCAGGGCATTGACGGCGGGGGCGCCACCACCGCCAGCCCCGCCGCCAGCGGCCCGCCGCCGACGCGGACGCCCCCGGCCGTCAGCCCTCGCGCAACCAGCCCGGCCTCTGCCCGGGCACTCAGGAGCACGCCGCCGCCGCCGGGCGCCGCCGCCAAGGGAGCCGCCGCCACCGCCTCTGGCTCCGCCGCTGCCGCCGCCGCCGGAGGTGACATCCTGGCCACCATCAAGATCGCCCTGCCGCCCGGCGCCATCCTCGACGCCATCGTCCCTTCCTCGCTTCCCCACGTCGTCGGCGTCCTCTACTACGACGGCAGCAGCGGCGACAGGCAGGCAGCCTCCGGCGGCGACGCTGCCGCCGCCGCCGGCAACACCGTCTGCGCCGCCATCTGGAACGGCCGCGCGCAGCGCCTGCGGCGGCTGGGCTCCTTCCCGTCTGACGTCGCCGCCAAGGCCTCCTGCCAGATGGCCCTGGCGGTGCTGGAGGACAACGAGCCGGCAGGCGGCGCCGCCGCCGCCGCCGTAACGCCCGCCGCGTCGCCCGGCAGCACCGGCGCCGGCGCCGCCGGTGCGGTTACGGCGAACGCAAGCGCCGCCGCCGGCAGCACTGCCTCGCCTGTCGCCGCTGCCGCCGCCGCTGGCGGCCTCGAGGCCCTGCTCCTCAATGCCGGACTCGGAGGCAACGCCGCCGCCGCGACGGCCGCGGCGCGGTCGCTACTCGCTGGCGGCACCGCCAGTGGCAGCAACGGCTCCGCCACGGCCGCAACAAACCTGTCGGACCTGCTGCACCTGACGTCATCCCCTGACGGCGGCGTCGCCACCGCCGCCGCCCACCAGCTGCTCCGCCCCGGCGGCGGCGGCGGCGCCTCCGCCGGCTACAACAGCCGTAACCACATCAACAGCCTCGCCAACACCCTCAACGGTCTCAACGAACTCGCCGGCCTCCAACTGCTCGGCGGCGCTGGCGGCGGCGGTGGGCAGGCCAGAGGCGACGCCGACGCCGCCACGACGGCGGCGCTGGAGCAGCTCGGTCTGCGCCCGCTGGGTCCGCTCATGTCCCTGAGCGGCCTTGGCGGCGGCGGCGGCGGCGGCCACTCCCGCCTCCTTGCAGGCCGCGCTGGCGGCAGCAGCCGTATGGCTGGCCTGGGCGGCCTGCAGGGCCTGCAGCCAGACCCGCCCCTGCCCGGTGACTTCTTGCCCGGCGGCGACGGCGGCTACGGAGCGTCCGAGCTCGAGATGCTCCGCGGCGGCGGCGGCGGCGGCGGCGGCGGCGGCCCCAACAGCCGCGGGCAGCGCAGCGCGCTTGGGTCGCTCGGGTCGCTGGCGGCGGACTGTGAGGTCTCGACCGAGAGCCCCAGCGCGCAAGCCCGCCGGCTGGCTGGGCTCGGTGCCCTCGACCCCAGCCTCCTTGGCGCCGCCGCCGCCGCCGCCGCCGCGGCGGCGGCGGCGGGCGACAACATCGTTCGGTCGGCTCGCTCTGGCGGCCGGCCGGCGCACAGCGGCGGCGCTGCCGCTGGTGGCAACGGCAGCGGCAGCGGCGGGTACCGCAACAGCGGCAGCGGCGGCAGCCGTGGCAGCGGCGGCCGTCGCGGCGCCACGGTTCTCCAGCCCGACCCACATGCGCCGCCGGAAGATGATGCAAGCGCCGCGCAGGCCATGCTTCTCGCGGAGCAGCGGGCCAAGCGCGCGCGCCTCGGCGACGGTAGCGGCGGGCTGAGCCAGGGCCACTTCGCCCCCATCTCTCAGCTCTCAAACATGGACGTACAGGAGGCGCTACAGCTCTTCCTGCAGTCGCAGGGCCGCCAGTTGCGTGCGTCGCCTGCCATGCAGTCGCCCGTGCACCGCTGAGCTGCGGGAGGCGGGCTTGGAAGGCTAAGTGTGGGGACCCTGAGAGGCCGGCTTCCGCCGCCGGGCGCATGGGACGATGAGTAAGCGGTGGCGGGGACAGGATTGAGAGCAGCAGGTTCACGCGGAGGCGGCTGCCCCGCACGGGGGCGCGTGCGTGCCGGTTGTGAGGTGGCTGGAAGTGTGCGGGTGAGGGGCCGTACGCGGGGTTGCAGGAGAACGGTCCGAGCAGTAAGCTATGTTGCCCGCCCGTTGGGAGGGGTTCGATGCGGTTGGGCCCCATGCAAGGAGCGCAACAGAGTCGGGCGTGGACAGGGGAGCTGAGGTAGAGCAGGCGGTATTCTGCGCCCACGCAAATTTCATACGCGCATTGTTCAACGTCACGTGGAATCGTAAGGGACCGCCGCATCTCGTCCAGGTGTGGATATTGGCTGGGAATTGGCTGACCTTGAAGACATAAGGTTTAGCGGGGGCTGGGGAGCAAGAACGCGTGGGGGGCCTGGCATGGGGCGGAGCAACGTCCCATGCGCCCTGATGTCGCGGGCACGTGGGGTCACGTGCGAATGTGGGCCATTCCAACATGACCCTTCACGGGGCACAGGGGGCCTTCAATTGTAGAAGGCTACACATTTACAGATATGAGGCCCGCGCGGCCGTAATGTATGCGACACGAGCTAAGAGCTGACGCATGGCAGGATCTTGGCGGTACTGCAACAAAGCAACTGCAAAGTGGGTGTGGGGTCTGGGCTGCGCCCGCAGCTGGGCATGAGGAGATTGGATGGCAGCTTTTGGAAGGGCGTAATTTGCAGCTGTGTTCTCGCAGCTTGGTTAGAGTGTTGGTTCTGGAGACGGATCGGTCTTGGTACACCGTGGGATTGATGATACGGGTTCATGTCGTATGGGGCGAGTTACGTAAGGGCGCCGGCTTCCGGCTGCTAGGGGCGCGGGGCAAAGTTTGCGTTCACGGGGCGGCTGATCCCATCAGTGCTATCGCCTGTTGCCCCACCCAAGGACTATGGCGATGGGTATTGATTGCGTTTCGTCGTTCATTGCGTTGGGTGGGAGTCTCCTCACATGTCCATTTCTTTGCTTGTCTCCGCCTCCCAAGGCCGGCATGCGGGCCTCCACATCCCATCGCCATCACGCTTCCCGCTGTACAGATGCGTTGCGGGGAACGAGACCCTAGGTTGCTCAAGGCTGTGAATGCTTGCCAACCACGTAGCTGCTTAGCACGCAGCTATGGACCGGGCTTTGGACGTCCGTTTCTGCCCAGTGCTGCTAGCCCGGCTGGCTATTTCCGGCTGTTGCATTTCAACTGACCTTGGCTATGTCTCCCACATTGGAGCTAATACTACTAGTCGTTCCTGCACATTGTCGTTTGGAGCTGGTCATGCGCCCTTTCCCTTTGCTGCAGGCCTCGGTTGCCTCGGCTACTCTGTTGGCGGATGGGTGGCCTGCCTGAATCGCTTAGCGTCATTTTCCACACGTGGGTCACAGAGCTGAGGGAGCTGTGGCGAGTGGTACGAGGCTGGGTGCTGACTGGCTGGCGCTTGAAGACAAGGGCCGCTGCCCTAAGTTGGCTGGACGCGGAGCATGCCGCCTGGCATAGGTTTGATAGCAAAAGCTCTGAGCTGTGCATGGTTGAGGCCCTCGGGGAGCCATTCCGTACTCTGCTCTCTTCGGGCCCTAGTTGCGGTGGGGCTTGTCGTCCCTGGTCATCCCTGTCTTCGTGCGGCGCATAAATTCCTGAAGGCCCAGAGGGGTTGGCCGTGTGGAGGTGGCCTCTGTTGGTGTTGCAGCTGAGATTCTGATATTGGAAGCGGCAATGCTGATTGTAAGTGCCCAGGTCACGTTCCCCCCCCCCCCCGGTGTGTGTCAAGCTGCTGGATGCTTCTGCCGCTAGGCATTGCCAGCCGTTGACCCAGAGGCAGAATCGGTGGAGGGGATAACGTGGTACGGCGTACGGGCAGAGGGTATGTGTGTGGATAAGCTACGCGCAAGGCAAGGCCGGGCCAGGTTACGGGCCGGCCGCGCCCCAAGCAAACACTCTGCGGGTGAATGATGGATGTATGGGGAGGATGGTCTGTCACTCAAATCCTTGAGCCCCCTGTCTCCGCCCTAGTCCCCCCTCCGCAGGGTCAGCAGTAGTCCACTTGATAGTTGAGGTGTCGCTGGGCAGTCGTGCGGCACGCGCTACGACAGTACGTGGCGAAGTTTCGACGCCAGTAGTACAGCAGCGGCTGTTGCTTGTGGTCTCGGTCCATCATCAAGCAAGCAGTGCTATTAGCATTCCATGAATCCCGTGCGCTGCGCAGAAACGCCTTTTATGGAACACCACCATTTGCACCCGCGACACCGCTTTTCGTGACCAGTGCTTCACGGCACGCTGCAACATGGATCCCACAATCGCCGCTGCGCCGGCTGAAGAGGGCACCGCAAGCTTGCTCGAAAGCCTAGCGGCCGATTACAAGCGCTCTCAAGCCCTATTGAAGAGCCTGGAGAGCATGCGAAGGCGACCTGAAGACATGGATGAACGGCTGCGAGCTGGGGACGAGGACGAATCAGACGACGAGGAAATTTCGGCCAGAGATGCGGAAGCGCATGTGTCACCTCCGACGCAGCAGCCCGAGGAGCGGGCCGAGGCGAAAGCCACCTCCAAGATGGGGACCATCGGAAAGAAACTCGCAAACCTCTTCGCGCGCAAGTCGTTGTCACACGGTGAGCCGTCACGTCCCCTTCCCGTCCGCCTCCCATATGCCCACCTGTTTCACCCCCAACTTCGGCTGACCAACCCGAGCCAGCCCCACTCTCGAGTGACGTCCTGCTGCTTCACCATCCTCTGCTTTGCCTCTGCCACGCAGACGAGCCCGCGCATAACAGCTCGCCTAAGGCCGGCCGCCAGGTCGCCGCCCTCAAGGTCAACAACATGGCCTTCCAATGCCCGGCCTCTTCCGGATCTGGATCGGCTCAACTGCTGATCTCAGGATCTGACAATCCTGCCCTATCTGTCACGCACCGCGCTCCCAGCATAACCTCGGCCCTCCGCTCCGGCTGCGGCGCCGCGCCGCTGCGCCCCAGCTCGTCCCGCCGGGCCAACCCGGAGCATGCTCGTCCACCCACGTGCGCCCCCAGCACCCTGCATGACTCAGACCAGCACCTGCCGGAAGTTAACCGCCGGGCTGGGTCCATGACGGCCGGCACGGGCTCCATGCCCTCTCCCGCCGCATCCAACCCGGCGTCAGCTTCCTTTGTCCGCTTCGACCTCGATGTTGGATATGTGGCCCACGAGCCCTACTCGCCCCACCACGCCCCGTCTTCGCCTGGTGCGGCCCGTCTCCCCGCCTGGCCCTCGGAGGCAGGCATGGGACCGTACGCAGGGCCGGCGGCGGCGGGGCCGTCGTGGCAGAGCTCTCAGGGCGGTGAGCGGCGCCAGTCCTTGCGGCAGCTGCTGCCATACGAGCAGCAGGCGGCGCGGGAGGCGCACCTGCAAGGTGGGGCAGCGCTGTAGCGCTGAGAGCGGGGCTAGGGGCTGAGGCGACGAGGAAACGGTAGTGGGCGAGGCCCCAATGGAAGACACGCAGAGTTGCTAGCCTCCGTGCCTTCCTCTCATCTATGCCCTCCCCTTTCTTGCCTCCCTGCCCCGCAGCCCTCCACCAGCGCGACCCGCGCACCCGCCGCTCCTCCGCGGGGCCCTCGGTGCTCTCCGGCGCCGCCGCGGCGGCCGCGGCCTCCTTCGCCGCCGCCTACGCCCCGCCCGACGACCCCGGCGCCTGCGCAGCTGACGGAGACTGGGGCGCGCTCCCACCCGCCAGCCCCCTCCGCCGCAGCACCAGCCGGCTCCTCCTGGCCGCAGGCTGCCAGCAGGCGGCACCCGGGTCCCCCGGCGGCGCGCCCTCTCCGCCCACGAGCTTCGCGCGCTCCCGGGTGCAGCGCCGCCCGAGCGTGCTCTCGGGCCTGGGCGCGTCTGCCGCTGGCGGCGGCGTTGGTGGCGGCGGCGGCGGCGCAGGGGTGCCGTACATGTCGTACACCAGCCCCGCGGTCAGCGGCGCGTCGTCGCGGCCGCTCAGCTCGCGGCCGCCTTTCCTGGCCGTACCTGCGGAGGAGCCCATTGATGACGGGGCGGGCCCGAGCCCCGGCATCACGGACGGGTCGCCGCCCACCTCGGCTCCGGTGCCAGCTGCGGACCCCTCGGTCTCTGGCTGCGGCATGCCTGGGCCAATGCACAACCGTGCCCCCAGGAACCGGGCACCGGTCGGCCGCCGGCACTCGTTCTACGCGGGTGCGCTGACCCCTACGTCCCCGGTCGCGCCCTTGGGCCCGAGGCCCCCGGGCGGCGCGCCGCGCGCCCGCCGGCCGTCCCAGCTCGCCTCCACGAGCGGCCTGCCGGGCGGGCTTGACTTCATGTCCCTTGGTCTGGGCATGGGCCCCGGCGAGGACGGCGCCGGCGCAGTCGGGGGCGCAGGCAGCGGAGCCCTAGGGCATCTGGGTCGGGAGATGGCCGAGAGTTTGCACGGCTGCCTGCGCGTGAGCAGCAGCGCACAGGCGCGCATCAGCAAGAGCGTCCTGGGGCTGGACGTAGGGCCCCAGCCGCCGCGCGCCAGCGACGGGAGCCATGCGCACGTGCAGCAGGCATCCGGGAGCACCATGCACCTCATCTGAGGCCGGACGGGGACATGGAGATGTACGGCAATGCGCATGCTCAAGGGCTGGGCATGTACGGTTTACGGGAAGTAATCAGGCGGTCCGTTCTGCGAGCAGGAGGTTTTTGGCGCTGGGCGGACGGTGCAGGCCAGAGGCGGTGATGTGGGTCGCGGCTTGCTGACATTCAGGGGAGAGCGCTTTGTGGCCTCAGAGCCTGGTGGTGCCCGGCGGACCTGGAGCCCTCTGGCGCGGGTGTGGGGGCTGCTCAGTACAGATTCATCACTCTTGAAGCCCAGGTGGCACCCATGACGTGGAGGATAACGTAGATGAGGTTCCCCTTTCAAGTGTCACGTACCGGTATACGGCCAAACGGATGGAGGCAACCTTGGGCGCACAGTGCGCCGGGTAGTGACAACGGATGGACAAGGAGAAGGGAAGCGTCCAAGGGTTTCTTTGCAGGATTGCCGTACAATTTGTTGATCGCCGTTGATTTAGGTCGTTGCAGAGGTTGCCCTGTGTTGTGCAGGGTGTAGCAGCTGCAGCTTGCGTTGACGTCTAACGGCTAGGGCACGGCGTGGGCCTCATAGGGCCCAGGAATTTGAGCGCGGGGGACCGAGCTGGGCAAGGACTTCCCGGCGCCCCGGGGTGCGAGGTGTGGTACACCGTAGTGCGGAGCCTCTGCCTGCAGACGGTCATAAGGCGGACAGGGGAGTAACACGAGGCAACGCAAGCAAAGCACTCGGTGTAGTTTGTGTTGCTGTCAGACAGGATTACCTGTTCCCTGCACGCATGGGCTGTGCCGCAATGCACCGCTCATGAGCTCCGAGTAACCTCGCTGATGCGCTGCCATTCTGTACCGTATGCTCCAGGTGCCTTAGTGGGTGCTTCTTGGCTGGCCACGACGTCATGCTCGTATTCAGACAGGCTGTTCCGTCATTTAGACCCCCTGTGCACTGGTATCGTGGTATCAGTAGTATGTGTTCAATTGCCGGTTAGCTGATGTAAAGCTAGGGCCCTGCTCTGGTGCATGGCCCATGTTCAGAACTGGTAGGGTGGGGTCGCGGAGAGAGGCATCCTGGCGGCAGGGGCACACGGCTATCCATTAAGGTCTCTCGATCCGAAGGCGAGATGCGCCCACCACGGCTGCGTGGTCCGCAGTCCGGATCAGCAGCGAGCAATCAACACTCATCGACTCACTTGACAAGACAGGAGTCACTTAAGGTGCCTCCCTATGGCTCCCAGCCCGCAACTGGGTCAACCATGCACGTGACAAGCGGGGGCCCCCACGGGGGCGGAAACCGAGGGCTCAGCCCCCCACCCATCTGCTACGCGACCCATTCCCCGCGGTAAATGTGGGCGCACTATACTCCAACCTAGCTTTAACGCTTTGATAGCAGTTTGTCGGGGGACTCGCACCCCTCGGCACAGACTTAGCTGCCCGGTCTTATCTACACTGGCACCGCTCCGCCACCTCCTAGCCACCGCTACCCGCCACCACCCTGCGCGCCGCCAGCCGCCGCGCCAGCGACTCCGGCTGGCGGGTTCCGGCACAACGCCGCCGGGAGCTGCTCGCGCACAGCGCCCATGTAACTGCGCGCCGGGGGCTCAGCCCAAAAACTCTTTATTGGGAGCTCAGGTGGCGACAAACCCGGTAGAGAGCAAGGCTCTTCATGTGCAGAAGGGATGAAAGCGCCCCGTCCTACCTACCGAGCCCCCCGTCAAACACATCCAGCAAGGCATGACAATTGATGGATTGGAAAAGGTTGTCGAGTCGATTGGCGGCCGGCCGGCTGCAAGACAGTCAACAGCCTGGAGGCAGGCCCCTGCCTCTCCCAGCCGTACGCTAGCAGCTAGCCAGAGCCAAGAAACGAGGTACAAGCAACAAGCCTGGCGGCCTCAACAACTAGGGCGGCCCGCTTGAGTTCCCAACGATACTGGCCAGACCTCACGAATATGCCAGTGCATATGCAAGGGGCCGCGGCAAAGCGGTCCCCCAGGATCTACGGCCCCAACCGGTCCAGGACTTGAGTGTGAGTCGGGCGGTGTCGTATGCCCAACCACCCCTCATTACTGTATGTTCCACAGCGCTCAAGTACGCCTTTCAGTTCTGTACGGCGCGCGCGCCACCCGTGTGGCCATGTCTATCCGGGCATTCCAGCCCGCGTCAACGTTGGGCCTTTCGAGCAGAGTTCCCTCTCCTCGACATTCGAGCCATCCAATCGACGGCGTGTGATCTGTCCCTTGAAAAGAATCCCGCGCGCCCTCTGCAGGGCGTCTTACCGGCCAACAAGGAATACCGAAACCCAAGCATGGGTCTCCTCATGGCCTTATAAGCTGACACATGCCGATGCCATGACCCTGACGAGCGTTACGCAAACGCTGGGTCTGCATGGGGGCAAACACAAAGGTCAGGGGCAGTCGGCTTGAGGACCAGGACGCTTGCAAGTGCTCGCCTTGAGCTACCTCCTATACAGAGCCCAGCTTACCTCAGGTGGTAAGAAGAGGTGACGCGTTTACACGGGCGGCCTGGGAGGCGGGCGCCGCTGAGGGGGGTCGTTGCCCTCATCATCCGAAGACTCAGCCGGCTCGGGGGGGTGGGCAGTGTACGGCGGGCGGGGAGACCCGGCAACCACGGGCGGACGAGGAGACCCGGCAACCACGGGCGGGCGAGGAGAGCCGGCAACCACGGGCGGGCGGGGAGACCCGGTGCCCTTGGGAGGCTCGTTCTCAGCCTTCTCGACCGGCTCAGGAGGGCGGGACGTCAGCGGAGGGCGGGGAGACCCAGCAACCACGGGCGGGCGGGGAGACCCGGCAACCACGGGCGGACGCGGAGAGCCGGCAACCACGGGCGGGCGGGGAGAGCCGGCAACCACGGGCGGGCGAGGAGACCCGGTGCCCTTCGGAGGCTCGTTCTCAGCCTTCTCGACCGGCTCAGGAGGGCGGGACGTCAGCGGAGGGCGGGGAGAGCCGGCAACCACGGGCGGGCGGGGAGACCCGGCAACCACGGGCGGACGAGGAGAGCCGGCAACCACGGGCGGGCGGGGAGACCCGGGGCATTGGGAGGCTCGTTCTCAGCCTTCTCGACCGGCTCAGGAGGGCGGGACGTCAGCGGAGGGCGGGGAGAGCCGGCAACCACGGGCGGGCGGGGAGACCCGGCAACCACGGGCGGACGCGGAGAGCCGGCAACCACGGGCGGGCGGGGAGACCCGGTGCCCTTCGGAGGCTCGTTCTCAGCCTTCTCGACCGGCTCAGGAGGGCGGGACGTCAGCGGAGGGCGGGGAGAGCCGGCAACCACGGGCGGGCGGGGAGACCCAGCAACCACAGGCGGACGAGGAGAGCCGGCAACCACGGGCGGGCGGGGAGAGCCGGCAACCACGGGCGGGCGGGGAGAGCCGGCAACCACGGGCGGGCGGGGAGACCCGGTGCCCTTCGGAGGCTCGTTCTCAGCCTTCTCTACCGGCTCAGGAGGGCGGGACGTCAGCGGAGGGCGGGGAGACCCGGCAACCACGGGCGGGCGGGGAGACCCGGCAACCACGGGCGGACGAGGAGAGCCGGCAACCACGGGCGGGCGGGGAGACCCGGTGCCCTTCGGAGGCTCGTTCTCAGCCTTCTCGACCGGCTCAGGAGGGCGGGACGTCAGCGGCAGGCGGGGAGACCCGGCCACCACGGGCGGCCGAGGAGAGCCGGCCACCAAAGGATGTTTAGGAGAGCCGGCCACCACAGGCGGCCGAGGAGACCCGACGGGGTGAGGAGGCTCGTTCTCAGCCTTCTCGGCCGGCTCGGGGGGCCGGGAGGTAAGGGGCGGGCGCGGAGGGCCGGCAACGAACGGAGGAGTCGGAGACCGCGGAGGGCGGAGTGGCCGGGGTGGGTTCAAGGGGCGGGGCGGGCGAGTTGCTGGCCGTGGGGGCAGGCGAGGGGGAGATGGGAACCCGGAGCTCGGACCGCCGTCATCCATGAGCCGGCGCCTCTCCACTGCGAGTGGACAGGGGCAACTTCGTTAGTGATGCACATGACGTGTTTTGGGGCTGGATTAGTTGGCATAAATGTCAGCCAAAATGCTTTGCAAGGCTGGCCGGCTGAGGGAGGCAGGACGCAAGAGCTGCTGCAGCGTTGACTGCTTTAGCCAAATGCGTCCGTACTCCATGGCTGAGACCCACCGGTGCATGCGGCCGCGGCGCAGCGTGTGTTGATGGGCAGGCTGGTTTTCTGGTAGGCGGCAGGCTGGCCGGCGGCAGGCAGGAGCGCAAGGATAAGGTCGACGGTTCCTGTGGGGTGGGCCAAGAGGGGTGGACGGGAAGTCACAATGCCTCACTGCAAGCGCCATGCACGTTGGCTTATTAATAGTGCTTTCAACGAGTCGTGGGCTTCGTAATGCCGTGGCGCCTCACCAGCGGCGTCGCAAGGGAGCTCCAGCGAGACGCTGGTGATGCCGGCTGGGAGCGCCATCACGTTGGGGCTACGGGTCAGGGCAAGCAGGTGGGCATGGCGCAGGGAATGTGCAAATTTGCCGGCGTGCATGCAGAGATAGTCGAAGGTGACCGGCAAAACCCACATGGTGAGCTATCTGGTGTTGTGCCCAATAGCTTACCAGCGGTCAGCGGACTCCGTAAAGATGCCCTGGCTCGCGCCGAGAACCGCCTCTCGCGCGTGCAAGCCAAGCTGCGATGAAGGTAGAGCAGAACAAATTGAACACTGGTTATTACTATGCTCCGCCCAGACCAGAAACACACAACACACGTAACCGGCGCCATGTCCCTACGTCACCTCTACCCCGGGTTACCCCCGGGTCAGGCAGGGTTACCCGACGGACCGGGTTGGGTGCAGGTGCCCCCAGATTACCCAGTCTGGGTAACCCATCCGACCCCATAACCCCAGGGCGTCGATCAGGGGGTCAAGTAGGTGCGGGGGGGGGTAGTCCAGGTGCCTTACATTACGGCCGGGAACGGGTAACCCCCTCCCTAAAGCGCGTGTCCCACCAAACAGCGCGCGCGGCCCCGGCAGCCGTCAGCCCCGCCCGCGCAGCCCCGACAGCCTCGCCCTTACGACACCCCTTCTCTGCGTCCGGAAACTGCCCGCGCTGTTCTTGTGCTCAACACTATGGTTGTCTTCCCAACCACGTTTCAACCAAGGCAGAGCCGCTCTCCAAGTCCGGGCCACACTCCAAGCCCAGGCCGCTCTGCAAGTCCAGGCCGCTCTCCAGTCCAGGCCGCTCGTCTGCTCCTGAACCTCCTCCAGCCACCTGCGTGCACGGGAAGCAACAGGGCGCATTCGCAAGGTTGGTGATCGTGCACCGCATGTCTGCACCCTTCCGCCTTCCAGCACGCCTGACAGACCACGCAGCTCATCCCGCGACTTCCGCTCACATGCTCGCGGTCCAAGCCAGTGGCCCACACGGCGCCTGGTCCCTGCGACGTGAGCGGGCGGGGACAGGGGCATGGACACGGTCGGCCAGTCACCGCTTTTCTCAAGCCGCGCCCTTGCACCTGCTGCCATTCACTAGGTGAAGCCTATGCGCGGTATGACCGCGCGAGCGTGCTCACCCGCCGGTCAACACCATGGCATCGCGAGTCAACACTTGTAGAACGTGTTGGTCGCCATGACCAGGACGCCAAACTTGAGGTCCCAGGAAGCAGTGCCACGTTGAATAGCAGCTGACGATGTCTACCGCAAGCTGGGGGTCCTTGGGACATCTGCTGCTGCAGCTCGCTGCAGCAGCCCTGCGTTGCCCGAGACCGAACCGCAGCCCAAGCTAGTTTCAAATTTTCTGTCTTCCGTGTGTACATAGTATGTGCAGAACTCGCGTCCTTAAGTCGGTCAACGGCAAACTCGCCACTCAGCAGCAGGGCAATTGTCGCTCGCGGGCAGTGCAAGCGTGAATATGTGTAAGGCATAATATGTGTATGCGTGGTTGTCTATGTTGTAACGAGTGCTGCTGTGCTGAGTAAACGACACCGCGATGCGCCGATTGCGTTCCGCTCTGCTCACTGCTGCCGCCCTGCCGCATCACCGCAATGCTTCCAACCGAGTGGCGAGAGAATATCGTGTAGCTTGTGTAGAACAGCGGGCCGCAGGGTGTCCGCTCCGCTTCCGTTTCCGCTGCTGGGATGTGCGGCATCCCTCCCCCTTGCTGCGCTCCCCCTCTCCCTGCGTTCCGGACCTCAGCCCACCCCGCGCCACGCCCACCCATGGAGAAGCCTGACTGGGGAGAGTCGTGCAAGAACCACGTGAGGCGTTGCCCAGAAAGACTTGGTCAGGTTCACTGGCCCCTGCGGAGCCCCCGCCCGCGGGGTGCCTGGGGAGTGCGTACACAGCCCACCCCGTGTGTGTGACGGTCCGGACAGCCTTGCGGGGGCCGGGGGGGCCGGGGGAGTGCGTACACAGCCCACCCCGTGTGTGTGACAGTCCGTACAGCCTTGCGGGGGCCGGGGGGTGACTGGGGAGTGCGTGCACAGCCCACCCCGTGTGTGTGACGGTCCGGACAGCCTTGCGGGGGCCGGGGGCTGCCTGGGGAGTGCGTGCAGAGCCCACCCCGTGTGTGTGACGGTACAGCCGTGCTTGGGCCAGGGGATGGCTGGCTGGGGTGTTGGGGCTGCGTAGACAGCACTGCGGGTGGGGCTAGGGGCAGCTAGGGCAGCTTACGGTCGGCTGTCGGGGCTGGCACGCACACTGCACCTACCGTCGGAGTTCGGGGCTGCGCGGATGGCGCTGTCGGTTGTCGGGGCTGCGCGGACTGCACTGCGGGTGGGGCTAGGGGCAGCTTACGGCTGTTGGCTGTCGGGGCTTCGCGGACTGCACTGTCGGCTGTCGGGCCTGCGCGGATGGCGCTGTCGGCTGTCGGGGCTGCGCAGACTGCACTGTCGGCTGTCGGGCCTGCGCGGACTGCACTGTTGGCTGTCGGGCCTGCGCGGACTGCACTGTCGGCTGTCGGGGCTGCGCGGATGGCGCTGTCGGCTGTCGGGCCTGCGCGGATGGCGCTGTCGGCTGTCGGGCCTGCGCGGACTGCACTGTCGGCTGTTGGGGCTGCGCGGATGGCGCGGTCGGCGGTCGGGGCAGACTGCGCTGCGGGTGGGGTAGGGGCCGCGCGCTGGGCTTGGGATGGAGGCAGGCTGTCAGTTGTCGGGACTGCGCGCAGGTAGGCATGTCAGCTGTCGGCATGTCGGCTGTGGGCAGTCGGGTTCAGGCTGTGTTGGAGGTGTTCCTATTTATTGCTCCTATTTCATCTCGACCATTGTGTGCCAGTTCAAAGCTAGTTGCTTGGTGCGCGAGATGCGAGATGTTTGGCGGGGGGGGGTCGGGGCTACGGGGTGGGGATATGGAGGAGGGTAGCAGTGCGAGAGTAGGCGATTGGCACGAGAACGCAGCGTGCAGTGCAGTATGAGTATACAAGCGCTGGGTCGTATCAAACGTGGCCTAGAGCTCGCGAAATTCGCGGGCTGTCGCTTGACCCGGGCCGGCTCAAATCGGTGGACTGCGACCTTTCACTGCGTTAGCAGTTTGAATCGATCGTAGGTATCATAGGTACAGCAAGAGCAACCAAATAAGAGGCTCGCGGTGACAAGTCGGTGTAGGCCATGTCCCGAACTCAGCCCTTCCGTCGCGCGCACCGTTCAGCATTGCTCGCGGATACACACAAGTCACCAGGGACAAGGGAGCTGGAGCTTCTGAGAGCATGTCGCAGCGGCGCGGCGGCCGTGCCAGGGTCTCCCCCGGGGTTGGCTTGGATCACCCCCGGGGGACACCCGGCGCCTGACCCCCCCGGAACACAATACCCCCAGTAGAGGTGACGTAGGGTGTCCGCCTGGTTAAATTTCCTGTTGCGGACGACGGCCTACCTCCAGCGCGGTAACAACACCCGGGCAAACCTCTCCACTGCTTGCAATGTGAACGCGCAGGTCTCTGCGAACAGGCGGCGCAGGTAGAACCGTCGCATCTTCACCCGCCCATCCAAAGGTAGGCGACAGGCTGGACATGCTCCCGGTTACGTCCACGGCTGACAAAGTGAAAGTAAACTTAAACAGCGCTCTCGCTCATGATGCTGGAGGCGTTGAGCAGCACAAGAATGGCGCTCGTATATGTACTCTGGGTAGGGCGACATCCCGGCAGAGCGCATCAGGACTTACCCATTAGCAATCAGAGTCGCTCCGGCTGGGCCATCAGTCGCCAGGGCGCACTCCCTGTCGCCCTGGGAGACGATGAGCTCAGAGGCGCGGCCGTGCCCGTCAGCCAGGGCTACGGAGGATAGCGCCATGCTCATGCAGGCTGTGGCCAGAGCCAGGGTGGCGACTGCGGAGAAGCGCATGGTCGCCGCGTCCGCCGATGGCCACCAGGCCGACCGACCAGACCGACGCAGCTGGGGCGCTCCGGTTCCTTATGGAACAACCAACAACTGACGGTGTACGTGTCTGTATGACCTGTCTTGCGTGTCGACCACAATTGGTCCGGGTACGCGTACGGGTACTACGCGATTGGGCCTCTCGCTAGGTCCTCGCGGCGGCCGGCCGTCACGCGTCAGACCTCTCGATTGCACCAAACAGGTTGACCGAGGTAACCGCTACACAACACACAGTGGTGAAGGTAAAGAAGGCCAGCGGACTGTGGCCGCAAGGGTTTTGGACCGGGGTTTGGGAACTCGAACTGCGTCGCCCCGCTGCAAAATTCCATGCCCCCACAGCACTAGTGCTAGATAGCCTTGCTGCTTGTGTGCTGCGCGGGGGCTATGCCCGCCTCCCCCACAGCACTAGTAGGGCCTTTCATGCCCTGCGTGCTGATCCCCATCGCGGCCCCATCCCATCCCAGCCCATCCCTTGCTCCCTTACCGGCTGGTGGGCCAGACCCTGCTAGCTGGCAGCTAGTAGCTGCACATCGCATCGACCCCTTGCGCCCTGGGTCTGGTCCCGCCAAAAGCAGTCCGCCATAAGCCATGTGCGTGGGGAACTTACCATGTGGTAGGCGCGGATCCGCATTCGAAGGCACAGCGGGGCCTGCGGCAGTGGCCCAGTGTATGCCCGAGGCACGCCCATGCCAACATGCTGGCTTGTACCTACCTCGGGTTGTACACTAAGAGGGCGTCAAGCCCCAGGCCGCCAGGCGGCATCTGGATGTAACAGACGCCTCACTGCCTCACCACGATGAGACTGACGGTCTCCGGGGGGACGCGTGCGGCGCTGGGAAGGCGAGTTGGCTCCGAAGTAGCGTGGCCAGAAAGGGCCGGCTCCGGAGACCCGCCGCTAGACATGAGTGTGAGAAGAGTATTGAAGAGTATGGCTACCGGAGGGAATCGGACCCCCACTAGTGGTAAGCTCCCACTAGCCGCCCAGCGCAGCGCCCAAGTGCGTAAAAGTGCCGTTCACGTGTGGGTTTCACCCCTTGAGACCCCCCAGCATCCCCCCCGATCCCCCCTCTGTCGGGAACCGTGGGCAATGCTGTAGGCCGTCTCCTACACTGGAGCACGGAGACACCGGGCAGCCCTCTTGCGAGCCCAAGGCTGCGTTACACACACGCGCCCTGCCCGGCGCCCGCCAGGCCCCGCCAAGCCATGACGCGGGTCCCCCATAATCCGAAGGCCCAGCCATACACCAGACATCAATCTCATGCCGTTTCTACCATCTGCACGCAATGCTGCCCCAGCTGCTGCTCACTCGTGCCATGCTCGCGGCCTGGGACCCAGGCCTAACCTACCACAAGGCCAATCCCGCAGAACAACACGCTCATCCTGGTACCACACCAACCCGTAGTCGAGTACGGTCCCCAGGAATGCCACAAAGGCATCTACGGTTCACACATCACAGTCCGGACGTGGCCTCCTGATGACTCGCCGATGCGTCACCAGCACCATGAATCCCGTCATGCCCTTTGCCCAGCGCGGCTTGCGGTGAGGAGCGAAAGCCAACTGCGTTACCAGCAGCACGCCAACACCAGGTCGCCGCATGCACTGCCCGCCACACGGCCAAGCCGCACTGACGCAAGCACGCAACACACCTGCAAGCCCTACCCGATACGACCAAGCCGTAAAGGCTACACGCCGGAGACACGCCAGCTCGGCGCACTCCAGAGACGGTCTCCACCGGCGCCTCCCACCGCGCCCAGTAGATATCAGCTACATCAAACGCACGCTGAGAGCACACCCCCATCCGCACGCCTCCATCTGCACCTCGGTCCTCGGGACCTGGGCTCGCAGGCCCTCTTGACCACCCAGCCAGTCCACAGCTCAGACACCGGTACTAACAAGCCCTCGACACTGCCGGCCAACGCACTGACAGCGCTGGCCACCACACATAACCACAGGCCACATGGCACGCAAGCACGCACGTGCCGACAAAGAGCCACAACTCAAAGGAAGCATAACGGTGGCGCTGCTGCATTCAGGAATAGTTCGGATGGTGCCCCACCAAGGCCCTCGTCACCACACAAGATCGCCGATGCCATATTTCTGCCACTACCATACAACCCGAGCACGCCGCAGTGCCCGACGCCCCAATGATCAGCGCGCGCAAAAAAGCAAAACCGGGTTTGCTGCCGCGCATCGCCCAGCCGTGTCTACCCCTCCCTCCCTGACTGCAGGCGTGCGCCGAAATGCGCTACGAGAACACAACCCAAGCCTTCCACAATGTCATTCCCCTGAAAGCCTGCCACGAATCCACCTTCGCAGCTACAACCCCCACAAAACGCTAGGCTGCGCATGCCCCGGGCCCGGCCCGGCCGGGTAACTCACCCCACCCCACCCTCACCAGCGCCACAGCTTCCGGCGCGAGACCCCGTGGCCAAACTCCGAGGCGAAGCTCCCAACTCTGCCGCGCCTTTCTCGCAATTGCAGGGCCGTACCTACAGGGCCCCAGCCGCCCAGCCGCGCTCCGCCAGGGTCCCGCAGGCCCCCGCGGCGGCAGCCCTCCTCCGCCTGAGGTGGTCCTCTCATGCCGCGGAAGTCCCTCCGTACGGTCGCCATCAACGGCCCCCGTCCTAGGCCGCGCTCAATGCGTCCCCACCTCAGGCCGTACGACTGTGCGAGCTCGCCGGTTCCGCCCCAAAATCGCCACCGCCCCCGGCGTGCCGACAAGACCCTGCGCCGCGAGGCGTCACAACCACACCACCACGTCCGGTCCAAAGCTGCTTTTTCTCGTTTTTCACTCCACTGTTGTGGCTGCAACTGTTGTGGCTGCATCCGGCCGCCTTCTGGCTCCGTGAGGCCCTCGAGGCCCCGGCCGAGGCCCCGGCGGGGCCGAGGCCCCCCCAGGCCCAGGTGAGGCCCAAGTAAGGCTCCCGCGAGGCGCCCTACATGCCGCCCTTGCGCGTGAGCGTCTTGAGCATGGCCGCCCGATCCACCTCCTTCTTGGAGCCCGAGCTGAGCAAGCCGCCCGTGCCCCCGGGGCCCTCCTTTCGGGACACGCTGTGCGGGGGGTGGGGAGATGGGGTGGGCGGCGTAAGGCTGGGTGTGGGGTGTTCAGCGTGGGCGGGTGTCACGGTGGCATGACCAGGCGTGGGCGTGGGCGTGGGCGTCAATTACCTCAGGACCGACGCCGGCGGACCCCTCGAGGGCCCCACCCCACTTGACCCCACCTGACCTCACAGCCCGCCCCACCCCTCCTCACCTCTTGAACATGCCGGGAGCGGCCTGGGCGCTGGCGCCCGACCCCGCCTCCCTGCCGTACACCCGTACGGTGCGATCCGCGGATCCTGTGGCCAGGGTTTGTGCGTCCTGGGACCAAGCCACACAGAGGATGTTGTCGTTGTGCCCCTGGGGGTGGTCGGAAGGGGGGATGGTAAGTTCCTTTCGCGCCAATTCGGAGGAGTTCAAATGGGCCAAAACCAGCGGAGGCAAGGCAAGGCACGGCCCGGAGGGCCATGGGGCATGTTCGAGCCCAGTCGGGCGGGCCACCGTCGCGCAGCACGGGCCCCTGCCCCATAACCGCCCCTCCCGTCCCTCTCCCCTCACCAGCTCCCGCCCCCATAACCCCATCCGCCCCCGGGGTACACCCCCCAGCGTCCCCACGCCTACACCCCCTCGCCGCCCCCAAACCCCACGTGCAGCCCCCCCCCAGCCCCCCCACGTGCACCCCCCCCCCTCACGTGCAGCACCGTGGTGATGGCCCTGCTGGCCACGTCCCACAGCCTCAGGCTCTTGGCCTTGGAGCACACGGCCAGGGTCTTGCCCTCGGGGCTCCAGGCCATGGCGGTCACCTCCTGGGCCTGGGGATCGTCAAGGGTGCGGGTGTGGGTGGAAGGGGGGTTGTGAGTGGGAGGTTGTGGGTTGAGATTTGAGGGTTGCGGGTGAGAGGTTGCGGGTGTTAGGGTTACGGGTGCAAGGGTGGAGGGTCGGGCGTTGAGGGTCGGGGACGCGGGAGTAGTAGTTGGGCTGAGCGGGGCAGTAGGCGAAGGCGGGGTTGAGAAGTGGACGGGCGGCTGACGGTCGCCACCGGCCGTGGTTGCAGCAGTCGCCTCCCCGAGCAGCCCCCGCCCTTCCCCGCCGCGCCCTGCCCCGCCCCGCCCCACCTTGAGCGTGGCTGTGCACTCCCGCGTCGCAACGTCCCTACGAGAGGAGCAAGCATCAGGGAACGGGAGTCAGGCGCGCAGGTTTGTAGGCCCCGTGGGTCCAGAGCACGATCAAAGTGACCCCTTCTTCCACTCGGCCTTCCCCCGTAAAGGACCTCCCCCCCCTGGCCTTCACGCTGCCTAATCTTTCCGCGACCCCCACGCATTGCACCCCCTGCATCTCCACAACGTACATACAACGCCGCCCTGGCCGCCTTAGACTCTCCCTGGCCCTTTTTTCGACCTCACGCTGCCTATTGTTCGTGCGCCCCCCTCCTGCTCCCCCTGGCCGCCACTCGTCAGAACAGCCGTCACTGGAGCCGCTACTGCAGCCTGGACCTTTTGCTCTGGATATGCGCACCGGGCTCGGTGGCCGCCACACCCGTTCCACCTCGTCAAGCCAAAGATCTTTTCTTTTCCCCGCGCCCTTTCCATCAGCCCACCAGAGCTTGATGCTCTTGTCCTCGGAGCCGCTGGCGATGGATCGGGAGTTGGGGCTCCAGGAGATGGACAGAACCTCCTCCAGGTGGCCCTTGGGGGGGAGGGGGAGGGGAGGTGAGGGGAAGGGAGGGGGAGGGGGAGGGGGAGGGGAGAGGGCCGTTTGGGTTCGTGCCGTGCCAGCGTGATTTCAGACCCGTCCCTCAGTCAACCCACCGCAGACCCAGACCCCCCTCCCGCGTCCTCCCTGTCGCCTCTCCGCCACCCCCACAAACCTGCCCTACTCCTCTCCGACTCCCACTGCCCTCCGCCGCCCTCGGCGTCCCCGCCCCCTCACCTCCAGCTCCCCCGCCGCCTTGCCGCTGCCCACGTCCCACAGCCGCACGGCCTTGCTGGCGCCCCCCCCGGTGGCCAGCACCTTGGCGTCGGGGGAGAAGGCCATGGCGGAGACGGAGGGGGTCTGGACCTGGGGGGAGGGGGAACCTGTTGTGACGAACTGGAGCGCAAAGGGAGGTAGGGGCGGACCTCCACAGGGGTGGCAGGGGGAATGGCATCCGGCGGAGTGCAGAGGTGGTGAGGCATGAAGGAGTCCAATTGAGGGGCAAGGGGGCGGCAGGCATGGGCCCAAGCCCACAGCAGCAAGCCGGCCGCTGCCCTGCTGCACTCTTCCCCCCTTTCCTTCACCCCTTCCCCCTTCCCTCGCCCCCCCCTCACGTCGAAGGTGCTGGTGCACTGCCCGCTGACGCTGTTCCACAGCAGCACCTTGCCGTCGCTGGAGCCCGAGGCCAGCAGCACCCCCGAGGAGGACCAGGCGAGGGCAACCACCTCGGAGGGCTGCCCCTCAAGCGTGGAGGTGCAGGTGCGGGCCTCCACGTTCCTGGTGGGGGTGGGAGGGGGAGGAGAGGGCGGGTGGGGGTGGATGGGGTGTGTGGAGCATTGGAGAGCGAAGGGGAAGATGGGAGGGGGGTGCAGGAGAGGGAGAGAGGGCGTGGAGGTTGTGAGCGGCGTCGGGAGGGAGGCGGCGCGCGGCAAGCGATGGAAACAAGGGGCGGTGGGGTGCACCCCGAAGCGACCGTGACTGGATCGGAATCCACGGATCTGATCGGTGCTCACCAGATCCGGATCATCTTGTCCTTGCTGCCCGATGCCAGCATCTTGCCAGAGAAGTTGAAGGCCAGGCGGGTGACAGTGTCCGTGTGGCCCTGGGAGGGGGAGAGGAAGCGGGCCAAATGGAAACTAGTATCAGGGGACGGGTGCAGCGCAAGCCGCCTCCCCGCCCTCCTCCCCTTCCGGTGGAGCGCAACCCGCCTCCCCTTCCGCTCCACCATTCCTTCATTCCGCACACCTCGGGCGCCGGCAACCCACCCCGGCCACACCCGGCCGTCCCCCCCGTCCCCCCTTCCTCCTCTCACCTTCCTTCTTGCTCGCTCCCGCGTTCCTGCAACACGCCTGTTCAGACGAGGTCCACAGCCCTCCCCTGCCCTCCCCGCCCCCCCTGCCCCCTCTAGCCCCCACCCTCCACGCCCCCACCTCGAGGGTGCCCGCCAGCTTGCCGCTGCCCGCCTCCCACAGCCTGATGCTGGCGTCCGCACTGCCGGTGGCCAGGAGGTCCCCCTCGGGGGAGAACTGGGCGGCAGTCACCTCCTTGGCGTGGCCCTGCGTGTGTGTGTGGGGAAGTCGAGGTGTTTATTGCTGAGGGGTGCAGTGGGGAGCAGGGGGAAGAGGCGCAGAAAGGGAGTTCAAGCTGCGCGGGCTGAGGTGACGCCCGTGGCCGGTTCGAGGCCCCGCTCCTGCCGTCCCCCCTGGTCACGGCCCCCTCCCGTCTCTCCCATGCCCGGCCCCACCTCGGCGCTGGCTGCCGCCTCCGCCTGCGCCAGGGCGGCCGCCACGTCCCACATGCGCAGCGTGTAGTCCGTGTCCCCTGAATTGAAAGGTGAGGTAGAGAGTGTTGAAAGAGGGGGGGCAGGCGTTGAGGGAGCTTCCATGAAAAGCACGCTCGGAGAAGCAGGCGAGCACAACACCCCGGCCGATGCCGAGGCCAACCACCCCTGCAGGCGGGCGCTCACCGCTGGAGGTGAGGGTGCGGCCGTCGGGGCTCCAGGCTATGGACGACACGGTGTTGGAGTGGCCCTGGGGGGACGGGAAGGGGAGCCGGGAGATTTGGGAAAGGGGAACTTGAAGAGGAGGGGAAGGTAGAAGGGACGCACGGGGTGGCCGCAGAGGGCTTTGAGGAGAGGGAATGCAGGCGTCATGGCCTGGCCGACGCCTGCCACAGCGCCCACTCCCCTTTGCAAACGCTTCTGCCCGACTCGAGGCCCACACGCGCACGCCACCAGCCGGCCCCTCCCCCTCGTCCCCTTCCGCCATCCAGCTCCCTCCCCCCCAGTGCCCTCCCCACCTCGAGCGTCGCCCTGCATGCCCCCCCCTCCGCGTCCCACAGCCGCACGGTCTTGTCGAAGCCCCCCGAGGCGAGCAGGCGGCCGTCGGGGCTCCAAGCCACCGTGGTGAGCACGTTGTCAGAGTGGCCCTGGGGGGGAGAGGGATGTGGCGGGGCAGACAGGGGTAAGCGCGCCGCACCGCTAGCCCCAGGTGGCACGACAACGGTTCCCTGCCCCCTCAACGCCCCCTCCTCACCCCTCCCCCTTCGCCCCCCCCCCCCACCGCCAGGGTGCTGCCGCACTCCCCGGTGGCCAGCGTCCACAGCCGCAGCGCCCCCGTGGTGCCCCCCCGCGAGGTGACCGCCACGCGCAGCCCGTCGGGGCTCCAGGCCACACACGTCACGTTGGCCTCCTCCTGGGGGGCGGGGGCGGAGCGGGGAGCGGGGGCGGAGCGGGGGCGGGGCAGGGGAAGATGAGGCGGTGCAAGGCAGGGTAGGGCAAGGCCGCTGCCCTCGCGTCGGCCCACAAGCGGAGCGCGCGCCTCCCCCACCTATGAGCCTGGCCATGGCGCTCGCGGGGTATGCATAGCGCCCACCCAGCCCAGCCCAGTCCACGGGCCGCCCAGCCCAGCCCAGTCCAGCCCAGCCCGGCCCGGCCCAGCCCAGCCCAGCCCGCCCCACACGGCTCCCTCCCACGGCCCCCCCGACGCGCCCCCCCGGTTCCTGCCTTGAGGGTGGCGGTGCAGCGCTTGGAGCCCACGTCCCACACCCTGAGGGTGCGGCCCTCGCTGCCGCTAATAACCGCCTTGCCGTCGGGGCTCCAGGCCACAGAGGACACCGCCCCCGTGTGGCCCTGCGGACGGGGGAAGGAAAGCAACGGCGACATGATGAGCAGGGATAAGCACACACGGCTTGGTTGCGCCTACCGTCCGCATGCAAGCCGCCCATGCCAACCTCCGTCCGTGGCCCGTCGGTGCCGCGTGCCCTCACAAGAAAGCGCCCGTGGGCCCCACTTCCGCCCCTCGCCCCCGCAACCTCGGACACAGCCACCATCACCCCCACTGCCCTGCCCCTCACCCCGCCCCCCACCCCCGCCCCTGCCTTGAGCGTGGCGGTGCACAGCCGCGTCTCCACGTCCCACAGCTTCACCACCTTGTCCTTGCTGCCGCTGGCCACGCAGCGGCCGTCGGGGCTCCAGGCCAGGCTGGTGGCCACACCGGCGTGGCCCTGGGGTGTGTGGGAGGATGGAGGCCGAGGCAGAGAGGGTGTGGGCAGCGGCAGACAAAGGCTGAGGCAGTGTGGGGGCTGAGCCTGCGTGCTTTCGGCGGGAGCTGTTGACGGGCCCGCTAACAGTACCAAGGCGAGTTCCAGGCTCGGCTGGCTGACGTCGCTGCCGCGGTCTTGTGTTGGGGACTGTTTGGCCGGCCGCGCTTTCCCTCGTGGGGTCTTCAGTCAGCGCGCCCCTGGAACGGGCCCCTGCGCCCTTGCCTCCCACCTTGAGCGTTGCGGTGCACAGCCCGCTGAAGGCGTCCCACAGCCGCAGCGCCTTGTCCTCCGAGGCCGTGGCGATGAGCCTGGAGTCGGGGCTCCAGGCCACACACGTGATCCAGTCGAGGTGGCCCTGGGGGTGGGGTCCACGAGGGAGAGTACGGTGTGGCCGAGAGCTGGCGCCATGAAGAGTACAACCCAGGCACAGCCCCGCTGTCCCCTGTCCCTTGCCGGCTGGAGGAACGCGTTGCACCCAGGCGCCTGCCATCCATCCAGCTGCCCCCACCTGCAGCGTGGCGATGCACTCCCCGCTGACGGGGTCCCACAGCCGCAGCGCCTCGCTCTCGCTGCACGCAATGGCGCGGCCGTCCGAGCTCCACGACACACTCGTGACCTGGCCGAAGCAGCGGCCCTGCGGGGATGCAGCGCGCGAGCGGGGTGGAGATGAGAGGAGGTGAGTCGGGTTTGCAAGCAGCTACGTGGCAGAAAGACAGGCATCCCAGGCCATGCATGGCCATCTAATGAACGCGCTGCCTTAGGCCCAGGACGGGCTCCTGCCCAGGGCTCAGGACTCCTGACCATACATCTCCTGACTTCCAAGCCACAACTAGCTGCAGAGTTCTCCTTCACCGGCCACGCCCTGGACCACACCCGCACCCACCACCGCGCCCTTGAGTGGGCCCCACGTCTTGGGCGCCCCCAGCCCCGACTTGAGCTTCCACATGGGCCGGTTGCCCGCCTTGGCCATGGACAGCGCGTGCTTCTCCGCGCGCTTGTACGCCTGCGTGCCGAATGGGCACCGCAGCCCCGTGACGCTCACGTCCTTGGCGGTCTTGGCGGCCTTGGCGCCGATGAGCTTGTACTGCCAGTTCATGAGCCAGCGCTGGCCGTCCACGACGAGCGGCGGGGGCGCGGGGATGCCGAGCAGGTCGCGCACGAGGTCGTGGCCGAGGCCCTGGCTGAAGACGTCCGCGAGGAAGACATAGTCGTAGATGAGGCCCTCCAGCGCGAGGCTTGCACGGACGTCGCCGCACGCCGCGAGGTGCCGGACGAGGTACTTGCCCGAGTAGGGCGTGGGCGTCGCGCCCTTTCGTATGGACGCCATGAGCTGCTTCGCGATCTTGGAGTGGCCCGCCGCGATGTCGGCCGTGTAGGCGCCGCTCAGCGCCGGGTCCTTGAGCCAGTCATCGAGCGCCTTGTGGTGCGTATACAGCTTGTGGTCCTCGACGTAGAACATGACCGGGTGCCCGGGCAGCTGCCCGATTGCGGACCCGAGACCCATGGACCCGATGAATGCGTCATGCAGCGGCTCCTGTGCTGCCGCAATGACCGCGAGCAGCAGCTTGACGTTTGCGAGGTCCTCCTTTGACAGGCTCTCCCAGGCCATCTGGAAGACCATGCCATACGCCGTGTGGAGGTCCGTGAGCTGCGGTGGCCCCGTCAGCACCGGTATGATGCGGCCAGACATGGAGCTCTGTGGTGAGGACATGTTCTTGGGCTTGATGCATTCCTCCACGACCGTGTGGTAGGTGAGCACGTTGGCCATGCCCTCGTGGCCCTGCGAGAGGCCACATAACCCCAGCCGGGTGTTGCGTGGTGAGTCTGTGCTTCGCCGCAGGTCCGCCGCAGACACGTACGTGATGCCCCCGCTCTCCTCAAACGCCTTGTCCAGGAACGCCCGCATCTGGCCGCCCATGGCGTTGGGGTTGGCCGTGATGATGAACCGCACGGTTGGTGGCAGGTACCGCAGCTGCGAGACCAGCAGCGTGAAGAGCTGGTTGATGCAGACGTGCCCCGTTGCGCTGGGGAGGGCAGGGCCCTGCACGCCGGCGATAGACTCCAGCTCCACCTTGGCCTCCTGCGCCGTCTGGCCGTTGGCCGAGGCAAACGTGTATGGCGCAAAGCTGGGCGCCAGCGTCAACTTGGAAGGCGCCTTGCTCGAGGGCTGGGACGAGAGCTTGGCTGTGGACGACGCTGAGGAGCCCCGTTCCGTGAGCGGCTCGGCTGCTTCGCCGCCCTCTGCCAGGCCCGCCGCAGGTGTGGGTGCTGGGGTTGGGAGCGTGTCCCCCTCGTCGAGGGCGTCAATCAGGATGACGACCTGCTGCTTGAGGCCCGCCTTGTCGAGCGGCTTCCGCAGCAGGGCCGCAAAGGCAGCGTCCGGGTCCACGTTGGCCGCCAGGCCTGCCGTGTTGACGGCAAACAGGTGCGGCCGGAGCTGCGGAAACCTGCAGGGGCGCAACAAAGGGAAACGAGCAGGTGGGTCTCTGTGCGCTTGCCAGACTTGTAGGCCCCTGTGTCAAGAGACACATTGTCCCTGGATCGTTGTCCTCCCCAAGTCTTCACCTCTAAAGCATGCAAGGCACATGCACACCCTATAACCACCAATGCTACGACCTCTGCGAGGCCCTGATGCGCCCCCACAGCTTCAGCATGCCGGCAGCCTCCGTCTCAGCCTCGGTCTTAGCCATTGTCTCAGCAGCACTTCGCCCTACCCAGCGGCCTTTCCTGCCCTGCAGCCCACTTCCCCGTCAGCCCCAGCCCGCACCTCACCTTTCTGCGAGCTGGAAGACGAGCGTGGTGATGACAGCCACCGGCGAGAGGCGCCGTTTGTCATTTGCGCGGATGAAGTGGTGGGCGCAGATGGCGTCCCGGGTGGCGGCGGCTTCCAAGAGCGCCGCCGCAATAGTGCTCTTGCCCTCGCCCGAGTCCCCCAGCACGCAGAGCACCCGCGTGCCCTTGCCTTTCCCCTTGCCCGTCGGCTGGGGTGGCGGCGGCGGCATGGCCATGCCGCCCATCGTGCTGCCCATCGTTGGGGACGGGAGCATCTGCGGCGGCGGCTTGCGCCTGAACAGCCCGCAGCAGCCGCCCGTACCCACAGCCCCGTCCTCGAACTCGACTAGAGTGCCGGAGGAGGAGACATTGGGCTTTTGCCCACTGCTGGTCCCGCCGCCCACGGTCCCGCCACCACCGCCGCCGCCGCCGCCCGTCACCAGCCCCAGAAGCCCGCCCTGGTCCTTGAGCGTCACGTGCTGGCTGAGCCACGTCGTGACCGGTACGAACTCGAAGTCCGTTTCCTTGGCCCGCCTGCCCAGGCGACGCATGTCCACGCGGTACGACAGCGGTTGGAGCATCAGCGCCAGCTTGAGCCGGTCGTTGAACGCCTGCGCGCTGCCGTACTCCTGGATCACGTTCGACTGGATGTTGAGCTTGTCGTCCAGCCGGCTCGCTTCGGACCGCTCGATGTCGATTGAGCCGACTAGCGCCGCCCGATCGGAAGCCGAGAGCTGAAGGTACAGCAGCTCTGGCCCGTGTACCGCCAGGCAGGCCGCCCACTCGAAGCAGCACCAGGCGCGGGTGCCCGTGTTGCAGATGGACATGTCTGAGACCACCAGCATGCCGCACGTGGCAGACCGGATGACCTCCTTGATCCCGTCCAGGTCCACCCCGGGCCCCGCCAGGCCCTGGCCCTGGCCCACTTGGGAGGGGTGCTGCGACACGGGTGACGAGTGGCACACGCAGTTGGACAGTAGTGCTGGTACCGAGAAAGTTAGATGTGCGGGGCGGAAGCGCGCTGCTTTCGAGCAAGCCCTTGAGTGCTGCGACTAACGGTACCCACCGCCCCCAGCCCCGCTCCTTGCCGCGCGCACCTGGCTCATGCACAGCACGTCCACCCACACGCGCGTCTCCTCGGGGCTGCCCTCCAGGAAGTTTTCGATGCTGTGGGGAATGGCAAGGGCAAGGGCCAGGGGGCCCAGAAAGTCACAAACGCCAGGCACCGCCGCTGGACCGCCGAGAAAGCAGACCGCTGGCCGGGGCTTGCTGAGCAAGGGCCGCTCAGCACGTTGCAGCGCCCTCCCCAGGCGCATGCATTCCATGGCAGCGCAGGGCTTGCGCGCCTTGCCGGACCCCCTGCGCCTGGGCTGCACGCTGCGCCGCCCATGCCCAAGCCCCGAGCAGAGCCCGACCTCAACACGCCACCCGCGCCCTCTGCTGCCCTTGCCCTTGCCCTTGCCCGCAGGCCATGAGCCCCAGCTTCCCCAGTGCCCGCTCCCGCCGGCCCTGCCTGCGGATGAGCAGGTAGAAGGAGCACTTCCAGGCGTGGCTGACGAAGTAGTGGGGTGTGCCCAGGTCGGCCGTCTCCACCAGCTCCGTCAGCTCCACCAGGGCGCAGCGCCGCGACTTGGTCTGGTCCTGCGGGCCGAGAGGGGCGGGGCGGGCGGGGTGGGGGTGAGCGGGTTGCCCAGCTCGTGGCACTCACCCACGGCGGGGCTCTAGAGGCTCTTGGGTCTCGGGCCAGTCCTGCCAGTCCGCCCACGGCCCAGACCCGTCGCTGTGCGTCACGCACCTTGACCCACTCCTGGCACACTTTGTCCGTGGACACTGTGCGGTACGAGTCCCCGAACGCCTGCATGGGAGCGGATGGACCGTGAGCGTATGGCATGGGCTAGTGCCGCTGGGCAGTGTCCGCCAAGCCAGCAAAGCAAGGGCCACGGCCAAGGGCTACGGTTTCAACCGCTGGGCGCAGGCTTGACACCCCAGTCAAGCCGAGACGTGCGCCGGCGTAACCTGCCCTCCACGACTTGAGGCCCGCCCGAGCAGTCTAAGAGCGTCAAGCTGCCGCGACGCCCGGCTGGGCGTGACTTGATGCGCCCATGCCCCCGAGGTGGTGGCGGGCACCCAGCCAACGGCCTGCCATGGCCGCCGTCCGTTTGGCGCCTCGGCCCTTCGCCCTCCCCAGTGCAAGAACGCTCCATGAGGCGCCCTGCCGGTATGACCAGTAGCCCTTCTTTCCCGTATGCAGCTCCTGTTGCTCAGTGATACCGGTGCAGCGCCGTCGCCCAGTTATCCTCCTGCCAGACCCCCACCTTTTGGAATCGCGCCTTGAGCTTCCGCAGGCCCCGCAGTGTAATGGCTTTGGTGGCCAGTAGGGGTGGGGGCCCAGCTGCAGGGTGGGGTGAGGATCTACTTCAGGTCTGGAAGCCGGGGCATAAGCACGCAGGGGCCACTCCACTGAAGCCACTGGGCGCAGGGAAGGCGAGCGTGCTGCCCCTCTCGGTTGCAGAGGGAAGCCCATGCTAGTGTCATATCAACGTTGGGTACCGGTAGCCACTGTGCTCAGTCGTCAGCACCCTGCCAGGTGTGACTCTCCCCGACCCGGCAGCGTTGCTCCCTGCTGCGTACGGTCCCTTCGCCCACTCGCCTGCCCTAGCAGCCGACCCCGCTCTGCCATTGCTGGCGCTCCCGTACTGGGAGTCCTCGTCATCCGACAGCAGCAGGCGCACTCCCGGGAAGCCTGTGAGCGGGGTGCAAGTTGGAGAGTTTGGCGTGCTAGACTCGTCACGATCAACATGCCAGCAGCGCATCCAAGCCACAGCACAGGTGGTGCTTGGCGATGGCGCAGTCGAGGGACCGCACCCCGACGGAAGTGCCGCACCCAGCCCTCTCGGTTCACGTACCAGGTGAGGGCCGCTCGGGATCGTGTTTGCTGCCACTCCCCGTCATGTCCTCCCAGTCGGAGCCCCGGTACACCTGCGTTCAGGGATGGCAGACACAGCGGCTGAGGGTCAGGCGGGGTGGCGGCAACCCGGCCGTGGGTCCGTTTAACCTCCTAACCCCCAGACACGGACTCCTAACGGAAGGCAGCTCTATCCCAACATAGCAGCCAGCTGAGCCGTATGCGCGAGAGGGCAAACGGGGGACCCAAACGCAATCACTTCGCGCTTCACTAATGGCACTGCGAAGCTCGACTCACGCCTTTCTGGGCCTCCCTGGCTGATTTTATGGGCTGTGCTGCACGAGATGCAAGCTGGTGGCACTGAGCAAGCTGTTGGCCGGCGACATGGCCTAAACACGAACGTCCGCTTGGCGTAACTTTGTGTCGCTAGTGCGTTGATCAAAGCCCCGATAGAATGTCAAAGCATGCGGCCTTGAAAAGCTGCTCCGCACTACCCTGGTAAGGAAATGGAGGGCATGCGCGAGAACCGGTGCACCGCTAAATAGCTAAACAGTGTTTGCAGATCACGCGAGGCTCCTAGAGTGACTGCCGTGAGTGAGAGTGGCCCAGGGTGGCCGATATGGACCGGCCAGGTCTCGCTCCCCCAGCAACGTTGCTCGTTATGCCCCAGTTTCCGTTTTCAAGTTTTTATGGTCACTAGAGATCGTGGGAGAGGTCAAACACGCGGTCCTCGGCCGGCCGATGGTACGTTCGCGGGGTTTTCCCCGCGCCGTGTGTGTGTCCGCAACCCCCGCCCGCGGCACCCGCTGTGCGACTGCCACCGCTTCCACCGCCGGTATGAACGTGGCACGGGGCCTAGGCTGAGGGGCGAATGGCGACAAGGAGTCCGCCGAGCGGCGCATTGTCAAATGGGGCTTACCAAGCTCTGCAGGCTCTTCTTCCGCCCTCCTCCTGAGCCGCATCTTGGGCTACCGGTGGAGCGTGGTGAGGATGCCGCCTCTCCGCCTCCTCGCCAAAGGCGCATCGCGATGGCAGCGATGGCCTATCTCGAGCATCAAGGGGACTAGAGTAGTACTGTCTTTTGACACTTCATTGAGTAGCCTTTGCACTATGGCGACTCCTCGATGGTGGCCGAGCTACTGGCACACACTTCTCGCGATGACCACGCCACTCTTAACCCCTCTTTGTGCCCCGAGTCCCCCCGGCCCCGCGGCTTCACTCAAGCCCCCCATCCCCCATCCTGCCGGCAAGCCTGACTCCGGTCCCCGCCGTCTTTGCGCTAAACCGTGCATGAGCGACCGTAGCCATGGGAGGTGCCTCCCCCTGCCACCCTTCTGCAAGCCGTGGCCGCGCCGGTCTGCGTGGTTTGCGGCCCACGCGCCACGCCATAACCGAACACTTCGCTTCGTTGACGCATCGCCGCCCACAGAGCCTGACGGCGGCTCAGCGGCGGGGCGGCGGCGGGCGGCTCAGCCCAAAACATCTTGACAAGATATGCGTTCTTTCGCACTCAGGATCTGAAGGGTGTGCTGCGAACTTCTGGAGCCCAAAGTTCAGGGTGTGTACCAGGTCCGGGCACTCGCAGGAGGGATTTCGTCGAGGTAGGTACGTGGACCATGGGCTTCGACAGGAGGACCAGGACGCCGTTCTGGCCCCTCCGGAGGCGATATCCAACATCCTGTGCCTCTTCTATCCCAATACCTCACCTGAAATCGAGAGAGGGGGGCAGGCCAGGGGGGAAGGAGAAACGGGCGACGAGGGTGCGCGAAAAGCAAGGCCAGCAAAGTGCGACGAATGCACTGGCGAGAAACTACCCGCAACCCTGCTCTTGCGAGCCGAGGAGCGACGTTTCATCAAAGCCAGGCGGCACATGGAAGCCTTCCGAAGCCATCTCAATCCGTCCGAAGCCCCCCACACCCGAGTTACCTGGGGCAAGTTAACCTGAGCGTGCGGGTCCAGGCGCAGCGTCTCCGGCGGCTCACTATAAGCCCGGACCCGCCCAGCATCATCAGACAGACCTGATTGTGAAGGGAGAAGCGCCGTGGCAGACGCGAAGGAGAAGGAGTCAGCCATCGAACATGCGCCAAGCCAGGGCGACGGCAGAAGCAGCAACAGGAAGCCCACGAGCCGCCGGAGACTGCACGGGACACACGGAAGAGGGCACCGAGCGGGGCAGAAGCCAGCAACAAGGACACGGCGAGGGCCGTACGGCACACAGGACCCGGTGCACCGAGGGGCAGGGGGAACCGGGGGCAAGGTTACGCGGGCAGGAAGGGGCGGAGAGAGGGGTACGGTCGGAGAGGCCCGGATGGGGTAGCTGGCAAGCAGCGACCCCACCCATCCGGGATCAGCAGGGAATGGCCCCGGGGGGAGGTAGGAATGATGTAGAAGTACCCCATGCTTCCTTTGGAAAGAGCTTGGCCACAAACGACCGCACGGCCCGCACGACAAGCATTCCGTTGCCGTTACGACGAAGCACTGGAGAAACATGCGGCCGTGTCGTGCCTCTTTCGACAGGATAAGTAGTAGGTGAGGGGAGGTCCGAGGGTTGTGTGGCATGGCGTTCGCCGCTTCAAACAACAGCGGTCGGCCAGCCAGGGAGAAGGGGACACGTGGACGTGGTCAGCCAGGGATCCTTGAGGGATTACCGTAAACCCATGGCTGGAGGGAGCCCCAACCCCTGCAAACTCAAGTCTTCGATCTTCCGTGTGTACAAGCACTAGCAACCGAGACTTCGGTAAGTTGTGCCCCCCCACTGCCGCTGCTTCCACCGCGGGCATGGACGTGGCACGGGGCCTAGGCTGAGGGAGTGGCGCCAGGAGGTACACTGAGCGGCGCACATTGTCAAATGGGGCTTACCAAGCTCTGCAGGCAGCTGCAGGCTCTTGTTCCGCCTCCCTCCTAAGCCGCATCTTGAGCTACCGGTGGAGCGGGGTGAGCATGCCGCCTCGCCGCCTCCTTGCCTAAGGCGCATCGCAAGGGCAGCGCTGGCATAATTTGAACATCAAAGGACTAGCTGGCTTAGCGCTAGACCCTGCACGAGAGCCTCGGCGTTGGGAGGTGCACCCTTTCCGTTTTGCATGTGCAATGTGGCCCCACCTCGGCAGACACCTGGCCCACGACCCCTTCAAATTCGACACCGAGGGTCTGAGCCTCCACACCCGCCGGCTTGAAGTGCAACAAGAGTGGCGGGCCACCTGGAGGGTACTCAGGACGCCCTGAACTTCTATCCCCGCGAAAGTTCTGGTCGGCCCAACTTGCATCCCCGCTAGGCACTCGGCCCCGGCACTTGCATCCCGGCCCCCGTGAACTTGCATCCCGGCTAGGCACCGCGGCAGTACGCCCCGTTGTCTATAATAATCCCGGCTAGGCACTCGGCCCCGGCACTTGCCCTCCGCCCCCTTTCCCCTTCCCGCTCCCGCCCACGCTTTACGCCCAGCCCGCGCGTCCATGTGCCCACCTGTGGGGGCCAGTAGTGCAGGGGGTCATGAGCGCACGAAGAGGTTGTCATGGACAAGTGGAGCTTCCCCTTAAGCAGACGTTGCGGTCTGCGGAGTGGAGGACCCTGGAGAACTTGGGGATGACAGCATGACAGTAAATTACTGCAAGGAGGAGGGGCAGTGATATGAAGGATAGTGCGGCCTGCTGCGGCTGTAACCACCGAGGACTGCGGCCGACAACGGCCGTCGGCAGGGGAGGCCAGGGGAGGCCGCGACCGGCACGAGCCGGCCGAAAGAGTGGACACCCCATATCTAGCTAATCATCGGCGCCAAACGCCAGGGCTTAACCGAGCTACGCAGTGACTGCTGCTTCAGGGTGTCCGACCAGGGCCGGATGACGCTCGCACCGAGTGTCGACGCAGCCGATCCACCGTCAACTACACCACTGCGCTTGGCAGCATTCACAGCTGCACTTGACACTGACAACGGCCACATCTGACATGGACTTGACGACTGTGCACGTTTGGGGCGTGGTGGCAATTGTTGGCGAGACACCGGCCCCCGGGCTCTAGCGAAACGAGGGCCCTAGGATGAAGCACAAGACCGGATCCGTGCTCGCTGGGGCGCCCAGGTGAGCTTGCGCGTGTAGGGCGGGCGGTTTGCAGACGAGTCCGTGTCTCGCGGGCGTGCTCCTCGCGCGGCGGTGGGGCGTCACGCTTCTGCTTCCAACGAGTCGTGCAGCACAGAAGTGGATGCCGCGCAGCGTAGCGTATTCACATGGCCCCTTGTCGTGATAGGCCCGAAACTGTTGACCTGAGCCCAAGCCAGCGCCAACACCGCAGCTGGCTGCAGCAGCGAGTAAAGAGCGCAGCAACCTCTAGCTTCTGATCCTTTCAATGAAGAAAAGGGACCGCGTGCTCAACTGGGGCGGGCGAAATATCTCCAGCCGTTCGGGTCCGCAGGGTTCGCGTAGACCTAGCGTGAGATTTCGAGTTCCTGACGACAAGGAACCATCAGGAACTCGTAATTCCACGCATTTCCCCAAAAGGAGTGTGCTGATGTTTTTCTCCGCCTGTTGGTGGTCGCAGGCATCCCCTCCTGGCTCGCGCGCTGGCGGAGTCGCGAAGCAGCGGGCGAGTGGTGCTCGACCTCTCTGCATCTACGCCCGCTGGTATCAATTTTGGGGACCAGCCTGCGCTGATATCTGCGGCCCTGGCGGCTCTCGCCGAGGCTGGGCACCCCCTGGCATCGCTATCCCTGTTGGGTCTCTGCGAGCCCCTGCGGCTGCCCGAGCCTGCCACGCTCGCATTCCTCTGCTCATGCGGACTCTCGGAGCTCCAGCTGAGTGACGTCTCGGCCAAGCGGGCGGAGGCGGACGGCGCCGCCAACCTCCTGCGCCCGGCCCCGCCGACGTCGTCTGGGTCTGACTCGGACTGCGAAGGCGGCGGCCCCGTGGTCAGTCTGGCGGACTCCATCCGGACCCGTGGCTCGGCCATGCTTCGCTTCGCCGCGGCCCTGCCACAGCTCAAGCGCCTGACGGCCTGCTCCGCGGCGTTCCCGGCAGCCGACGTGTCCGCCCTGGTGGCGCTGTCGGGCCTCGAGGAGCTGAGCCTCTCCGGGGCCATGGAGTGCGCCCCAGGGCCCGGGCCCACGCCGGGGAGGGGCGGGCCGTGCGGGCGCTCGCTGGCCTCCGCTGGGCGGCAGGGCCCCGCCGCTGTGGCGTCCGCCACCTACCAAGGCCTTCTGGCGGCCCTGCCCCGCCTCCGCCGCCTCGCCCTGCCCATGGCCCTGGCGAGCCAGGAGCCCTCGGCGGCGTACGGCACGCGCTGGGGCGCCCCAACCGCCGCGTCATCGCTGTACGACAGCAGCGATGACGAGGACTGCGGCCCCGATCCGGGGCTGAGCTCGGGCTATACATCGGACGCCGGCGCGAGCTCCGTGCAGTGGACCTGGGGCGGCCTGGCGGGGGGTGGAGGCAGCGGCGGGCTATCGGGGACTCCTGTGAGTGTCGGTGCCAGCCCGGCCAGCACTGCGCCGGGCTGCGCACCCTGCCGTCCTCAAGATGAGCGTGTTGGCCCGGTGGCGAGGCCCTTGTTCCTCCCGCTACCCCTCTTGCCGAGCCTTGGCCCCTGCGCTTCGGCGAGTTTGACACCAACAACGCCCACCAACTCGACGGCGATATGCACGGGGGCGCAAGCTTCCCCGCTGGGAAAGGAGTCATCCGCCGCTGACCTCGACGCCGCGGCGGCCGCTGCGCAGACGCCCCGCAGGGGCACCCCACCCTCGGCCCCGGCCTCTGCCCGCTCTCGCTCCGCCTGGCGCTTCCCTCCGGGCCTGGAGGAGATGACGCTGCCGCTCTGCGCCCTCAACGCGCCGCTCTTCCACGCCCTGTGCTGCGAGTACGGCAGCGACCGGTACGAGCACGGCGGAGTGTGCGGTACGGAGGCGTCGTACGGCGATGCGGCGGCCGACGGAGCTTCGCTGCCGTACGCCGGACTCAAGGCCCTGCACGTGACGTGTGCGCCTGGCTACTCGTCATGGGAGGGCTCATTCCTCAAGGTGAGCCCGGCAAGACCCCAGACCGATCAGGGCCTTTCACATGTCATCGCCCAATGCACTGTCCCAATGCCGCTAGCCCCGGCTGACCCCTGTTGCGTGGCCTGCCCGCATCCTGTCCCGCCCCTCCCTCCCCAGACGGAGGCCGACTTCGCGGCGCTCTCCCGCCTCACGGGCCTCGAGACGCTGCACCTGGCTCTGGAGCTGGGGGCGCCCGGGGGCCCCCGCCGCGCGACCCTGCTGAGAGCCGCCTTCGCCCGCCTCAGGGCCCTGCCCAACATCAGGGTGAGCTTTGCGTGGGCAGCATGGGTCGCAGACTCCATATTCTATCAAACCCAGCCGAGGAGCGTTGTGAGCACTGCCCCCTTTGATCCCTCGCTCCCGCCCTCCTTCCCGCCCCTTCCCTCCCCAGGAGCTGCGCATTTCCGAGACGCGGCTGCCGCTGTGCTTCACCGTCTGTAAGCCCCGCACCAGCGCACCGCCGCCCGCGCTGGCAGACGTGCTCGGGGCGCGGGCGCCCGGGGCCTCCAGCACAGCAGGCGCCAGGGTCCGGGCGCCTCCCGGCTACAGTGGCCTGTCGCCGGCCAGGATCATCTTTCCCTTCGCCGCGCCGCTGCCCCCGATGCCCCAGCTGAGCCGCGGACTGCCTGTGGCGTCGCCGGCGAGCGAGCGGGCGGGAGCCGAGCCCCCGACCTTCAGTGCTTGGTCCTCCTTCTCCACTCCGGCCTCCGCTTCGCACGCCTTCACGAGCCCAACCCACAGCCGTGGGGCCCAGACCGACAGCGCGTGCGCCGTCCTCCGAGCCATGCCCCGGCCCTTCCCCTCGCCGCCGCCGCTTGCGTCGGCTGTTCGGCTGCCGCCGCAGCAGACGCGTTCGCCGTTTGTGGCTCCGGTGATGCAGGTGGCAGTCGCTCCGGAGCAGAAGCTGCAGGGCTCGGGCACCGGCGAGCCCCCGTGCCTCCCGCCCGTCGCCGCCCTGCAGCCGCTGCTGAGCTCTTGGCCGCGGCTGCAGCGTCTGACGTTCTTCAGCCAGGTAGTGGTGCGCGTGCCGGGGCCGGCGGGGGCGGACGGGGACAGGCTGGTGTTCCCCACGAGCATCCAGGAGCTGACGGGAGGCGTATAAGTCAGGCGCGCTTGCCTCGCGCATTGTGTGGGGCCAAGGCGGCATTACATCTTGGCGATCGCCGCGTGCGTTACTGCATGTGCAGCGGCCATCCTACCTACGTGCAAGCTACGAAGCGCCGACATATCGGCTTGGGCATGAGCATACAGCCACAGGCATGGACTGACGGTCTTCTTTGCGGTATGCCATCTGCGCTCTGGTTGTTGTTGTTCGCACAGTGTGAGCCGGGCTTGCTTGGGCCAATGCCTGGCCTGTGCCTGCTCCAAACGTACAGCTCTACTCCAGTTTTAGCTTGCACCATGCTCGGAAAGAATCGGAGGCGGCGTGTAGATTTGGATCCCTTATTTTTGAGTGCACCGCCTCGCACTTTCCGATTTGATTCCGTGGCTTCTCGTTCGACTTGGCGTGTGGAGCATAGCTGGGGGACCCTCAGGGGGGAGAGGCTAAGCAATGGGAGGCTTTGACTTCTCGGATACGGTTCCGCAACGTTCAAGTTACGTTTGGACGTTTGCATTTGGCTGGAGTTCGGGATTCGCTGTTGAGCATCTTCCAGTGCATACAGATGAGCTTAGTAAGGTTGGTAAAAGTTCGAACGTAAAGAGTTGCTCCGCATCTCGACTGTGTGTGTTCATGTAGCATGCCCGCTTTACCAGGGATCTGTCAGGCGTGCGTGGGTGATGGAGCTCATGTCGTTCCCGTGCGTTCCTAAGCATGCGTGCTTGCTGTTTCGGCCGCTGGTGCCCAGGCCTTGTGGCCTCGCAACGGGCTTTGCGCTGTGCTGTAGCTGTGCTTTTGCCGAAGATTATGAGTCTTTCGGGGCTTGCTGCCGAGATGCATTTGGCAGGTCTGGCCGCAACAAACCAGTGCCGGTCTGGCCCCAAGGGTTGGCGCCCGTCAGGCGTTGGGAGATCTGCGCCCGTCAGGCGTTGGGAGAATCTATCAGTTAGCTTAGAGCTGGCGGCGCTGTTGCTGCGGCGTCATTGTACTATATTAAAGAATTGCCCTGATTTGTTTTTTGGCGCGGCCGGTCGGTCGGTAGCGTTGCAGCTGGTCCGAGCCCACTCACTTGCCGCTCGCATCCAGCCCGCTAGACCCTGATCACAGTTTGAACGAGGTGCTCGAGTGCGCCGCCACGTGTGTTCCCTGTTTAGGGGTGTAGGGGGGCTATGCTCTTCTCCCCTTACAACGGCGACCCCTTTGCTGTTTCCTGTGCATACCGTGTTTCTACAGTTTTGACAGGCCCAAGCGAACAGATTATAAGAGACGCACGTTAGGCAGGGCTGCCGGAAGGCTTTGTGCGATCCCAAACGGTGTATGGCTGCGTGCTACCTGCCACTTTTCTCGAGGGGCGCCTGCTGAGTTGGGCGGCACGGATGGGCACTGCCGCGCCGGGGCGCGGTCCAACGAAGAATTTACGCAGGACGGGGCACGGGAAGCGGGAGATTGTCGGCAGAAGTTGTTTGGCTGCTCTGCGTGTGAGAATTGATGGTGTGGGCAACTGTTAGGGCCGTGGACGCCGCATCGATGCTGTTCGTGATTGAGGGCGGAGGAGGCGTGAGTCGTGTCCGCCTGTAGTTTGGGTAGGATCAGTGACTACTTCAGTGTGCAGGTCGAGTGCTGCTTGGACCGCGGCGGGTGAGCGTGTTTAGTTCCCCGGTCCGGGGTGGCTCCCAAGGGCGCGTAGCGCTGCAGAGAGCAGGAAGAGGCAGGAGGCGGCCGCCGGCTGCTCGGCTACACCTTACAACAGGGTGCGGGGTGCTATACACGGGCAGTCACTGCCCGGGACAAGCATTTAACGGCGTAACCTTACGAACTGTGCTGCTACATCAGCGGCGTTTTGGACCAGTAATAAGAGCGTTATACTGTGGTTGCGGGTTTGCCAGGTTGGTGCTACAAGTCCAGTCTGGCTGGGAGTTGCCTGGGCTCCGCTTGGACCTGCCTGGGTTGCTAGGGAGCATCAAGAGGATTGCGCGGAACGCCCTCTTGCTGGCAGATGGGAGCCGCTTTTGGTAGTAAGGCGTGAGTTCGTGATGTCGCGAGTACGGCGTTAGCGCCAGTTTTGCAAGTATGGCTGGCCTTCTGGAAATGCAGCTATCCATGTTGCAAGTACGGATGATTTGCCACTTTGCGCAGGGGCCCGACTAGTATGGCGGGAAGTGTGTTTAGGATGCGTAGGGTGGGCGCGTGATACGTATAAGTGCAGTGAGTGCAGTGTGCAATGTGAGTGGGGCACTAAGGTACCGTATTACAAGTGTGGGCTGCTAGCATGCTAGCAGTAAAAACGCTCTCCCCGGGCTCCCAGCACGCTAGCTAGCTAGCATGCTAGCAGCCCACACTTGCACGCGCCGGCCGCCAACCCCGCATACGAGCCCGCCTCTTGTTACTCTTGTAACCTGCTGTCGTACAGTGTCGTGGGGTGTCGTACACCAGCGGGTGGCCACGGCTGAGCGTGCTCTTGCCGTAGCTGCTGCCTCTACCCGCCAACAGCACAGCCGGGCCGTTGGAGTGTAAAGCAAGACGCAGCCACATGACCTGATGCAGCGCAGGATTAGGGTCTTCAGGCAGGATGCCACACGGACGCATCGCCCCTGCACGCTCCCCCAGGGCTTTCAGCATGCTGCCAGTGAGCTCCCTCCTCACATTCCTTCCACGCTAGTGTAAAACAGGTTCGTCCTCTTCTGCATGATGCTACTGATGGTTGTTTGCTGCAGGTGGTGCTGAGAAAACGTGGGTGTGGGGGGCACAGCTTGCGCGGACACACGCCCCGGGCTCCCAGCATGCTAGCCAGCCAGCATGCTGGCAGCCGGTCGTCCCTGCACCGAGAAGGCCCTCCCTCCTCACATTCCTTCCACGCTAGTGTGAAACAGGTTCGTCCTCTTCTGCATGATGCTACTGATGGTTGTTTGCTGCAGGTGGTGCTGAGGAAACGTGGGTGTGGGGGGCACAGCTTGCGCGGACACACGCCCCGGGCTCCCAGCATGCTAGCCAGCCAGCATGCTGGCAGCCCGTCGTCCCTGTACAAAGGCTTTACTCATCCAGACTAGACTCACGCCCCGGGCTCCCACTGCTGGGAGCTTGCTAGCAGCCCGCTAGCTGTCCCTGGCGCTTCGCAAGCTTGATTGAACCGGAAGGTGGCGCAGATCCAGTCTAACGTACGGTGTTTATAAACACCATTTGGTGATTCGGGCCAGCGGTCATACCCAAGCGCACTGGACAACAAAACTGGCAGCTGCGGGAAAGGGAACGCTGGGCTGTGTCAGGAGCATCACTGTTCGGGTGGCCCCCTTTATTGCTGAGGAGTGCCGGGTATGCCCCGCGCGCCGGCCGCCTGGCCCCATTCAAGGCAACAGAGGCTGCAGCTGGGGCCAGGGAAGCGCCGCCGGGCAGCGGCAGGAGAGCGGATGCCTCGGCGCCCTGCCCAGGCCGCCGGCTGGGGGCGAGCCGGGTATGAATCCGCTAACCCGACGCCTGGGCCCATGCGCACGCGCTGGGGGCCGTAGATGAGGGCAGGGGAGCGCCGCCGGGCAGCGGCAGGAGTGCGGATGCCTCGGCGCCCTGCCCAGGCCGCCGGCTGGGGGCGTGCCGGGTAGGACCCCGTTAACCCGACGCCTGGCCCCACGCACAAGAGCTGGGGGCCGAAGGTACGGGCAGGGGAGCGCCGCCGGGCAGCGGCAGGAGAGCGGATGCCTCGGCGCCCTGCCCAGGCCGCCGGCTGGGGGCGTGCCGGGTAGGACCCCGTTAACCCGACGCCTGGCCCCACGCACAAGAGCTGGGGGCCGAAGGTACGGGCAGGGGAGTGCCGCCGGGCAGCGGCAGGAGGGCTGATGCCTCGGCGCCCTGCCCAGGCCGCCGGCTGGGGGCGTGCCGGGTAGGACCCCGCTAACCCGACGCCTGGCCCCACGCACAAGAGCTGGGGGCCGAAGGTACGGGCAGGGGAGCGCCGCCGGGCAGCGGCAGGAGGGCTGATGCCTCGGCGCCCTGCCCAGGCCGTCGGCTGGGGGCGTGCCGGGTAGGACCCCGCTAATCCGCCGCCTGGCCCCACGCACAAGAGCTGGGGGCCGAAGGTACGGGCAGGGGAGCGCCGCCGGGCAGCGGCAGGAGAGCGGATGCCTCGGCGCCCTGCCCAGGCCGCCGGCTGGGGGCGAGCCGGGTATGAATCCGCTAACCCGCCGCCTGGCCCCACGCACAAGAGCTGGGGGCCGAAGGTACGGGCAGGGGAGCGCCGCCGGGCAGCGGCAGGAGGGCGGATGCCTCGGCGCCCTGCCCAGGCCGTCGGCTGGGGGCGAGCCGGGTATGACGCCGCTAACCCGCCGCCTGGCCCCATGCACACGCGCTGGGGGCCGTAGATGAGGGCAGGGGAGCGCCGCCGGGCAGCGGCAGGAGGGCGGATGCCTCGGCGCCCTGCCCAGGCCGCCGGCTGGGGGCGTGCCGGGTATGACGCCGCTAACCCGCCGCCTGGCCCCACGCACAAGAGCTGGGGGCCGAAGGTACGGGCAGGGGAGCGCCGCCGGGCAGCGGCAGGAGAGCGGATGCCTCGGCGCCCTGCCCAGGCCGTCGGCTGGGGGCGTGCCGGGTAGGACCCCGTTAACCCGACGCCTGGCCCCATGCACACGCCCTGGGGGCCGCAGCTGGGGGCAGGGGAGCGCCGCCGGGCAGCGGCAGGAGGGCTGATGCCTCGGCGCCCTGCCCAGGCCGCTGGCTGGGGGCGTGCCGGGTATGACGCCGCTAACCCGCCGCCTGGCCCCACGCACAAGAGCTGGGGGCCGAAGGTACGGGCAGGGGAGCGCCGCCGGGCAGCGGCAGGAGGGCGGATGCCTCGGCGCCCTGCCCAGGCCGTCGGCTGGGGGCGTGCCGGGTAGGACCCCGCTAACCCGCCGCCTGGCCCCATGCACACGCCCTGGGGGCCGCAGCTGGGGGCAGGGGAGCGCCGCCGGGCACCGGCAGGAAAGCGGATGCCTCGGCGCCCTGCCCAGGCCGCTGGCTGGGGGCGTGCCGGGTATGACCCCGCTAACCCGCCGCCTGGCCCCACGCACAAGAGCTGGGGGCCGAAGGTACGGGCAGGGGAGCGCCGCCGGGCAGCGGCAGGAGGGCGGATGCCTCGGCGCCCTGACCTCGCCGCCGGCTGGGGGCGTGCCGGGTAGGACCCCGCTAACCCGTCGCCTGGCCGTAATGACGAGCACTGTGGGTCTGAGCTGTGGGGCGGAGTGCGCGGGGCGGCAGCACAAGACAAAGCGTCAGTGCGGGCAGGCCAGGGCAGGGGGGGACGGGTTGCGTACTGACAAGGGAAGGGAGCGTGCTCCAGGGAAGGGAGCGTGCTCCGCCCCTTCACCACTACTTCGGACCCAATGCGATGTGTCTGAGCCGCAATAAGGCCGTGAGCTCACCGCTTCAGCATTACTGCAAATGTTGCATCTCACGCAGGCGGTCGCCGTCCACGCGGACGTACACCAGTGGAGCCTTGCAGGTTGTAGGAAGATACCATTCATATCTCACGGCGCCGACCTTCGCCAGCAAGGTCCAAAATCCACGCGGTCATATCACTCGCCCTGTGCTGTACGACACTGTACGACAGCAGGTTACAAGAGTACCAAGAGGCGGGCTCGTATGCGGGGTTGGCGGCCGGCGTGCGCAAGTGTGGGCTGCTAGCATGCTAGCTAGCTAGCATGCTGGGAGCCTGGGGAGAGCGTTTTTACTGCTAGCATGCTAGCAGCCCACACTTGTAGTACGGTACCTGCCTCCAGTGGGGTCGTGTGTTGCAAGCATGAGGCAAGCTTCTGCACTGTGTGAGCACTCCAATCGACTTGGGGCTCTAGCCAATGCTGTGGGCTATGCTGAACTGCTTTTGTAGGTTGGGGCGAACGTCGAAGGCCTGCTTCGTTGGCAGTTGGGTTGCCCGTTTGCGTGTGTTGGGAAGGTTCTTTACTAGTGGCCCGGGGAGCGTATGGCTGCTGCTAAGGCTCTTGTGACAAGTGCTCCTCGTCCACGCAGTTGCAGTTTCTCTTTGATTGCCTGAGGTGTTTGTTGTTCTCTTATGCTTCGGCCCGAAGTAAGCAGTATTGGGCAGGACCGAGGCCACCTGATGCCGGTGGGTACCGGTGCAGGTCAGTCTGTAAGGTGCAAGTGCGCCCTAAACGGAGGTCACAGCGTGCCGGGCCCCAAGCAGCAGTCGTGAGGCCCTGCCTCTGCCTAGCATGTGTCGGAGGCCACACCAGACGCATGTCATTCCAATTATGACAGCCTGTAGCACAGAGGAACAGCAACGGCCGCATCCCAAGGATCCCGGCACACTGATATGCGAGGTCAACGGGTGTCTAGGGCGGGGACTAACGCCTTGGCTTGATATGGCAAGGGGGGGCAGCTGTAAAGACCAGTAGGGTTTCAGGCGGGGTAGAGCCTCACCGGGCGCCCTGAGGACGTCCGCAAGCGTGTGGCGAGTCTGGCGACTGGCGAATGCTCTGGCTGCCAGCTGAAGCCGTGTTTCCTGAGCCAGACGTTGGCATCGGTACACCTGTCACGGCTGTCAGGGCTGGCTTCAGGCACTGAGGGAGGCCTGCTCGCATGTGCGTGCCGATTTGGGGCCGGGACAGCCTGTCGAAGCAGGACAGTTAGCCGTATGGCGTCCAGCGCGTTACACCTCCACCCCTCCTTACGTGTCCGCCCCAACCGGCCAGTGTCTCTCTCCCTCATTCCGCCCCGAGGCTTGTGCGCGGCACAACCCTCGGCTTGCCTCATCCTTGCGCAACCCCGATCACCCCTCCGTCGAAGCCAACAAGGGTGACTGTCCCAGGAACATCAACACACCAAGACATCGACAGCATGTTTGCCCACCGGCTCTTCCAACAGCGCAACAAAGCGCAACGGAGGCTAGCAACGTCAATGCGTTCCAAACACAGGTGGATAGGTCCTTCCGACTCCCAGCTTTCCCATCAATATCGATGGATAAGCCACTGAGCCGCAGGACTCGTCTCCCCCAGTTGTAGGACTTCTCAGAACTGAGCCGGCTCACACGGCAATGGACAGGATGATAGCAGACAACGCAACGACAAACCCCATTGCTGCCCCAAAGTTCACGCAAGCGTCTACATGGCTGCGCCCTGCCAACCGCTACTGTTGGCAGGCAATCCTTCAGCAAGAGCTCAGCGCCCCCGAGCCCTCGTGCGGCGCTCGGTAAGGGGTATGTAGAGCAGCTTCCCCCTAGCGGGGAGTCAAGTATTTATCCAGTATACGGTACAACCATCCTGGGGGGGACTAGCTGCACAAGCAGCCAGTGCCGTCCGGGAATCAGGGAGGGCCGCAACACCCTGCGGCACCAACGCAACTACCAGCCAAGGGCACACCGAAGCGGCACCCTCTCTGTACGACAAAACCTAACCGTACGGCAACACCGCCTGTACCCAACTGAAGGCCATAGAGGGCCAGATAACCAACATCAAAGGCGTGACCCTCATCGGGACAGCCTCGAAACGATTGCAAATGCTATGTGCCGTACCCTCCGCATACGTCCATGGCAACAACGCTAACCTGAGCAGTGCGAATTAGCAGCCGCATCAGGGATCGTGATGGCGTTCCTCGTGACCAGCTCAACACAGCCGTCTTCAAATACAACCGAAACCCTAGGGCTCCTGATCACACAGGGACTTCTAAGCGCGTTCTGTAAGGTACTCAACTTGCCTCATGCTAAAACCGGTGCATGAATGGATGGGTCTGGCGGGGCCAAGCGAGGGGCATCAAGCCCCCAAGCCTGCCCGAAACAAATGCCAGTCGGCTCTCACTTTCATACTCACGCATCCCTCGACCTGCACCGCCCGTCCACCCAACCTGCTGCGTCCATCCTGATCCGCACATGCATAACCACGTACCGCAATGAATAGGGGGAATCACCAACTCGAAAGTCAACGACTGACCCCCTCCGCGTTACCTTGTACTGCTCACAGGGGCCTCTAACGTCTGCGCCAAGCACGCATCGGCGCCGCAGCACACCAAAACCAGCGCATCGCTTGTGACCCCTCCCCCGGCTTCTCAAGGAAACACTCGTGCCGAGAACCCGCCAACTGCAACCATATGGGGCCGAATCGCAAACCCTGCGCTGTTTAGTAAGCGCATTAAAGGCTATTTCCAAAACCAAACCGGCGGCGCTTATGAAAACCTCGTCCCTCCGCTCTGGGCGTAGGCCCTTAGGCCCTCTCATGCCCACAAGGTAAAACCGCTACCTGGGCCGTACGCAGCGATGGAGCGCCTGCGACTCCCTGACTTCTCTGGAAATAATGCGTGTTCCAAGTGCGCAGCATGCTAGTAATGCATTTAAGGGGTGTTGCATCTTTTTGACATGCGCACACCTTGCCCCATACCCCAGGAGCCCTCCCTGGCCCCTGATAACGCCCTTGCTGACGTGCTGCCTGTCCCCGAAACGCAACCATCCCCTAAGCATAATGCAGTCATACGTTGCAGCCCGCACGAAGCAGACACCCTGTCACCAACGGTGTTGTAGCTACGCCAAGCACGTCATCCAGTTTTGCTCCACAACTGTAACTGATTGAACTGACCTGAAACAACCACGCAAACCAAGCACAGCAGGGGCAAACAGCAGCCCCGTCAAATCCTGCGAAACTGCCACGGCGAAACAACAGAGGCCAGTCGGCGCAGCACGACCGCAGAGCACGCGTGCGGTTGCGTATCGGCAACATCAGTCTGTAGGCTACTTTCAGGACACCTGAGACGCCAGGCGACATTGAAGACAGCACTGCTTCACAAGACCAACAACACAGCGCAAAAACCGCGGCAAACGTCAATGCACGGCGCCTTGAGAGACGCCGGGCAAGCTCGTTTAGGTTAGAAAGGGGCCAATGCTAAAGGTACGGTCAGGCCCGGCCAGGTCCCGTCCGACGCTAAAAGATACGCGCGACTTTGCAAGCCGCCGTAATAATAAAAAGGTTTCGATCTAGGGGTCCAAACGCTTAGGTCCCGACATGGGTTGCCATGCCGTTATTACTGACCTCCCGCCAGCTCCCGTATGCTCGTGGGGAACACCAGCCTGTCCCCGTCCGCCCCTGCCGGCCCCGGCACGCGCACCACTACCTGGCTGAAGAACGTCAGACGCTGCAGCCGCGGCCAAGAGCTCAGCAGGGGCTGCAGGGCTGCAGAGGGCGGCGGCCCGGATGCCTGCACAGGTGGCTTCTGGATCTGGCCAGGGGCCAGCTGTGTTAGGGAGCTGCTCAGCTTGCCCCGAGCAAGCGCGAAGGGCAGACTGGCGCTGCGGCTGAGGGTTGGCATGGGCGGAAGGGCCGGAGCAAGCGGCAACGGAGGCAGGGCCGGCAGGGGCCCGGGCGTCCGCGCCCCGAGCACGTCCGCCAGCGCGAGCGGCGGTGCGCTGGTGCGGGGCTTGCAGACGGTAAAGCACAGCGGCAGCCGCGTCTCGGAAATGCGCAGCTCCTGGAGGGGGGAAAGGGGCGGGAAGGAGGGCGGGAGCGAGGGATCAAAGGGGGCAGTGCTCACAACGCTCCTCGGCTGGGTTTGATAGAATATGGAGTCGGTGACCCATGCTGCCCACGCAATGCTCACCCTGATGTTGGGCAGGGCCCTGAGGCGGGCGAAGGCGGCTCTCAGCAGGGTCTCGCGGCGGGGGCCCCCGGGCGCCCCCAGCTCCAGAGCCAGGTGCAGCGTCTCGAGGCCCGTGAGGCGGGAGAGCGCCGCGAAGTCGGCCTCAGTCTGGGGAGGGAGGGGCGGGACAGGATGCGGGCAGGCCACGCAACAGGGGTCAGCCGGGGCTGGCGGCGTTGGGACAGTGCATTGGGCGATGACATGTGAAAGGCCCTGATCGGTCTGGGGTCTTGCCGGGCTCACCTTGAGGAACGAGCCCTCCCATGACGAGTAGCCAGGCGCACACGTCACGTGCAGGGCCTTGAGTCCGGCGTACGGCAGCGAAGCTCCGTCGGCCGCCGCATCGCCGTACGACGCCTCCGTACCGCACACCCCGCCGTGCTCGTACCGGTCGCTGCCGTACTCGCAGCACAGGGCGTGGAAGAGCGGCGTGTTAAGGGCGCAGAGCGGCAGCGTCATCTCCTCCAGGCCCGGAGGGAAGCGCCAGGCGGGGCGGGAGCGGGCAGAGGCCGGGGCCGAGGGCGGGGTGCCGCTGCGGGGCGTCTGCGCAGCGGCCGCCGCGGTGTCGAGGTCAGCTGCAGAACTGGCCCAGGCAGCGAAGTCATCCTCCGAGGCCTTCCGCGACAGCAGAACGCGCGGGGGTGGCAGCGGGCTGACGCACAAGCCGGTCGCAGCAGAGCTGGACGCGAGGCAGCTCTCCGCCTCGTGATGCAGGCGCAGTGCGGTCAAGACACCCCAGCCCCCGGCTCCCAGCAGGCTGCCCGCATCGCCGCGCAGGCTGGCCGTCGACTGGGCGGCGAGCCCGCTGTCCGTGCTGTAGCCCGAGAGGCCACTCATGATGCCGCCGCTGCCTCCACCCCCCGTGAGGCCGCCCCAGGTCCACTGCAGGGAGCTCGCGCCGGCGTCCGATGTATAGCCCGAGCTCAGCCCCGGATCGGGGCCGCAGTCCTCGTCATCGCTGCTGTCGTACAGCGATGACGCAGCGGCTGGGGCGCCCCAGCGCGTGCCGTACGCCGCCGAGGGCTCCTGGCTCGCCAGGGCCATGGGCAGGGCGAGGCGGCGGAGGCGGGGCAGGGCCGCCAGAAGGCCTTGGTAGGTGGCGGACGCCACAGCGGCCGGGCCCTGCCGCCCAGCGGAGGCCAGCGAGCGCCCGCACGGCCCACCCCTCCCCGGCGTGGGTCCAGGCCCTGGGGCGCACTCCATGGCCCCGGAGAGGCTCAGCTCCTCGAGGCCCGACAGCGCCGCCAGGGCGGATACGTGGGCTGCCGGGAACGCCGCGGAGCAGGCCGTCAGGCGCTTGAGCTGTGGCAGGGCCGCGGCGAAGCGAAGCATGGCCGAGCCACGGGTCCGGATGGAGTCCGCCAGACTGACCACGGGGCCGCCGCCTTCGCAGTCCGAGTCAGACCCAGACGACGTCGGCGGGGCCGGGCGCAGGAGGTTGGCGGCGCCGTCCGCCTCCGCCCGCTTGGCCGAGACGTCACTCAGCTGGAGCTCCGAGAGTCCGCATGAGCAGAGGAATGCGAGCGTGGCAGGCTCGGGCAGCCGCAGGGGCTCGGAGAGACCCAACAGGGCTAGCGATGCCAGGGGGTGCCCAGCCTCGGCGAGGGCAGCCAGGGCCGCAGATATCAGCGTAGGCTCGTCCCCAAAATTGAGACCAGCGGGCGTAGACGCAGAGAGGTCGATCACTACTCGCCCGCTGCTGCGCGACTCCGCCAGCGCGCGGGCAAGCTGGGGGTGCCTGCGGGTACCAGCACAGAATACGTAGCGTCGACGAAGGGGCCGAGACGGTTGAGACGTTGATGTCCAGTGCTTCCAGACTAAGCGAGCGTATAGGTCGCACAACTGTAGATGGTATGGCGCACGCCATAGACTGCAAGCCAGACGTACCAAGAACAACGCGCTCTGCTGATGTGCAGCAACCCCCCCAGCCCAGGTCGAGGTCACCACACTGCTTACCCGAGCACTTCATGCCCTACGTGTAACGGCGAGCTGGTTGTTGACATCGCAGGGCCTTATCAAGTTCGCCAGGTTAGATGGCGAAGGCCGACTCGAGATGGTGGCCTGCGCACAGTGAACGAGACTTAATTATCCTGTTGCGACAGAAAAAGTAGAAGGTCTGCCGCAGTCCCGGCATGGGGAAACGTGCCCTCTTGCCACGAGGAGATTCCCGCCAAATCGAGCGATGGGGACCGTAGCGCGGCCCCGCCCTGCACCGCGTCCTTCACCAGCACGCGTAACGCTAGACAGGCATCCCCGTCCATCCAGTCCAGCAAACTCCGTTGCACAAGGCTAGACTCGCTTGGTGGCGACCAACGAAGGCGACCTGCACCCCGCAGGAGAGTTTACGGGCTTCCGCCGGCACCTACCTGTAGATTTGCCTCAGAGGCCTTGGCGTGGCAGGAAAAGCGCGGCTTGCGAGTGCTTTCCGTGTCCCATCAGCCGCGGGATGGCAGTTCAGAGGCGTGTACTATGCAGCGTTAGCGACGTGCTTGTCATGTGTAGTGTCCGATGTCAGTAGAGTATAAGCGAGAACAGGAGCTTTTGGAGTCCAGCCCAAATTATCTGGGGTCAGCGCCCACATGGGGCACGATAATTACGAGAAGCGCTTTTCCCCGGCCTCGACTAAAACGGGTCCGTCTCGCACTGAAGTCACGCGAATGGTGGCTATCCGTGCTCTCAAGAGCGGGGCTTCGTAAAAGTGGCTTCGTCCAAGCGAGTACTCGCCGACACCCCCGCGCCACTTTTGCACGAGTGCCCGACCCTGCCCGGCCCCGGGGCGTGATGCACACAATGCAAGAAGTCCTTCATGTCTAAGCCCTTGACTTAGCGCCGCAGGTGCTCGTTTCCTTGGAGCGACACCACGGGGTGTACTGTACCAGGTGTACGCGCGGTGTACGAGGGGGGCCACCGCAACGGACAAAGCGCACCCCTCAGGCCCCTGTGCCAGGCTGTGCCCACTTCTTGCCCCGCGCCCCGCCTCTTGACCGAATCATTGCCGCAGCGGCTCGCCTGGGCGTCCCGACCGCTGCTCGGCCTTCGGGACGATGGAGGGGCGTGTATACCGTGCTCCACCGTCCCCACATCAAGGGTGGACGGAAGGAGCAGGGCCCTGTGCCGTTGCGCAGTTGCGAAGGCCTTGTTAGTGGCCTTGCCCCCGTACTGCACAGGGGCTAGAGCGCTATACCCATACATGTACTGTCAGAATCCGCAGCCTTGCCAGTGTACTACAGGCCACAGCCACCACATGCGATCATGGTTCGAGAACGTGTCCTGAACTGGACGCAGGTACGCCCAGGACCGCCAGCAGGTGCTCGTCGTCCTGCAGCACGGCCCAGTCCTGCGGCCCCGGTAACCTCGCCAGAGATGTTGTGGCCATGGATTGCACTTTGCTGGCCTTGCTTTTTGCGTTCCGTTCCTCATCCCCCCTGCAGCCCCTGAATCCTTGGATACGCTGCATCGCCAGCAACACCAACAGCAAGCCGGACACTATGGCAGCCGTGCTCAGCCGCATCACCAACCACATCGCCTGGGCGTACCGCTCCGTGTACTCCTAGAAAGCCTCGGGACTGATGTAACTACACGGGGGCTATGCCCACCGACCCCTGGAATGCTGCAGGCTGCACGGCCCCTCCGAGCGCAGAAACCCCCGAGTAAAGGGGCGGGCACTTAGATGCCACGCGCCTATTCCATGCATGGCACACAGGCGGAAAGCTCGAGGTTCAGCATCATGTCATTCATGCCCCATTTACATGTATGTGTGTGGCTGTGCGGGCCTGGGTACGTTGTGGGCAGCACCGCAGCGCTCCTCCCGGCTCCTCCCGATGGCCGTCCCTCGGCACCCACCCAGCGAGTGCAGCCAGCCCGCCGGCGCTCTCGCGGCCCCGCCCCACCATGCCCACGCAATCCAGCCACGCCCCACTTCCTTGCCCAAAGCTCCAACTCCACATTGACGGTACTCCGCCTCCAGCACCCGCCGGCTGAGCTTCCTCCGCCTCCGACTCGGCCCGCATCGCTCCACCCCACGCCTCCTCATCCTCGCCCGCCCCACTCACTGCCCTCCGCAGCAACCACAAGCCCCGCCTCCACACCCTCGCCCGCAGCAGCGTCGCCGCCCTCCCCAGCTGTCAGTCACGGTTACGAACGGTTACTTTAGTTGCGCTTGCCGTACGCCTCCTGGAAGCGGCGGACGGCCTCGAGGATGTTCTCGCGCGAGCCGAAGGCCGAGGCGCGGACGAAGCCCTCGCCCGCGGGCCCGAAGCCCGAGCCGGGCGTGGTCACGATGTTGCAGCGCTCCAGGATCTCCGCGAAGACGTCCCACGAGGGCTTGCCTGCGGGCGAACGGCGGAGAGGCGGAAGGAAGGGACGTGAGGCGAAAGGGGTGTGGGTGGTTGGGAAGCAGAGCAGTAAGGAAGATGAAAGCAGGTGGAGGGAAGCGTTCAGGAAGCGCCTGGATGGCTCGTTCCACGCGAATGAGGGGCCCAAGCCCAGACCCACCGCCCATGCGGCACCGGTGACAACCTCGCCCCCCAGGCCCCGGCCCGGCCACGGGTCACCCACCCGGGAAGCCGACCCAGATGTACGGCGCATCGTCACCGCCGTACACCGAGAAGCCCATCTCCGTGAAGGTTTTCTGGCGGGGGCGGCGGGTGTAGGAGCCGGGGGTGGGGCACAGCACGGCTCGGGGGCGGTCGGGCAGCAGGCGAGACAAGCGCTCGGCAGCTCCTCCCCGCACTCGAACGGTCGCTATACTGAGGGCTGCCCCGCGGGACTTTCCAGGGACAGGAGCTACCCTGCCCGCCTGACCCCGCCCCACAAGCCTGGAGCATGGCAGCGTCCTCCCGCCCTCCCCGAACCTGCTGGTGACCCCCTTACCCTCCCAGTGCCCCTCTTCCCCCACCTTGCACCTAGTGAATGGCTGCGTTCGCCCGCCCTTTCCCAAACCTGCTTCCCCACTTTAAGCCCTTGTTCCTGCCGAGCGGATTCTCCTAGGTCATGCGATCAGCCCTGCCCCTCCCCCCCACCTTGAGGATGGCGGCGTTCTCCTTGTAGAAGGCAATCATGGCACGCATGTCCTTGAGGCCCTCGGGCTGCAGGCAGGCCAGGCCGCCGGCCTGAGGGGGGGGAGGGGGAAGAGGAGGAGGGGGGAGGGGGAGTTTGTTGCTGAGCGGGAACGCGCCGACGCCAGGGGGAGGGCGAGAGCACGGGGTCACTTTCCGCAAGAAGCGGAGATCGGTGGATGGGGGCACGGAGCACGGGGTGTTCTCGTCAAGTGAGGGGGCGCGCGCGCGGTCAGGCTGGGGCAGCGCGTGCGGTGGTGGACTGCCGCTGCCGCTGCCGACGGGGCTCAACCCGAGCCCCTCGCCGTCCCCCGCCCCGCACCTGCACGATGTTGGAGGCGCCGTTGAAGCAGGTGGTCATGACGCGGTTCCAGTCGTTGTGCACCGGGGAGCCGTCAGCGTACCTGGGGGGGGGGGGCGGGGAGGCGGGGGCGGGGAGGAGAGGGTAACGAGCGAGGCAGGGCGTGCGAGGGATGCTGTGCGATGGGCACGGGGTCCGCCCAGGCTGTCGGGGCCGCGAGGTGATGGGGGCGAGCACGGCGCTTGCGCCGCTCACCCTCCCGCCTCCCGCGAATGCTTCCTAGTCTCCCTTGAACACCGCGAACCCCCCTCTCTCCTCCGCCCCTCTCCCTCCCCCTCCCCCTCACTTGAGCGCCTTGGGCACCACGGTCCAGCCCAGGCGCACGCCCGTGAAGCCGGCGTACTTGGAGAAGGAGCACGTCTCGATGGCCACCTCCTCAGCGCCTGGGGGGGGATGGTGGTGGTGGATGGGGCGGAGGGGCGGAGGGTGTGGAAAGGGGGCGGGAAGGCGGTGAGATCAGGGAGGCAGTGAGGTCGCCGGCACTTAAAGCCTCCAGCCCCGCCGACGCAGCGCTCACGGTCCCTAGCCAGCACGGAGCCGGCCCTGCCCCGCCTTCCGCCCCTGCTGCCACGAGAGCTCACGGCACGTCACGCCGTGTCTTTCCTAGGCCCGGCAAGCCTGAGACCAGCCCCCAGGCCCAACACAGCGTCGCTACAAAACTGACGCAACCCACCCCACCCCATGAAACACGTGGCACCCGTGTTGCGTCGCGCCACGTCACCCACCCGGGATCTCGTAGATGCTCTTGGGGCAGTCGGGGTTGGAGATGTACAGCGCGTAGGCGGCGTCGTACACCAGGATGGATCCGTTCTTGCGGGCGAAGGCCACCAGCTCGGTCAGCTGGGCGCGCGTGGCGGCGGCGCCGGTGGGGTTGTTGGGGGAGCAGAAGAAGATGATGTCGGTGCGCTTGGCCTGAGGGGGGGGGGCCGGGGGGCGGGAGAGGGGTGTGTTTTGACACATGCGGTTACGAAAGGCAGCAGTGTGCCTGCAGGCAGGGCACACCAGCACGGCGGTCAAGGCCCATCTCTAAGACGAGCCCCATCTGAGAGCAGCCGAGGCCAGGCCAGGTCAAGCAATGGCCACTGGCTGGGGCCCACCGGTCGGGCCCACAACGGGCCCAGTCGGGCCCACCCGGGCCCGCCCACCTTGGTCAGGTCAGGGAAGAAGTTGTTGGCGGGGTTGCACACCTGGGGGGAGCGGGGCGCGGGGGTGGGGGGCAGGATGGCGGCAAGTCCGTCACGCTGCCTGCCCGGGCCTTGCCTCCCCGGCGGCCTCTCTACTTGTCCAGCGCTCGGTGCCCAGGGTTCACGGCAACCCCCGTCGAACAATCCGCCTTGGACACAGCAACCTCGAGGTCTCAAGTTCCTGCGCGGTTTCGCGTTTAGCATCGCACGCCCTAGCCCCCTTTCCCCTCTCCAGAGTGCCCTCCCCAAACCCCCGCCCCCTCCCATTGCCCCCCCCTCCCCCCCACCATGTACTCGATGTTGTCGAATCCGGTGCCGTTGTGGTCTCCCGTCATGCCCATCATCACCGAGGTGTCCACGTACACGGGGTAGGAGGGGTCCTGTCAGGGGGAGGGGAGGGGAGGGGGACGTGGGAGGGCCGTGTGGGTCGTGTGGGGCGGAAGTCTGGAGGCGTGGTGGGGTGGACAAGCCAGGCTTGAAGCTACGCCCAATGCCCAGCATCGAGACAGCAGCCCAGCCGACCCCCCGAGTCCCGAGCCCCCCTGCCGCTCCCGCCCAGGCCCCCTCTCAGCCTCACTTGCTCTCTCTCCGCCTCCCCCATGCGCCCCCCTCTCCCTACCCCTCCCCCCTACCCCCTGCCCCCCTTCTGCCCCCCCCCCACCTGCACGGCCACGGTGGGCTTGTTGCCGAACATGAGCTGGATGCGGGCAATGTCGCACTTGGAGCCGTCGGAGATGAAGATCTCGTCTGGGGGGTTGAGGAGGGTTTTGGGGGGTTGGTTATGTTTGTGGAGGCGGGGTCGAGCTGAGCGGGTGGGTACGTGGTGGTGGCGGAGCTGCATGGGGCGTACGAGCTCAGCGGGCCGGCGAAATCCACTAGAGGGCCGGGCAGCGAGAGCCAGAGGGGGTTCAGCAGGGGCTGCGGGCGCGGGCATTGGGGGGGTGCGAAAGCCACCGAGGGGCTCTCCCGGGTCGGGGAGGCAAGCGCCCCACAGCGCACGCACGCACGCCAGTGGGGCACGACGCGGGTGCCTTTTGGGGGGTTGCAGAGGCTGTCCCAAACCCAGGGACCCAGGGGCCAGCGGCTCGGCCCCAGCCCTGCTGCTGGGCCCCGGCCGGACTGTGCGGTCCGTAACGCTGCTACTGGCGCCTGCACGGCCACCCCTCGAGGCCGCCGAAAGAGATTCTCATCCTGGTGCTGCCAGTTGCAACCCACAAGGGCTCTGGGCTGGGCTCCTCAGGAGCCGCCAGGCACTGGCCCTGTGAGCCGCCCCCCGCCCGGTGCATCCGCCCTGGGTTGTGCTCGATTACGCCATCGGGGTGCGCCCAAGGCAACTGCCTGGCGACGCCTCCGTTATGCGGTGCGCGCTGCACGCCAGCACGCCGCTGAGCTCGGGGGCCAGAGCGCGAGGACCTCCACCGCGGCGGACGGCGTGCCCCAGGGAGGCAACAGCCCCTTTTCCCCGGCTCGCAGCCCTCGTCCGAACTGGCGGACAGGTACCGGGAGAGCGCCGGCTGCAGCGCCCGCCCGAACCCCAGCCAACCCCATCCCCTCCCCTGCTGGCTGCCCCTTAGACTTGCACGGCACCACGGGCCTGGACCCCTTCCCGCCGTCCCTCCCCCATTCCCCAGCCCCCTCCCCCGTGCGCCCCTCCCCAGTGTCAAAACCCCCGTCCCCCCTTCCCCGTGTCCCCACCGGCGGTGCGCAGGCCCGAGTAGAAGGTGCTGGCCACCGCCTCGCGCAGAGCGCCCTGGCCCTGCTCGGCGCCGTAGCTGGGGAAGTGGGGGTTGGGAGGGGGCGGGCAGGTGTGGGGGGGGGGATGCATGTGGCCGGGGCCATGGGGCGGGTTGAGGGCGGCACGCGCGGGGCTTGCGTGCCTCGCTGCTGTAAGCCCACCTTGGCCCGTCGCTCTTCCTGCCTCCCCCCCTCCCGCCCGCCCTTCTCCCTCCCCTCCCTCCCTTCTCCCTCCCTCCTCCCTCCCCTCCCTCCCTCCCTCCTCCCTCCCTCCTCCCGCCCGCCCTCCCGCCCGCCCTCCTCCCGCCCTCCACCCCCCTTGCGCCCTCACCCGCTGTAGCCCTCGCGCGTGGCCAGGCCGGCGGCGGCCTTGGCCATGGCGTCCGCAATGTACTTGGGCAGGGGCTCGGTGGTGTCACCAATGCCCAGGGAGATGATCTAGCAATTGAAGTAAAGCACACGGGGAGAGGAAACGTGGGTGAGTTGGATGCAGTTGATGCGGGGGAGGTGAAGAGCGATAAGCGGAGAAGCATGCCGGCGCGCCAGGGCGCCAGGCGCCGGCTCGGCTTTGCTGGAGTCTGTGCTTTCGATGGGCTGGTGTACGTGCGGTACGGCTGTTCAGACTTGTGCTGGCGGTGAGATCGGCCGCCCGTGACCCGCCTACTGCCACAGCGGCTGAGGCTGCAGCTCCAGCCCTGAACCATGCAAGCGTGGGCTGACCGCGTGGGGAGAGGCGGCGCGCGCTGTGTCCTCAGCCCCCTCGCAGGGCCCCCGTGTCACCAGCTTCTGTGCTCCCTTCCTCTGAGCAGCCCACCTTGGCATCAGGGTTCTTCTCCTGGTGCGCCTTCCGGCGGCGGGCGATCTGGGTTGGTCAACGGGGCCGTTGTGGGAGGGAAAGCGGTCAGCGGCGGTGCTACGTGCCGCTAGCGAAGGGGCAGGGCAGACGGGTCCGCGGGAACCCCCCATTAGTCGTTAAACGACTTGGGTAATGTGATGCCCCTGCCCTTCCCCCCAGTGGAAATCTTGCCCTGCAACTGCCGTAGGCATCACCCCAAGAGTTGGGAAAACGCAAGACGCCGATCGCTGCATGCCGCGCACCTCGGGGAACAGGTAGCCGGCGCGCAGCTTGCCGAAGTTCTCGTTGCGGTTCACGCGCACGGTGCCTGCAGGCAAGCGGGTGGGGCAGGGCGGTCAGCGACACGAATGCCGACCAAGCGCGGCGGTCGGCGACCTCCTACCAGCCCCACGCTTGACGGCCACGCTCCAGGTCCTCCTGAGACTGTAATATACTCACCGGCCTGCTCAGCGACGCTGGCCTTCATCACGACGGCACGCCTGCGCCAGGGTGCGAGCGATGCAGAGCTGGTGTCAACAATTGGGCCCAGCCGCCATCTTCAATTGGACAGAGTTACGTTAAGCATCAGCACGCGGGGGGTCGCGGGGACCGAGGGCTCACCGCGACGAGGCGCGGACGCCCATGGTGGGGCGAGCGGAGCGCATAGTGACGTTCATGTTGATTCGCACTACGCAGCAATGATAGCTAACGCTAACGGAAAGAAAGAGCAGGTGAGGGCGAGGTCCCCTGTGTCGCAGCAGACCAGGAGCGCGGATGCGGCGGGATGCAAGCCGCTCGCGCCAGGTCGCCCAGGTGGCAGCCCTTACTGTCTGTTAGCATCCAGAAATACAACTGTGATCACGCCCTCTTGCTCTGTCTTGGCTGACCCAAGCCCTTCCGACAGCCGCGACCATCGCGTGGCCCACTTCGGCGCTCCACTTCCAGCAAATAGCGACTAGGACCACACACGCCCCTAGAGCGTACCACGACGTCATACGACAGCATCACGCAACCCTAGTCGCTCGGCGCGCCAAGCCCTCCTCCCTGGGGGTTTGGAAGCACCCCTCAGCTGTTCGGGAGCCCCGCCTCTCCCGTCGGCAACCCAGCCGCCTCACAGCCCTCGTGCTGACGCCTCCATGGCGAACACGGGCCTCCGGGCCGCAGCACCCTGTTGTCAGCATGGAGGCTCCGGTCTGAGCCGGTCCCAGCGCCCGGGCGTCTTCGCCCTCCGGCGGCCAGCCCCGCCGACCGCAGCCGTTTCCGCTGCCCCAGGCCTTCGAGCCGCAGCCACTCCCAACGGCACAGCAGCCCGGCCGCCGGCCACAAGGCTGCGGCAGCGACTGTGCAGCCCGGGCTGGGGTCGGCCGCTAGCGCACGCCCCGCGCTGCCGGACCGGTGGAGACCCTTGCAGGGCCGCCGCCCTCGCCCTAGCACGTGCCCACGCGGTGCCTCGAACCCGCACAATCGCTGGTGCCAGCTCGGGGCCCTCACCTGCAACAGCTGCAGTGGAGGAGGCGGAGGTGGCCGGGGCTGTGGCGGAGGGCTCAGGGCCGCCCGCGGCAGCGGCAGCGGCAGCGGCAGCGGCAGCGGCAGCGGCAGCGGCAGCGACGGCGGCGGCGGCAGGGGTGCTGGCGGGGCTGCGGAGGGGGGTGGCGGAGGACGCGCCCGCTCTGGCGGCGCTGGATGCGGGGTGTGCGGCGGACGGCTCATCGGGCTGGAGCGAGGGCGTGTGGCAGGTGCGCGCGTGCGTGGCGTGAAAGACGAGCAGGCTTTGGGTTTGTGAAGCGCCACGGGAGTAGGGGCCACCGGTGAAGTCCTTAGCTGTGGCAGGCTGTGCCTGGACTTTCTGTACAGCCCTCGGCAGCCCCTGCACCAAGGGCTAAGCCCCCACGCCCTCGCCCTTGCGCCGCAGTCCGACCTGCGGCCCGACGGGCCCAACCTGGTCCTGCTGTGCGTGCTGCGGCCGGGCATGGACCGGCCCGAGGCAGCGCCCTCGGCGGCTTCGGGGACAGCGGAAGACCCCGCAGCTGGCGGCACGTCACAGCCGGCGGAGCCTGCCCAAGCGGCGGCGGGCGCAGGTGGAGTAGCGCGGGATGCGGATCCCGCAGCTGCGTCTTCGCTAGGGCCAGAACGACGCAGCGGGGCCGGCGCCGCAGCTGCAGCAGCAGCAACAACAGGGGCCGCAGCAGCGGGAGCAGCAGGAGGAGAAGGTCCGACCGTTGGGGCCGGCCGGGAGGGCCGTGCGGCGGCGCTGGCGGCGGGGTGCGAGGCGGGCGGCGAGGTGTCCCTCACCAACCTGGCGGTGGCGCCCCAGCTCCGGGGCCGCGGCGTGGGGCGGGCGCTGGCGGCAGAGCTGCTGCGGCGGCTGGGGTGAGCGGCGAGCGCTGGGGGCAGGGTTGCCTTTTCTTGGGTTTGGTTGGGATGTGGGGTGGGATTGGGGGACCCGAGATTCAGGTGGCTGAGGTGAGTCGGGGGCCGCCGGTGTGGCGAGGGGTGGGGTGCGGCTTGGGGGCCGCAGGCTGAGGGCAGCCCAAAGGTATTGGTGGAAAGGTTTGTTGCTGTTGTCGCGCGTTGCCCTCCGCTCACCCTTCCGTCCACCGTCGCTCCCGCAGGGCCGAGCGCTTCCCCTCCTTCCTGGAGGTCCGGGCCGACAACGCAGCCGCCCAGGCGCTGTACGGCCGGCTGGGCTTCGCACAGGTGCGGCAGGGGCCAGCAATGGCGGTGCAAGCCGCCAGCCAACACGTTAGCCACCATACAAACCTTCGGCGTCATGTCCCCCGGCTCATCCTGTGCACGCTCCGCCTTTACGGCCCCCTTTCCCCCGCTGCCAGGTGGGCCGGCGCAAGCGCTACAACGCGGACGGAAGCGACTCGCTGGTGATGCGGAGGGAGCCGGGGCCGCTGGCGTGAGGCGGAGGCAGCTGGGAGGCAGTGCCCCGAGGAACTCGAGGCGGGAATCCGTCGGAGATGCATAGCGGAGGTATCTGAAAGGCGGATCGCCGGGCTTACGTACCGCGGGCTACCGTACATGGCCGCATGCCTGGGTCTTCACAGCTTACAAGCGTGGCTTGCGTGTGGCTTGCATGTCAAGCCGACCGTGTAACGCAATGATGCCGCCTGGGTTCAGTCCCATGGTATCCTGGGCCCCACACAAGCACGCCGTGTCTACGCGGCGTGGCCCATTCACTGCACGCATCCGGGTCTTATTGCAGCTCGGCCCATGACACATCCTGCACATGCGCGCGTGCCCATACTCTTGCGCCAGTTGCACGCATCATGAATTGCACCATACCCAGTACCGCGCGCCCCGCACGCCCTCGCCCGCTTGCCGTGTTGCGCGATGGCGCCGGCGTTGCACCCTGGCCCCACGCGCCTGCCCCCACCCCGCATCTCAGGCCCCACTCCCACCCCGGAAGCAGTGCCGGCTGCACTGTCACCACTGTTCACCGTCGCTCGGCATGCCTCCCTCAGTAAGCCCGCCTCGCCTTGCAAGCCCCACGCACGCACGCACGCGAATTGTGAATCGCAGTCGTCCGCTGCTCTGGCACTTCGCTCGCAATGCTGCGCGGTCCTCAGTCCCTGTGGTCCAGCCCAGCCCAGACCGCACCGCGCGACACCGCGCCTCCTCTGACCCACGTCACGCCACCTTGTCGTGCCCGTTGTCGTACCCCGTGATGCTCCGTGACACACCCGTTCACCCCGCACGTTAAGGGCCCGCCGGCCCTCCCTAGTCCTTGTGGTCCACCACCCCCTGCCCCGAGCACTGGAAGGACGCCTCCGCCTCCGCCAGGCAGGGCGAGGCCACCACCTTGATCAGCCGCTGCTCGCCCTTGCCCTGGGGGGGAGAGGCAGAGAGGGGGCGGGTGCGGAGGAGATGAGAGGTGTGGTGGGCGAGAGCGTGGGGCCTAGGCACAGAGCGCAGAGCACGGCGGCAAGCAAGAAGGCGGTGCCAGGCGCAGCGGGCAGCGAGGGACACAGCCATATGGGACGGGGGATCGTGGTCCTCCCCGCCGGTGGCAAGCCGCCGCCCCACAGCCCTGTGCGCCGCCCGCAGCGTGCCCCCACCTTGCGCAGCGACAGGCGGGTGGTGCACGCGTGCGCCACCACGTGCCCCCCCACGGGCTTCTTGGGGTCGCTCACGAACATGGCCCCGCCGCCTGGGTCCGACACGACCTGGCGTGGAGCGGGAGGGAGGGGGTGGGGGCCGTGGGGGCCGTAGGGCACAGGGTGGGTAGCGCGGGTGTGCTGCTGACGCCAAGCCAACGCCGGCATACGGTGCCATCCGCGCAGGGGATGCCCCCGCTGCAACCCGTGCAACCCCTTCACTGGCACCCACCAGGCCCCCGCCCCCACCCCCACCTGGTTGGTCACCACCACCGCCACGTTGAACTCCTCCGACATCTGCAGGAGGGGAAAGCGGGCCGGACTGGATGTTGGAGGGTGCCAGGGGCCTGCGCAATGCACGCCGTCGCACGCAACTGCCCAACGTCTCTCCCTTGCCCTTGCCGTGTCCGGCCCTCCTCTCCTCTCCTCTCCTCCCTGCCCCTCCCCGCAATCCCCCCGCACCTTCTTGATCCGCGCCAGCAGGTTGTTGAGCTTCTGCTGCCGCTCCGCCAGCTCCCCGCGGCCCGTGTAGTCGGTGCGGAAGGTGGAGGTGAGCGAGTCCACCACCAGCAGGCGGAAGCAGGCCTCCTCGGCCATGAGCGCGGTCAGCGGGATGAGCAGGTCTGGGGTGGTGGATGGAAGGGGGCAGGAGAGGAGGAGGGAGGAGGGGAACAAGGAATGTGGGAGCGAGCCTCTGTGCGCCCCTTCCCTTGCCTTCCCCGCCTCCCTGCCCCGGCTCTCGCCACTCCCGCACCCTCCCCGGGCTCTCCCCCGCCCTTCTCCCGGCCCTCCGGGCTCCGGCACCGTAACTCGCCCTCGCCCTGCCCTCCAACGGCGCCCACGTCTGCCCACCCCCGCCCACCCCCGCCCTCCACCGCCCTCCACGGGCGCCCACCCTGCCCGCCAACGGCGCCCTCCCCCCAGCCCCGCGCGCGCACTGCGCAGCACCGAACGCGCCAGCGCTACTTCTATTGTGCGTATCTCTTAAATGGCATCTGGGAGTTTGGTCTAGTGGTATGATTCTCGCTTCGGGAAGAAGCTCCCTCGAGACTCGAGGTTGCGAGAGGTCACGGGTTCGATTCCCGTAACTCCCCTCTTTTGCATGTGATGCACGCTATCGCTTTCCCCGGACAAATGCGTAAATTACCAGAGCGATGCATTGGCAAGTGTCCGCTTTGAAGATATGAAGCGCGCGATCACGCATCACGTCGCCCCGCCATCCCAGGTGACCCGACCATCCCGACTCGCCCCATCACGACCCCGCTCCCCCTTCGTGCCCAACCGCTGTGTCCAGCCCTACTCACCCGCAATCGCATCGGAGGTGTGGGCTCGAGCGACCACGATGTTACCCAGCACGGCCTGCGGGCAACAATGGGCAGAACGCGGCGTAACATGAGACCCGACCCGGCTCTCCCTCGAAGCCTCCATCTCGTTTTCGGTCTCGGGTCTTACCTGCACGACTCAAGCTCGTCGCTTCTTTCTCCTCATCACACGCCACTTGTGCGTGCCCGTACGCAAGGCTGAGTCGGGTCCTCAACTGGCGGGCGACCATGTCCATCCTCGCCCGACGCCCACCCATCCCGATCCTCACCAATCCACACCCCGACCACCCACCTCTGGGTCGAGCCCGAAGCGCTCCGCGATCTGCTTGACCACCTCGGGCCGGAACGTGCCCTCCGTGTCGATGAAGGCGGCCTGCGCGGGGTGGCACCGGCAGCCGGGCGGAACTCGCGGAAGGCAAGGTGGGCTTGATAACGTCACCAGTAAGCTCCCAGCCTCCCCGAGACCCCGAGGCCATCCCACCAGTGTACCCATAATCAGATCCAGCCCAACCAGCTGCTAGGTCAGGATTCGGCTGCAGCGGGACCACGGCGCAGCGGGAGGCTACGCAGCGCCACAGAGCGCAAGCCCTTGCCGCCTGTGCGCTGCAGCACGGTCTCACAGCCCCTCCACGCGCCCCGTCCACCCCCTGCCACGTACCCCCTCCCACCAGGCGACCCCACCTTGCCCGCCCCGCCGCCCTCCTCCTGCGGCAGCTGCGTGGTGACGCACAGCGTGTGCGCCATCACGGTCTTGCCGCAGCGCCACTCGCCTGCACGCGGAGCGGCAAGCGGAAAGGGAGAGGATGGGGTGGGGTGGGTGAGGAGTGCGCTGACGGGTCAACGCAACGTGCAGCTAGTCGTGCACCTCCGCCAGCAGCTGCAACGCCGCCCGAGCGCCCCGACCCCCCACCCCCAATCCCGGGCCCCAACCCCCACCTCCCGGCCACCCCGCCACCCACCGTGCAGCTCCGTGAGGGACTTGGTCTCGAAGCCGCCCCCAAGCAGCTCGTCCACCGCGGTAGCGCCGGTCTGGTGTGGGTGGGGGGTGGAGGGGCAAAGGGGGCACGGGATGGGGTGAGGCTCAGACTGCAGGCGCGGAACCACACGCCACTGCGCTGGTAGCACCCAACGCAGGAAGCATCGAGGCCCGCAGGCGGAAGGCACCAACGCTCCCTCGGAGCCAGGCACAACCAGGCACCGCAGCAGCATCCCTTGCCGCACCCACCCCCGCCCGTCTCGCTCCATCCCCTTCCCTGCCCCCATCGCCCCACCTTTCCCTCCCCCCTGTGCCCACCTTGATCTTGATGATCTCCTTGGCCCTCGCCTGCGCCGCCTCCCCCGCCGTGCGCCAGCCCGCCGAGGGCACCAGCTTGCGCGCCAGCTCCACCATCTTGTCCACCTTGGCCTCGGACAGGCCCTTGATCTCGGCCAGGTGCTGACAGGGGGGGTGGGGGTTGGTTGGGGAAGAGGGAAGGAGAGGTTCATACTCAACCGGAGTGCCGAGCAAGAGTTGGAGAGGAGAGGGCGGTGGGTGGACGCTTGGCTGTGGGTCGGGTGAAGCCTCGCCGCTCCCGACGGCGGCGGCGGAGGCAGCTTTCCCGCTGCGAGTATCCTACAGCTGCCATCCCTCCCCCCTCCTCGGGCCCGCTCCCCCCCTCCCTGCTCACCCGCTTGGGCACCATGAGCAGCGCCTGAGCGGTGTACACACCACCCTCCTTGGCCTTCTTGATGTCAGCTGTTGGGGGGAGGAGGGGGAGGGGCGAGGCGATTAGGAAGCATTCACCAGAGCCTGGGCCGGTGCCAAGAGACCCCTCCGCTCCAACCCACTTCACCCGCCCCCGGCTGCCCCGCCCCCGGCTGCCCCGCCCCTGTCCGTACGCACACCGTCCGGGCCCCCGCATCCGCCCCCGCGCCCACCCGCGCTGATGCCCATCTTCTGCAGGTTGTCGATGCTCTCAAAGTCGTCTCCCGCCTCCTCAGCCCTGGGGGGTGGGGTGCAGCGACGTGCGGTCTGAGGGCAGAGGGCAGTGACGCACGGCGGCCACCCGAGGGCCGAGGAAACCCACCGCTTGAGCCCTATCCCTAGGAAGCCATCCGCCGTCCGACCCACATCACTCCCTCACCACCCTCACTCCCGGACGTCCGACCCACATCGCTATGCTCCGCAAGCACCCTGCCTGAACTTCCCCCTGCTCTCCCTCCCCCTGCTGCCCTCCGTGTGCGCCCACCCTGCCCCTCCCTGCCCCTCCCTGCCCCTCCCTGCCCCTCCCTGCCCCTCCCTGCCCCTCCCTGCCCCTCCCTGCCCCTCCCTGCCCGTCCCTGCCCCTCCCCCCCTACTGCTGCCTCCCCCCTGACCCCCGGCGCTCACTCCTCCACGACATGTGCCTCCAGGGCGGCTTCGGCGGCAGCCATCTCTCCCCCGGCTCCTGCTGCTGGGCCCTGCTGCTTTGTCCTGTTAACTGCTGCACGTTGTGGCAGCTAGGGCGGCCTTCTTAGCTGTTCGCAGGGCCGCTGCACGGTCCTCTGCTTAGGTAGGATGGATCGGTGCGGTCAGGCAGCGTCGAGCCCTGGAGCCAGGAGACTGCGGCAGCAAGGGAGCCGCAAGGGGCGAGGCTCAGGTGCGGGTGAGCAGCTCTTGGGCCGGCCCGTGCCTCATGCGCGTGGACATGAGCCAGCGGCGCCCAGAAGCACGTCGACAGGTGCGGAATAAGCGCGGCGAGGCTGCCGGGGGCTCCGCAGTTTGAGCGTTGCGCCCGAGACGCTGGCCGTGCGTTGCGCTCGCAGCCCCACCTTGGACGCTCGCAGCCGGCGCTAGGAGGTATGTGTCCTAGCTCAGGCGCTGGGCGGTGAGTTGGCGAGCGCTAGCGGCGAGGCAAGGCGTCAGGGAGCTACCAGGCGGGGTTCGGGTTGCTGCGGCGGCGTCTGCTGTGGGTTAATAATAGGCCGCGGCGCAGCGTATGAGTATGGCGGCTAGGTCTGGGCGGGCTCACGAGGTTTGCAGCGCGCGGGGTCTCTTCGGGGGGGCGAAAGCGGGAGCGCGGGGCCGGATGCATGGATGCGGCGTTTTGGCGCGCGACGACCCCTGGGTCGGGCCGCAACAAATTGAGCACCACCGGCGCAGGCCATACAGGCCATACAGGTTATAAGAGGGCATCAGTCGGACTGGTTGTGCGGGGCCCCAGGCGCTGCAGTTGCTGGGCATCAAGCTCGCGGGATTCGCGCAACTTGCGACCTCGCGGACCAGCTGCAGCTTGAGACAGCTGCTAGGTGGAACAGCTCTTTATCGTGAATCCTCCTGTACCCTCCCCAAACGCGCCGCAGGCAGGCGAGCTAGCGAAGATTAGCATCTCCGCAGAAGCCGCCCCTTGGCCTCCCACTCCCAAACCGGGCCGGTACCACACACGGGGCCCCCCTAAGTGCGCTTTAAGTAGGACTCTCAAACCTGCCGGAAGGCGAAGAAGTTCCGACCACGGCGCAGGCTCGGCACTGCGGGCGCTGCGAGTCCCCGCTGCGAGTGCGCACTCCGCTAGTCGTGCCGTTGGTCGTGCCGCCAAACCGTGGTCACCAGCGGACAGGGGCCCACCGCGACAAGCGCTCCATGACTTCATCTTGTTTGCGGGCATGGCCCAAGAGTGGCACGGGTGAAGTGGGGCACACGCATTTCGCCGGGGGGTGAAGGTGCCGTCCTGGGACGCGTGGGCCCGGTGGGGCCTGGTGGGGGCCTGCCGTGGGTCTTGGCTGTGGACGCCTTCAGGGGTGACGCGCTCAAGGGCCACCAGGGCCTGATGGTATGTGCCATTGACTATGCACGCAGCATTGCAAGCATGCAACACACACACTTTCGCGGGGGCGCGTAGTCGCGTTGTCGGTTGCACATGTCGGAGATCCCTCTGCCCCGGAACGTCGGCTCCATGGCTCGGCACCGCCCCGAAGCATACAGCATGTGGCATATGGTGCATTCTTGGCGCTAGGGGCCTGCACCGAGGTCAGGGTCGGCGTCGCGGCGAGACGTCGGTGCGAGGGCCCGCGGCATGTCCGGCAAGCATCATGTCCTGCCCAGCTGACGCCGCGAGTCCGACGGCCAAACCTGTACGGACCGTGAACAGGCCTGCAAGCATCGTTATAAAGTCCAAGGTTTGCTCCTCCACACCGCTCTCGCTAGCGCGCCGTCCTGCAGCACAGCGGGCTGCCCACCACCCAAACCGCAACTCCACCCCTTCCGCGCTTCCACCCTTCCTCGCCACAGCTCTCGCGATGGCTCCGCCACTTCGCCGCGCCCTGCGCGCGCCTCCACTCCTGCTCCTGCTCCTCGCGACAGCTCTGGCGGCTGCCCACGCCGCGACCATCGTGAGGGACGCCAACACCGCCGCCGAGCTGCTGCTCGCCGACGACCGGTGAGCATCGATCTGAGCCCATCACCCTGTGGTGCAGGGGCCGTTGCACTCCCGCGCCGCTCGGTCACGCTGTGACAGCTATAGCACAAGGACCTCACTTGTCAATGGTTTGAAAGTCGTGCCTTGGGAGTTGGGAGGCTCCCAGCGGCCTGGCGTCGTGCTACGCCTTCCTGTCTGACCCGTTCGCTTCGAGGCCCCCACCCGCCCTCGAGGCAACCCCTAGCTCAAGTTGGGAGCCCGTACCTTGCCCGCCTGTGCTAAGCTTGCAACCCTACTGCTGCTGCCCTGTCTTCCTGCACTTGCCACAGGACCGAGGCTACCTCCAATGATGACGCTCTCGACAAGCCCCTTCCCGCCTCCAACCCCACGGCCTCCCGCCTGCTCCTCTCCGCCGACACCACCACCCCTGGCTACGGCGGCGCCCTCCCTGCCGTCTACGGGGCGGTGCGTGGCGCCAACGGCAAGGGCAACGGCTATGCTTTGGGTATTGGCAAGGGCAAGGGCAAAGGCCGCACCCTTCTCGCCGCCGCCGCCACCACCCCTGGCTACGGCGGCGCCCTCCCTGCCGTCTACGGCGCCGTTCGTGGCGCCAACGGCAAGGGCAACGGCTATGCTCTGGGTATTGGCAAGGGCAAGGGCAACGGGCGTACCCTCCTCACCGCCGCCACCACCACCCCTGGCTACGGCGGCGCCCTCCCTGCCGTCTACGGCGCCGTTCGTGGCGCCAACGGCAAGGGCAACGGCTATGCTCTGGGTATTGGCAAGGGCAAGGGCAACGGCCGTACCCTCCTCACCGCCGCCACCACCACCCCTGGCTACGGCGGCGCCCTCCCTGCCGTCTACGGCGCCGTTCGTGGCGCCAACGGCAAGGGCAACGGCTATGCTCTGGGTATTGGCAAGGGCAAGGGCAACGGCCGTACCCTCCTCACCGCCGCCACCACCACCCCAGGCTACGGCGGCGCCCTCCCTGCCGTCTACGGCGCCGTTCGTGGCGCCAACGGCAAGGGCAACGGCTATGCTCTGGGTATTGGCAAGGGCAAGGGCAACGGCCGTACCCTCCTCACCGCCGCCACCACCACCCCTGGCTACGGCGGCGCCCTCCCTGCCGTCTACGGTGCGGTACGCGGTGCCAGCGGCAAGGGCAACGGCTATGCTCTGGGTATTGGCAAGGGCAAGGGCCGCAAGATCTTAATGGCTAGTGAGGACGAGCACCTAGCGTAGAGCACATGCCACAGCGTGTGCAGGCCTGGGTCCAACGTAGGTTGATGAGCGAGCAGGCACTTGCATGGCATCACGCACTGCAATCAATGCTTTCGTGAACGAGGGAGTACTTGTGCATGGTTGGACTGGAGCAGGGACATGCGGGGCCGAGTGCACAATTCCTTGTGAATCAACTCGGGTGATTTTGCATTGTGCAGCTATCCGGGTCTGGCCCGGCAGCCGGGGTTGGAGAGATCCATCCGTCTTCCGAGTAGGCCCGAGACCCCGCCTCCCCTACTTTCCCCTAACTAGCGGTTGAATAATGAATGGTGTCTTCCTGCTTTCGATCGGTCGGGTTCTGCTGTGAGCAACGCTTAACGTTGGGTGATATCTTTGGTAGTGGTAGCCTGGTAGGTGGATGGGATCTGGTGGGGACGGACAAGGGTAGTCCTCAAGGTGCAGCCGCACAGGAGTCGTCCAATGCAAGCACCAATGCCTGTGATAACCTATGCAGCTTGTTGTTCCTGGTGTATGTCTGATCAACCATTCCTTCGAGTTCATGCCGGGTAGCTTGGTTCCTAGCCGAGGGTTGTGGCTGCAGGGGGTTCCGGATGGGGCGGCGTTGCAAGCGTAGGAGCCAGGAGGGAGAAGCGGTTGCAGCTCCCAGGCCCCAGGACCTCAGGCGGGGCTCTGTAGCACGCGCTGTGTCCTAAGGCCCCCTCCACCACACCCTGTACGGCCCCCGTATCTGAGGTCGAGGGCAGCCGGGCAGCGGGACATGTAAACGTCAAAGCCGTTCGTTCGCCATGCATGTGAAAGCGCGCCACCACCTGGCTTGGTCACCTGTGGCCCGCCGTGCGTCGGTGCTCCTTCGGTCGTCGTCACCCCCTCCAGACCTTGCTTGCGCAGCTGGATTCCGGTCGGGCTGGCTGGCCTTAGCTGGGCTGCTGTGGTCAGGCGGGGGCCTCACATGTCGGGTTCACCAGGGCTCGCCCCCTGCGTGGAGGGGGTCCCCTCACGGCCTCGCACAGCTTGCGGCATGTGCTTGCGCGCCTGGATCGCCAGGTCTGCCAGCACCGAGAACCTGCACGGTTCGGCTGAGGGGACTGAGGCCACGGGCTTGGGTATCGGAACGGAAGGCCGCGTGATGACGGAGCATGAAATGAGGTGGAGGTGGAGGTGGGTGGGAGGAGGTACAAGTCGCGGGCAGCTGCGCTGGCACAGGTGTCCTGCCAAACAGTCGGTACTTCGGCCCGCCGCACACGTATTCAAAACTCGTATCAATTGTGTGTTAACGTGCTTGCGTGCGAGCGCAACGCTCAGATATGCTTGGTGCCCCTGCCGCATCGTTCCAATTCGACGGTTGTGTCTGCCATCCACCAGCGCCCACCTCTTGGTTACCGCGTTCATGTGTTGGCGTCCCCAGGTCAAATATATACGGCGCTTTCTAGCTTGTAACAAACCCGAAACGCACCTGCGTGGAAGTCGTGCCGACCTGATCATGTCTAGGTTAACTCTCAGTGCAGGTCAACGCATGCCAATTCCGCATCGCAACCAAGTATAAACGAGAGCTGGTGCGTTGAAGAAACTTGTTCTTCTGTTGGTTGGGCACAGACACACGCCACCCCCCACCCCACGCGCACACCGCCCTACCCTACCCACAACTTGACGCTCTTCGCGACGCGCACGCGCAATGGCTACCTCGCTGCCCTGCTGCGTGATGCGCAGCCCTGCTCTCATGGCAATGTTGGTCGCGACGGCGCTGCTGGCCGCGAACGCTGCCATCGTTGTGCCGGGCGCCAGCATCCATGCCGCCGCCGAGCTGCTCGCCGCCGGGTGAGCCTGCGGGCTTCTCGAAACTTAAGTCAATGCGCAGTACGCGCTAGTTTGCGGCGTGTTGGGATCTGCAACTGGGGTTCGCTGTTCGCTCCCATCCAGCCATCACCACGCTGCTTCGCGACACGGCCGGCCGCCCCCTCTCTCGCTCCCCTGTCTGTTGTCCCCTCGCCTGCGTGCGTTGATACCGTGCAGTCAACTTGGGTGACAAGAACTTTGCCCCTTGCCTCCGCTCCTCTTAACCCTGCGACTTCCCCTCGCCCACCCCAGATCTGACGCTGGTGACTCCAACGGCCTCCGGCACCCCACCGACTCCCGCCGCGCCCTCGCCTCCGATAAGGCCCCCGTCTACGGTGCCGTGCATGGAGGGAACGGCAAGGGCAACGGTCTTGCCTTGGGCGTCGGCAAGGACAAGGGCAAGGGCAAGGGCCGGAACCTCATCGCCGGCACTTGGGACGAGTCTGCTGACGGCGTGCAACAGCACCCCCTCCCCGTCTTCGACCCCACCGACTCCCGCCGCGCCCTCGCCTCTGATAAGGCCCCCGTCTACGGTGCCGTGCACGGAGGGAACGGCAAGGGCAACGGTCTTGCCTTGGGCGTCGGCAAGGACAAGGGCAAGGGCAAGGGCCGGAACCTTATCGCCGGCACTTGGGACGAGTCTGCTGACGGCGTGCAACAGCACCCCCTCCCCGTCATCGATTCCATCGACTCCCGCCGCGCCCTCGCCTCCGATAAGGCCCCCGTCTACGGTGCCGTGCACGGAGGGAACGGCAAGGGCAACGGTCTTGCCTTGGGCGTCGGCAAGGACAAGGGCAAGGGCAAGGGCCGGAACCTTATCGCCGGCACTTGGGACGAGTCTGCTGACGGCGTGCAACAGCACCCCCTCCCCGTCATCGATTCCATCGACTCCCGCCACGCCCTCGCCTCCGATAAGGCCCCCGTCTACGGTGCCGTGCACGGAGGGAACGGCAAGGGCAACGGTCTTGCCTTGGGCGTCGGCAAGGACAAGGGCAAGGGCAAGGGCCGGAACCTCATCGCCGGCACTTGGGACGAGTCTGCTGACGTGAGCAGCCACCAGCACCCCCTCCCCGTCTTCGACCCCACCGACTCCCGCCGCGCCCTCGCCTCTGATAAGGCCCCCGTCTACGGTGCCGTGCATGGCGAGAATGGCAAGGGCAACGGTCTTGCCTTAGGCGTCGGCAAGGACAAGGGCAAGGGCAAGGGCCGCAACCTTCTTGCCGCCACCAATGCCCCCGTTGATGGTGCCGAGCGTGGCGCTAATGGCAAGGGCAACGGCTATGCTTTGGGCATCGGCAAGGGCAAGGGCCGCAACCTTCTTGCCGCCACCAATGCCCCCGTTTATGGTGCCGAGCGTGGAGCCAACGGCAAGGGCAACGGCTATGCTTTGGGCATCGGCAAGGGCAAGGGCCAGGGTAGCGGCCGGAGGATGCTGAGGGCTGGTGACGAGGGGCAGCTCGAGTAGAGTGAGCAGGGCTCCAAACTGTTTACAGGCCTTGCTTGTAAACAGTGGGGTCGTGGACTTGACGCAGGTCCCAATCTTGTTGTTTGTGCGGCTGGAAGCGTCTTAATATGCCGCTGAGACAGGGATGGAAAGCGTGCTATCAACAGTAGGCCAAGGGACCCTTTTACCAGCAAGTGGTAGCAGGTTGGTGTGAGCGGCGTGCAATGCTTATGTACTGAGCGAGCGAGCGAGCTATTTGACTGATGAGTACTGCGGGGTGAGGGACGGTGACGGGCGGGCACGTCCATTGATGTAATGATGTTGCCATAGCGTGTGTTTCACCTTCTTTCTCAATGGACTGGGAGGCGTGCATGAATGCCTCAGAGTACATACATATACAGCCCTCTCTTACTCAGGTACCCTTCAGTGACCTGGGATATATAGCGGTGTCGTACATGCAGGAGTGCGGTCCTAGCATATGCCGCCTGGGCAGACCTACCTTTCGTCGATTTGCAAGCGGCTGAGTTCCTTTTAGTATGATCCATGTTGGCGCAAGGTTGGAAGCTGGCTCCTTACGGGCACCGGTATACATGTGGGCGCCCTTCCGAACATGCAAGGCATGCTGCTTTGACTTCCGTACGTGCCCCGCACCACGTCACGTGGCTGGTGGGCAGCACGCTCACCGCCCATGCACGAGCACCCTTCCGGCAACAGTTCCCTGCAGGAATCCGCTTGTCCTTGCGTCATCACCGCATCCCAATGCAGCGCCCAGGCCATCAGCAGCACCGTCGTACACCCCGCACCCGCACCCAGCAATGGCACTGGCTGAGGGCTGAGGGAGGATGGGAAGGGACTGAGCATTGAATGCGCGGCCCTGAGCTGCGCTCTGACCCTGACACAGATCCAACACAGCTTGTTGTGGTGAGGTTGCTTCATTGTTGCACAGGAACTGTGATGGGCTGGAAGAATGATAGGGTGGGGTACGGTGGGGTCGGGCGGGTGGCAGGGGGTGGCACGCAGGGAGACGCGGCATCGGGCGGCCGACCGACTTGCGAGCTTCTGCGTCCGCGTACGATGGATCGCATTACACGAGCTAGTGCTGAAAGCCGCCTTGTCTCTTGCGCTAGCGTTGGTTGGTTGGGGTTGTGCAGGACATCCGATCAGTTTTATGTGTGCCGACTTTCGGCGAGCGAAGCGAGGCATTACCTAGGCAGTCGTGGCCGTTAGGACTTCCTACATTTATTGCGCTGGGGCTCCACAAGGGCCCGAGGCGCGCGCTGAGACCATTGGCCCCTTCATGTCCGACATTCACAACCCGGCCCGCCTCGAACCCCAACCTGCATCGCAAATCCGATGACCGGCCCATCGTATAAATGGCGACGCACATGCGCCCAAGTTGCTGCCAGCCAGCCTCACTGCCGCACAGCAGTGCCGCCACACACCGTGCACCAAACCCTCCACCCCTTCCGCGCTTCCACCCTTCCTCGCAACGGCTCGCATGATGGCTCCCTCGCCGCTCCGCCGCGCCCCCCGCGCGCCTCCACTCCTGCTCCTGCTCCTCGCGACCGCTCTGGCGGCTGCCCACGCCGCGACCATCGTGAGGGACGCCAACACCGCCGCCGAGCTGCTGCTCGCCGACGACCGGTGAGCGCCAACCTTGCTTGCCTCTGCTCGGCCGCACGTCGCCGCGACTACAAGCCTCGTCGCTGCTGGCACTGCTGGCGCACTAGTTGCTCAACCGCAAAAGCTATCGCGGGATATGCCTTTGCAAGTTCCGCTGCTGGCTGCGTGGCGGGGGTCTCCCTGTCCAGCTGCAAGTTGCTGCTCTCGAGGCACCACCCGGCACGCCAGTTGCAGCCCCGTCCGCTGCCTGTGCCGAACCCGCACCCCTCCCCTGCTGGCCTCCTCCTCTGCTGCAATCCCTCGCCTCCCCCAGGGTCGATGCTGCGGAGATCGAGGTTGCGGAGCCCCTCCCCGTTGCAGACCCCACCGACTCCCGCCGCATCCTCGCCTCCGACACTGCCCCTGTCTACGGTGCCGTTCGTGGAGCCAACGGCAAGGGCAAAGGCTTTGCTCTGGGCGTCGGCAAGGGCAAGGGCAAGGGCCGTGACCTCCTGGCTTCTGAGTCCGCCCCCGTCTACGGTGCTGTTCGTGGAGCCAACGGCAAGGGCAACGGCTTTGCTCTGGGCGTCGGCAAGGGCAAGGGCCGTGACCTCCTGGCTTCTGAGTCCGCCCCCGTCTACGGTGCCGTTCGTGGAGCCAACGGCAAGGGCAACGGCTTTGCTCTGGGCATTGGCAAGGGCAAGGGCAAGGGCCGTGACCTCCTGGCTTCTGAGTCCGCCCCCGTCTACGGTGCCGTTCGTGGAGCCAACGGCAAGGGCAAAGGCTTTGCTCTGGGCGTCGGCAAGGGCAAGGGCCGTGACCTCCTGGCTTCTGAGTCCGCCCCCGTCTACGGTGCCGTTCGTGGAGCCAACGGCAAGGGCAAAGGCTTTGCTCTGGGCATCGGCAAGGGCAAGGGCCGTGACCTCCTGGCTTCTGAGTCCGCCCCCGTCTACGGTGCCGTTCGTGGGGCTAACGGCAAGGGCAACGGCTTTGCCCTTGGCATCGGCAAGGGCAAGGGCAAGGGCAAGGGCAAGGGTAACCGCCGCACGATGCTGCGTGCTGTATAGATAGGTGTAGTCGGAAAGCAGGGCGTTGATCTAGGTTGCGCGATGCTGGCTATTCTTTTGGTGATCGAGCTGGCTCATAGAGTCCGCTCCTACCTGCAATTGCTGTAATGGTTGTATTGCGGAACGCTGTGGACTAGGCTGCTGGTAACTGAGGGGAGGCGTTCGCAATAATTGCTGCTTGTCGTACAGCGCCCCCCTCCTCCCGTGCATGGCACTTCACAACCTTGGGGTACCGTATCTTCCTTTCATAGAAATGGATCCAATTGCGCACATGCCTAGACTGTTGGTATGGACTTGGGACTCCTGCTTTCTGGTGTGAGCTAGGTGAAGGAGTGGAGCCAACTGCGCACATGCCTAGTTCGGTTTGGACTAGTAGACTTTCGCTTTCGGGAATCGGGATTGGTAGGCTGTGATCTCACCACTGTGCATAAAGTTTCAGCGGCGCGAGGCCTTGGTACTGGGTGCCTGCAGTTAGCTACGGCTCTGTGCAGCCTTTGCGCAAGTTCACTCGTGTAATGGCAGTAGCCTGGCCGCTGCCCCCTTCCCCGCAATGCTCTTCACTGGGAGCCGACCCCTCGTGTGCGTGCAGCGCCCCTCGGCACGCACAGCAGCTACCTTGATGAGCCCAGCCCGTACGCAGCGCAGTGAGCCAGCAAGCTCTGTCGGGTTTAAGCGAGGTGGAAAGCGGCAAGGACACGCTCGGCTCCAGCTCTGTCGGGCGGGCAAATCTTCGTCCGCCTAGGGGTCCTCCATTACGTCACGCAGGGCTCAGGCCCAGGGCACACTCTGGAGCGGTGCCTAGTGATGAGGGGAGCCGAAGGCCTGGCGAGCAACCCAGGAATACCAATACGTCTGCGTTACACAGCAGGCGGCACGAAGCCCTCTCCGGCGCAATCTCCTACGTGGCAGCACAAGCACCAACACAAGCACTCCCACAACCGTACCCTCTCCAGCCCCCGCCAGTTGTTTAGCAGAGACGCCACGCCCTTCCAGCACGAACCCTCCTCTATGAACCGTTACGGCCTTCAAAGCAGGCCTCCCGACCAACCAGGCCCAGCCCCCGCCTGCCCTCCTCTGCCTGCCCTCCTCTGCCCCCCGCAGCCCCCTCCAGTCGTGCACTGCATAGTTTCCGCGTCCATCCGCTCAGCGCAGCATGCGACCCTTACCCGGCCTCGCAAGCCGGTCTCCGCTGCAAAAGCTAGCCCAGACCGCTTGCAGTCCGCGGTGAGCCCGAACGGGCCCCCCTTGCGTGGCCGCACAGCCAGTGCGCCTGCAAAGGCGGACGTCAGCCCTGGCGTGCTCCAGCCCAGCACTCCCCTTCCAGCCCCCTGCGCACATAGCCCCCGATAGCTCATGCCCTCAGACCATCCCTCCGACGCAAGCCCTGGAAGCCCGGGTGTTGGGCCCCTGGCCGCAGCCGAGGCCTTACTTGCCTTGCGCCGCCGCCTCACACGGCCCCCGCCGCCACCATGCCCACGCTCTCGCTCTCCAGGGACGCCGCCACCGCCGCCACCTTGCCCACCCAGCCGTCCAGGCGGCCCTTCAGGCCCCGCAGCTGCTCCGGCGTCAGGATGCGGGGTGTCACCCAGCGGACCTCCACGGTGCCGGCCACCTGCAAGGCAGGGGCGAGGGACCGGGGCGGCTCGTGAGGCGCGGAGTGGCTGAGGTAGAGCCCGAGGTTGGAGCGAGAGCCGCTGGAGCGAGGCCCGCTGGAGCGAGGCAAGGTGTGCACGCATGGAGTCCAGCCAGGTCAGGTCCAGGTCCTCGCTCCCCTCTCTAGGGCGCCGGCACGGCGACGCGCGGGGCCCCCACCTCGCTTGGTAACAGTTCCCCGCCCCCAGTCCAAGCCCAGGCTGCTGGGGCCCCAGACCCAGTGCCCCAACCCCGACCTAGGGAGGTACCCACCTCGTCAATGACGCCCTCAATCAGGTGCAGCGCCAGGGCCTGGGCCGGAGGGAAGCAGGGGCGCATGGAGTGGGCAGGGTCAGCGGGGCAAGCGTGGACCCGACGGGCCTGCAGACGGCGTACCAGCGTACCAGGGCACGGCGAGGCGCCCTGTCACAGATACAGCCCGTGGCCGCTGCATGATAAGGAAGCCAGCGAGCCTCCCTTTCCTTTGCCATGGCCCGGTGCAGACCTGCCCCATGGGCCCCACCCCCAGCTGCGTCCGCAGAACACCCAACCTCACGCCCAAATCCCACTCGCCGCTGGCTGCACATAAAATGTCCCAGGTGCCGCCTGTGGTCACCCTTGCCCCCGACCCACATCCCGGCCTGCACGCCCGACCCTCGAATCCCACCCTTTCTTCGCTGCCAGCCACCTGCCAGCTGCGGCTGCACCCGCACCGTGCTATCGCCCAAGGCTCAAGCCCCCACACTATCTCCTCTGCAACCTGCTGGCCGCGACCCTCACCGGGCCTTGTTCGGCAGGGCCTCCCACCCGCCAGCCCGCCGAGACCACCCAGCTTTACTTGTTCAAGCCAGCCCTGCTTCATCCACCCTGCTGTCGCACACCTTCATGAGCAGGAACTCCACGCCGTCCGCGTCCAGCTTGGTGCGCTGGCCGACGGTGGAGAGCGAGATGGTGCGCTGGGGGGGTCAGGTGAGTGGAGGGGGGCAGAGGGTTGATGGGTGTGAGGTCAGCGGGTGGAGAGCCGGCACCGTAGGGTGTGGAAGGCGCAGAGGAAGCGGCCGGCGAGCAGCTCGCACGCAGCATCCGGCCTCCGACCCGCGCAAGCGCCAGGCTATCGGCCCGCTGCACAAACCCCTGGGCCTTCATCCCCACCGCCCCCGCCGGCCCCACCTGCTCCGCGGGGGTGGACGAGATGAGGTCCAGCAGGGACATGAGCGTGATCTTCTCCCGCAGCCGCCGCTCGTGCGCCACCAGGGCGGGCTGGGCGTTGAGCTGCAGGCAGTGGGGAGGTTGCATGGGGTGGAGAGGGTTCACATGTAGGGCTGAGAAACAGAGCAGTCATGGCAGGGCGAGGCGGAGGTGGGGTACAGGCATGCCCCGATAAGATGCGAAGGCCCCGCCTGAAACCCGTATCTTGACGCCCCTAGTTCCCGTAGGCCGCCGCTTCAGCCTCGTGGTTGCCGCTACCTCTCCTGCCCTCGTCCATTCTGAGCCAGAACATGGCTGACCATCCTCTGCCCTGCCCTGCCCTGCGCTGCCGCAGACCACCGCCACACCCCCACAGGTAAGTCCATCCGGACATGGTGTCAGGGCTACTCTTTCGCCTTGCCCTTGGTGCCCCCCCGTCCTGTACTACCGCCGTACCTGCGTGGCGTACTTGCTGCACAGCTCGTCGTACAGGTGCATGTTGCCGTCGTTGAAGCAGCGCAGCATCTCGTGCAGCCACTGCGACGGCGTGCCGTCCAGGCTGGCCATGATGGGGTGCTGCAGGAGCTGGCCGAAGCTGTAGATGTGCTCGCCCAGCAGCGCGGCCAGCGACACGTCCACCGCCAGGCGCAGCTTGAAGTCGGGCTGCAGCGTGTCCGAGGACACGTACGACAGATACATCAGCGTGGAGCGGTAGAAGTCGGCATAGTTGGCCTGCGCCTTGTGGTACAGCGAGGTCACGTAGTAGACCGACGCGGAGACAGAGGGGTCCACGTCGTGCAGCTTGCCCAGCCGCTCCGTGACATCCTCGCTGATCTGCTTGCACTCCGGCACCTGGCCCGTCTCCAGCTTGTGCTGAGCGACGTGCATGCGCAGGAAGAGGATAGCTTCCGTGGCGCGGGGCTGCTTGAGCTCCTCCAGGCGCTGAACGACCGAGTTGAGCATGTCCACAGCCGCTGCGGGGTTTGGCTGGAACTTGCACGCGTGCACCGCGAACTGTGCCAGCTTCAGGAAGTTGATCTTAGGCCCAAAGTCTGTCACAAAGCCCTGGAAGAGGCGCACAGGGATGTCGCCCCGGTTGAAGGCCGAGCTGTGGAAGCAGGCCTCCACTTTGAGCGTCAGCTGGTGCCATAGCTTCCGCTGGTAAAGGTTTGCTAGCTCCTGGATGTCCTCCGCTAGGTCCGGGTGCTCCGTTTGGAGCTCCTCGAGCGTGTCTATGGCCGAGGGCGGCATTGTGGTCTCCGCACAGCCCTTGTCAAGGATCAGCTAGGTGAAGGGCCTAGCAATGCGCGGCGCTTGGCGCAATGCGAGAGATCTGGCGCGCGAGAGCCGTGCAAAGCTAATAACGCGCAGTTACTCTACGTGAAGAAGAAAGTCGCTGCTTGTGAAGCGACCGTGGGCGCGGGGAGGCACGTCGAGAGGCGCGGTGCTTCACGAGATGCTCGGTGCTGCAGGCCGGTCGCCTGCTTTAGGCTATTTGCGGCTTAGACTATGCCTGTGAGATTCTCTATCTACCAGGAGCAGCGAACAGCGAGCCATTCAGGCCCATCCCGCCATTTGCCCATACACGGCACGCCCTCCGAGCCCCCGGAGGGGGGGTCCACACTGAAGGCGCCTGCGTGCGCTGGAGCCTACACCTCCGCCATCGCCAGCACCTCCTGCCCCGCCGGCCCCTGCTTGACCAGGCGGTAGCACACCGCCCCCTTGCCCCCGCCCCCGTCCACCCACACCCTCGCCTCCGGGTACTTGTCCACGAAGGCGGGCAGGAGGCACACGCCCGCCACGCGGCAGATGTCATCCCCGTTCTTCGCGGTGGCGGCGCCGTTCCCCGCACGGCTGTGCAGGTACAGGCGCCGCCCCTCCTTCTTGCTCTGTCACCGGCCCCCCGCTCAGGCGCTTCCCCCCTGCATGCGCTTCGCCAATGAGCGCGAACACTGTGAGCCCCCCTGCCAGCCCCGCAAGGACCCACGGACGCGGGAGCCCGCTGGGGCCCAGGGGAGCGCTGGCGCCGCGAGGCTCTGGCGTTGGCGCCGGGGCCAGCCGCGAGGCAGCCGTGGCTGACGCTGCGGGCGATGCGAGCGACGTGCTGCTGCTGGACAGGCCATACTGGGCCGCGCGGAACAGCGCGTGGCGGCAGTGAGAGGCGGCGGCACTGCGGAGCACTGCGAGCGGTGTCTTGCCTAGCGCTAGCATTATGCTGGGCCTATGCTATGGTGCCGCAGCGGGCAGCGGGAATGATTGATTGCAATTGGTCCTCGTGCTCCCGCCCCTCGCCGTTGTCTATAATAATCCCGCCCCTCGCCTCCGGGGGCCCGCACCGCTGTGAGCCAGAGCCTTGCACTCTACTCCCGCTCCTGAGCACCCAGCAGCCTCAGCAGACCCTCCTTCACGATCTCCTGAGCGCGCATGGCCTGTACGACCGAGGCGTTCTCCACGCGCATGCCCTCGATACATTCACGGAGCATTCGCGCGTGGGCGGCAGCAGCCGCCAGCGCCCGGCCCCTATCAGCCAGCTGCTCCTGCAATCGGGCGTAAATACATAAGGGCAGGTGTACGTCTGGTCGGTGCGGCGAGACATGTCAGTGCAGGCAGGACGCCGCGATGGAGCCTGTATCCGGACCCCGGGCAGGACTCTGCACGCTCACGCACCTGCAGCTGCGACACGCGGCCCCTCGCGGCTGCCTCGGCCTTGAGGGTCTCCTGCAGCGCCTCAGCGAGCCTGGGGGCATAGAGCAAGGCAGAGGGGCAACTGCATTTCCCGAGGCGGGCATTCCCGGCCCGGCCGTGCCGCTCGCTAACTCGCCCTCATCTCGTTGAGGAGGATGGCAAGCGGGCGAGCCTAACTTGCCCCATGAGGATCCCGCACTAACGAGCTCATGCTCCTGCAGGCTTGGCCATGCGTGGCCCCGGCCGGCGGCCCTTGGCTTGGTGGCCTAAGTGCGCCTTGCAGGCATTGGCCCCCACCACAACCCTCCTTAGAGCCTAGACCCTGCCACGCACCTGCGGTTGTCCTCCAGCAGCCCCCTGACCTGCTGGTCCCCGCCGCAGCCCCGCAGCGCCGCCTGCAGGGAGGCCGCCGCCGCCGCGTGCCGCCGCACCCAGTTGCCGCCGCCGCCGCCACCGCCATCGCCGTGACCCGCCCCGCTGGCCACCGCGCCGGCGGCAGCGGGAGTCGCCCCGGCGCCGGCAGTTCCGCTGGCGGCGGCGGCGGCGGCAGCCTCTGCTGCGTCGGCGTCCACCAGGAAGGCGGCGCCGCGGTGGGCTGCCCGGCGGAGGAGGCGGTCCAGCGCCGTCGCCGTTGGCGGCGCCGCCAGCGGCGCTGCTGGCAGCGGGACAGGCGACATTGGCAGCGCCACGGCAGCCGCTGGCGGCACGGCTTGGGCTGCAGTGTTGACAGGTGTGACTGCAAGGCCGGCTCCCGCGGCTGGCAAAGCCGCCTCCTGCCCCTCCGCCTCCCCCTGCCCTTCCGGCGCCTCCGCTGCCGGCGGCGACTGCTGCTCCTGCCCGCCGTACGGCCCGCTGCCGTACGTCCTGCCGTCGGCCTCACTGCCGTTCAGACTGGGCGTGGGCTGGGTGCCCTGCGGGCTGACAAAGCTGAACTCCCCGCTCGCCCCCGCCCCGCCGCCCCCGGCCGGAGCCCTCCGACCACCGCCGCTGACGCCTCCGCCGCCGCCAGAGCGGGCGCCATCACGGCCACGGCGACGGCTGCGGCCGGCGGCGGCGGCGGTGGCGGCGGCGGGAGATTCCTGAACGGCCTTAGCCCCAGGGCTCCGGTCCCCTGCCAGCGGACGCTCATCCAGCTCGATGCGGCCCTCGGTCGCCGCCGGTGCATCGCCCGTGCCGCCGTCATTTCCGGCCCTTGCACCGCCGTCGCCGTTGCCATCGCCGTTGGGGCTGGGACCCTGGCCGCCCTCCGGGCTGCCGCTGCCAGCGGCGCCGCCCTCCACTCGGCGGCGCTTCCGCCCCCCGCCGTCGCGTGCCTCTTCAGGCCTCCCGCCGCCACGCGCACCGCCGCCGCCGCTGACACCGCCGCCGCTAGCACCGCCGCCGGCTTGTGAGTCCCCGCCCGCGAGCCTCAGCGCGGAGGGCGCCGGAAGTCCGAGCAGGGCGTCGGCCTCAGGCGCCGTCGCAGCGTCGCGACCCGTGGGCCCCAGCAGCTGCTCCTCAAGCTCCCCCTGCTCCTCCCCGACCCCCAGCTCGGAGGGCCTCGTCTCCAGCGCGAGCGTGGTCGCGGTAGTAGCCCCGGCTCCGTGCGCGGCGCCCTGCGGCGCTGCTACGCCGGCGAGGCCCGCGGCTCCCGCCAGGCCGCCGCCTCCCGCTGCTGCGCCCAGCGCTGCCGCGGTCGCCTGCAGCAGCAGAGGCGTGTCGCCACACAGCTGCGTGGGCACCTGTGGGGTGCGGAGGCGCGGAGCGCGCTTACTGGCCGCACGCAGCCGCACAATTTATGGGCCAAGCGCCGGAGCACGTTGCACCGCGGCCAAGCTTCGCAGCCCTGCCTCACCATGAAGAACCAGCCCTGCGAGTTGTCAGGCTCGGTCATGACTCCTCGAAGCCGAGCTGGCCAAGAGCCAGGAGCTGGTCGGTGCTCGAGGGCTTGGGGGGCGCAGCTCCACCTACTGTTCTGATATACTGACAAGGGCGAGGGGGCTTCAGCTCAAACAGGGGCCACCAAGGGTCAGGGCTGTCCGGCTTATGTGTTACAGCCTTCATAGCAACGTCGTGGGTCGCGGGTGTCCCGGGTCCACCAGCAGAGGGCCCACACGTCGACAAACCACAGCGCAAAGTTGCGCCCTCATGCAAACCCAACTGCAAGCCAGCCTTGCTTGATAGCGCTTCTCTCCGGAACACAACTCAGCTTAATTTCTCCGTAACCCAGAGCCGCCATTAATGAAGCCGGGGCCACCAATACCGTGCAGGACCCCACGCAAACGCACCTACGCCATGCCCATACTCCGAGCTCGACACGTCTCTTCGCCCCCGATGATCTCGGATGATCCTATGCAGGTAAACCCACCGCTATAGCGCGGCATAAGCATCTCACGGATTACTGTTCTCTCATGCCGGGCAAGGACAGCCCCTCCCGCCCTCAATTTTGTGGGGTGAAATCCAAGTCCCCTCATCTGGTCCACACAAGGTCACACCACGTGGCCCATAAATGTACGGCATCTGCGATGAAGACTACCCGAACACCAGTCACATCGCCCGGGTGTTACGCCCGAGCGGCGACAAAGCACCCTGTTAGACCCATACCGATGCGGAATCCAACACAGCTGGGGCGCTCCGCCAGCGTCCTACCCGTTCAGTTCATCAGCAGTGTTGGGCTGGCAATGCCTGGGCTCGCCCGGTGTCTTATATATACTACTCAAGGCATCGGCCCCCACAGACAACCAGGCAACAAGGAACCCATCATGTCGGCGGGGTTCACAGGGTACCTCTGCGGCTATCCGAGGGAGGTTGGTAGGGCCAACAAAGCCCATCGCACCGGTGCCTTCTCTTGACACCCCCATCACGTGCGCACAGAACACCCCGATCACGCCCAAGCCAAGGCACGCCCGGCGTTCAACCGTGATGCATGGACGGTGAAGCCACATATCTTGAATGACCCCGAGCCAGGCTCTAGAATATCTCCCCCGCAATAGATTGTAGGATGGCGCCCCAGTGCAGGTTAAAACGCCAAACGCCCAAAGTGTGTAACCCCGCGCACACAAACTGTTTCCAGGCGGGCTCAAGCATGGCTAGCACGCGAGGCCCTGCAGTTCCTCCCCCTGATCTGTCTGAGCTTCCTTTGATAGTTCAACCGCTCGCTGCCGCTCACACTCAAAACCCATAGACGCGGGCATCTGAGCACAATACACCACCTCAACGGGTGACCGACCACGGTCAAACAGCGCAATTACTACCGCAGTAGATCCCCTCCAGAGACAGGATCTCCGTGAAAGGGGCCAATCCAAACAACGGAGAGCTTATGGAGGCATAGAAAGCAGTAACGGTCAGCAATACAAGCCAGCCGCTTTCCCAGCCTGCAGCGTGACCCAGAGCCCCCACCTCCGCAAACCAGAAGCATTGTCAACAGCGAGGGAGCGTGCTTCTCACGCCATGACATTGCCAGCGTTGCGACAGACCCGTTCATTGAAGTTCAAAGAAGAGAGCACGATCTTCTCTTATCGGTTCGGAGCTGGACAGCTGCAGCTCAACATATGTGGCATGCGCAACGCCTGCCTAATGCAAGGACTCGTCCACCACGTGCGGGCTCGGGCCTGTACGGCACACCCGGGACCACGAGGGCCTGCCAGCACACGCGGTAGCATCCACGTCACTGGGTCGTACGAACGCGCGCACTCCCCCCACACCATGTCTACTTGCAGTCCCATGGAGCCCCATGCAGTTCCGTGGGATCACGCTGCTGGCGGACTCCCGCTACCGGTGTCCCGCCACGCCAGACCGCAGCGTCGGATCGACGATGTCCAAGGCCAGCCCTCCCTATCCAGCGCCTCTCCCCGCCTCGCGCCACCCTGTGACCAATCCCACACACCTGACCCCACACACCTCGCCGCCCCGGCCCCGGCGCTACGCCTAGGTGGCCCCTGGGTCGGCCTCGTGCGGGCGCAGGTTCCCGGTGCACACGCGGGGCGTGTTGGCGCTGCTGGCGGCGGCCCCCAGGGTCCCCGTGTTGGCGGTGGAGAAGAAGGAGCCGCTAGTGGCTGTGGACAGGGCGGGGTCGGCTGCCTGCGGGTTGCGGGGCGTAAGGGGCACGGGGGGCATGCGGGAAGGGGCAGGTCAGGGCGGAGCGGTGGGCACGTGTGCCGTGTGCTGGCCGTTGGCGTAACCCGGGAAGACCCCCTGCACGGCGAGGCTTCCGTGACCTCAAGTGCTGGGCCCCTGGCCTACCGCCCCGACTGCAATCCCTGCCGCAACATGGGTGCTTTGCCACAATAGCGGTCTCTAAAACCGGCCCCGCCGATAGAGCCCACGAAGGTTCCGCCCCGACCGCAAGCACCCACCTGGCGTATGAGGGCCAGGCGCTTCACCAGCTCGGCTGCAGCAGGGCGGCGCTGGGGATCCTGCGGCGCAGCGTACGGCAGATACGGGCATTGAGATCTCAGATCCGTATGATCGGACCCCCGTACTGGGCGTCTGGGCCCGCCCTTTCGCTGACTCACGGGCTTGCCCTCCACGCATGGGCGCCCAGAGACCCTCTGCTGCTGCGGCCCGCACCGCACCGCACCGCACACCTTGTCCCAGGCCTGACCTCCCTCCCGCTAATGACGGACAGGTTTGCATATCACGCACAGGTGCCCATGGGGCCCCGCTGAGGCCCCGCACCGCGCACCTTGTCCCAGGCCTCCTCCAGCAGTCGGATCAGGCGCGGGGGCCAGCGCGAGGGGTCGGCGCCCGGCGCGTCGGCGGGGGGCGGCAGCGGCAGGCGCCTCTGCATGAGCGTGACCTGCATCGCAATCGGCACCGGGCCCTGGGAGGAGGCACCGGGTTGGGGGGTAAATAGGAAAGGTCAGCAGATGGTCAGGAGAGACAGCAAGCGGCAGCTGAACATTCAGCAGGTAAGGAGGCCCCAGCCGCTACGACTGGAGTCTTGGAGCCCAGTCGTATCCTCCCATGCCTCCGTAAAAGCTAATGTGGGCTTCTGTGCTTGCGTTGCCAGTGTGCTGTAGGTCGCCCCAAAGCCCACAAGCCGCCCTGCGGCCTCACCATGCCCTGCCACGGCCGCACGCCCGCCAGCGCCTCCCAGAGAAGCACGCCCCACGAGTAAATGTCCGCCTTGTGGGATATGCCCGCCGTTTCCAAATCGAAACACTCCTGGCGAACGGGCCGGAGCGGGGCGAACGGACAAGGTCCAATCATGCAGGTCAGCTGCTAGCGGGCCATGGCGGCCGTGTCATGCAGGCGTTACAAGAGGCGCAAAGTTGAGGGGCTGGTGGTCAGGTGCTCACCGGCGCAATGTAGGCGGGGGTGCCTGCCTCAGGGAACTCGGTAAGGAGGATGGTGTTGCGGAGGCGCGACAGGCCTGCGCGAGCGGGGTTGCGGCCGGGTTGAACAGTGCTGGCTACTAACAAGCTTCATTGGTACAGACGTGTAAGGACCCGTCCGCTCAACGTGGGTCAGGACTTGCTGGTTCGCGGCCCCGCCCCAAGCGCTCAGGAGCCCCCGGCTGCCGTCCACCTCAGCCCCTTGCACCCCCCTCCCTGCCCCATTGAGGAATATAAGGCTGACGTACCGAAGTCGCTGATCTTGACTTGGGGCGTCGGCCCGTACGCGTTGTTCAGCAGCACGTTGGCGGGCTTCAGGTCCCTGCACGTTCGTGCAGACCGTACCGGGACGAAGGGGCAAGTCAGGCCCACGTGGAGAAGGTCAGACTTGATAGAAACGCAGTAGCCCCCGGGTTGCATATGGAAAGGCAAGCTCGCCGTCTGCCTGTACCATCCAACAGTGTGCCAGCAAAGGCCCACCGCCGCCCGCCCTACGCCCCTGCATTGTCGGCCCGTGTGGTCACCCCACCACCCCGGCACCAGACGCGCCTGTGTATGATGGTTGGGTGCAGGTACTCGAGCCCTTGCGCCACCGCAATGGCTATGTGCAGCACCTGCGCACGGCAGGGGTGCAGGCAGGGGAATGAGCAAGGGGTTGGCCAGGCACACCGCAAACTCGAAACGACGACACAGAAGGCAACAGCAAAAAGTAACAGCTTCCAGTCGGACGGGGGCCTTGGCCTCTTCGCGCCCGCAAAGGCCGCTCACCGTTCCGAACGGCAGCAGCGTCCCGGGTGTGCCGTACAGCAGCTTATCGAGGGACGTCTCCCTGCAGCCCGGACGGTTGGGGTTCGGGCGAGCGAGATGCAGGGCGGCGGGGCCGGATCAGAGGTAACGGCACACCCGTCAGGGCCAGCCGGCCGACTGCTCCCGGCGCCCCAAGCGCCCTATCGCCCCTCGCCCTCCCCCTCCCCCTCCCCAGCACAGCTGTTCTCCCGCCCGGCCTCGTGCCCTGCCCCTGCCACCCCCCCTGCCCACATGCGCTCCATGATGACGCAGGGCCGCGGGGGCCGCACGCACGCAGCCAGCAGCCGCACCTGCAGCGGAGGGCGTGGGGAGGGCGGGCATGGGGGCGGCAGGGCAAGCGAGGGCTGGCTCGGGGCGGTACACCGCGTGGCAGTACAGTACACGCGCACAGCCGCGGCAGCGCGTTATCAGCTGCAAGCTAGCCCACCCCGCGGCTACTCACGATGTTGGGGTGCTCGCATCGCGCCAGCACCTCGAGCTCCTGCGGGGGTCCAGGCGGAAGGCATTTGGGTTTTGTGGGCCACGGAGACCAAACGGCGAGAGACTGACCCGGCCGCCTCCAGACTGGCGGGGTCACGTGCCCACACGCACGCAGATGCACCGCACCGAGCCCCGCTCGCGGTGAGCGTATTGACCGGTGAGCCGGTGCTGGATCACGGCCTGCCTCCCCAGCGTGATGTTATGAGACCTCAAGACCCCCCACCTTGCTTCCTCCCTTGCGCACGCCCCTCCTCTCAGCGCTCAGCCCCATCCCACCCCACCCAGTCCCATCCCAGCCCACTTCTATGCCCACCTCCCAACCCCAACCCCAACCCCGGGGGCCCCACCTGCTGGAACGACTGCACCGCGCCGATGCTGCCCTCGCCCTCCAGCCCCGCAGCGTCCGTCAGCACCTTGACGGCCACCCGCTGCCCGTCGTAGATGCCTTCGTACACCCGCCCCGCGGCGCCCTTGCCCAGCACCACCGGCAGTAACCGGACCACGGAGTCCCCGCCGCCGCCGCCGTCCGTCCGGTCCGTCCGCTCGCCGCTCGAACCGGACTCCGGCGGCCACGTGTCCGTACCGTAGCCGTACTCGCCGCCGCTGTGCTTGTGGCCGTACCCCGGGCTGCCCGGGTTGCTGCAGTACGCGGGTACGGGCAGGCCGCAGCCGCACGAGCCCACGCGAGATCCAACCGCCGCGGCTGCGTCGCGACGGGAGGAGGGCCCCGCGGTGACCCCGTCCTCCGTGCCGGCGGCAGGGGTGGCCGGCAAGCTAGCTCCCCCTCCTCCTGCTCCCCTGCCTCCGCCGGGCACAGGCCCCGCAGCCATGTCACTGACGGGGCGCTTGTTGCCGTACGATCCCGAGCTGCCCTGTACGGGCGAGTTGGCGAAGCCGTGCCCAAAGCCGGCGCTGAAGCGCGTGCTGCCGGCGGCTGAGGTGGATGTGTAGGCGCACCCTGCGGCCCGGATGGCCTTGCTCTCGGTGGTCGCACCGTCCGCCACAAAGTCCCGATCCACCTGCGCTCGCACGAGAGGGGTACGGGTGCGAGGGCGGCGCCAGCCGTGTCAGCAGCACAGCGCACGGGATGACCCGGCAATAGGGCGCAGGCCGGAGGGAGCATGGGGAGCACGGGGAGCGCGGGTGAAGGGCTGGGTCGGCATCAAAGGCAACGGGGTGTTCCGGCTGGACTGTCTCACGCGTTCCACTTCCCGCAACAACGTTACCAGATGCCTTGCGAACGGCCGTACATAGCCAGAACCATGGGTGCTGCGACCGTCCACTCGACGCCCCGCCACCCACGCACGTGAACCACGACTTGCGCCCGGCAGCAAAGGCGCACCGAAGCGCCGACGCGACTCACCCGCATGTCCACCACCACGCCCGTACGGAACGGCGTCTTCTCGGTTATAACCGTACTGGCCTTGCTCCACGTGCCCTTGGCGCCCACCGTACTGCCAAACGGGCTGGGGGGGCCCGTGTTGCCCTGGCTCCCGCACCCGCCCGACAGGGCCTTCGCCAGGGACGCCCCTGTCGGCGTGGGCGCGATCCGGATCCCGCTGTCGGCGCCCTTGCTGTGGGGGCCGCCCAGGCCCGAGGGCGTGGGCGAGGAGACCTGGCCGATCGTGCTGGAGGCCCGGTGCTGGGGGCCTTCCCCGACCGAGGCCGAGGGTGCGCCGGCCTCCACCTCGTCGCCTGAGGCGATGGACGACAGCTTGGCGCGCGCGTGCCCGCAGCCGTCGTCCCCCACGCAGTTGCCCGAACACAGGCTGGGGCTGGGGCTGGGGCTGTGGGCGGTGAGCCTGCGCCGCGGCAGGGAAACGGCACAGGTGAGAGGCCAATCAAGGACCCGGGGCCAAGCGTTTCCAGAAGTAAAGGGCACGCCAAACTCCACTCGAAACACGGCTCGAGGGAAGCTCCAGGGTGGGGCTTGCGAGGCAGCCGTGTAGCCGACTAGTGGACTCTGGCCCCGCCCCCGGCTCGCGCACCCGTCGGCTGAGGGCGGCGGCTTGGCGACGTAGGCGAGCTGGGCTCTGGCCGCCCGCCGCCGGCGCAGCACCACCACGAGCGCCGCCACCGAGCCCAGCAGCAGCAGCCCCATCACGCCTGCGTGGGGTGCAGGGAGAGAGGTGTACAGGAGGTGAAGGCCAAGGGCGAGCTCGCGAGGGCCTTCTGGCCGCATGAGACTGCGTTGCGGTACATCGGCCGACCTTGGGGCAGGCCCTGCTTGCTTGCAGGGCAGAGGCCCCCGCACCGTGCCGCACATGCCGCCTTTCTTTCAGACACGCAGTGTCCGCCCTCCAGGCTCACGACCAGCCTCCGCGCCAGCCCTCGGCCAGGAGCCCTTCACGCACGCAAAGGGCTCCCGGCCCAGCCCGCGGGGCCTTGACCGCCCTGCAAACCCGTCTGCACCACACCCCGGTGTGTACCACCCGGCCCAGACGCACCCACGGACGCACCTCCGACGATGCTGCCCACGAGCACCGGCACCAGCGACCCGCCACCGCCGCCGCCCTGCTCGGCGTTCACGTCCGGCGGCAGTACGATGGGCGGCAGGGGCTTGCTGTACTCCTTCTGCACGCAGCCGTACGCGCCGTACGCCGTGATGCACGCCATGTTGACCAGCTGCCGGCACAGCGCCGTTGTGTTGAGGTATACCACGATGTAATGCTTAGGCACCTGGCGCTGATTGACCGTGTCCAGAGTCGAGCCAGTGACAGCATAGTCCTCGGCTGCGGCAGGCGGCATTGATGACCAGGGAGGGTTACACAGGGAGGGTCGCGACTCGCAAAGGGTGCAAGTGAAGGGGATTCGCAACGCGAAGGAGCACACATGCGGCGGACAGGGCGCAAGGCGGTCATGAGATCTATCGGTATCGTCCCCGTGATGGCGCAGGCGCTCACCGATGTAACGGTCCGCCCAGCACCGCTGCAGCAGCGGGGCGTTGGGTACATCGGAGCAGCCCGGCTGGGGCAGGCTGCGAAGGGCAGGGGGGGCAGTGCAGCATAGCGTCAGGCACAGCTGCCGAGGCGCGAGGAGTGCGCAAGCACACGAACCCCCGAAGTCCAACGACCCTTGACACGCGTCCCCCCCGGCGCCTGAGCAGCCGACGACGTTGGCCCACTGTTGCCGCCCCTCACACCCCTAGCTGAGTCCGCCCTCCCGGGGAGCCCGTCCAGGGTCCAGCCCCAGCGGCCCAGCCCCAAGCACACGCTCTTGAGCGTGTGCTGACCTTCAATGTAAGTGACGAGTAAAGCGAACCTAAAAGAGCAACAAGAGAGACCCTTGCGGATTCGGGTTGACCCTTTGTTACCGACGCACTTGATTGTGTACTGGTTCTGTCCTGGCGCCTCGAATCACATGCTCAACCCCCACGCCAGCCAAGCCCCCACCTGGCCCCATTCCCTCCCGGCCCCATTCCCTCCCGGCCCCATTCCCTCCCGGCCCCAGTCCCTCCTGCCCCAATCCCTCCCGGCCCCAACCCCTCCTGGCCCCAACCCCTCCCGGCCCCATGCCACCCACTTGAGCGTGTACCGGTCCTGCCCCGGCGCCTCGGGAGGGCGCACGGACCGGGCCTGGTAGTCGGCCGCGATGGCGGCGGGGTAGCACGTGGATATGATGGTGTACGAATCCTGTACGAGCACCCGTGCGCCCGTGGTCGCCGCGTCACCCGCGCTCAGCACCTCCCAGCCCGACAGGCTCAGCGAGTAGTCCAGGATCACCACGCTAAGCCACGCCAGCTGCACGCCGCTGCCCAGGCGCAGCTGAGGGTCGCAAGGCAGGGCCGGGCGGGGCCGGGGCGGAGGCGATTGGCAGCGATGGTGGCAACAGGCAAGGACGCAGGTATAATGACTGGACGGCAGGGAGGATGTGTGCGGTGGAGCACCGTGTCGAACACACGGTGGCGGTTGGCCCCGTGTGATCGCACGCCGCGAGGTCCCACCTTGGACACTGCGTTGAAGATGACGAGCGGCGGGTCTCCCGAGCGCCTGAAGCCCCGAAACGTGAGGTTTGCTGTGCGCTGGAACGGCAGGCCAACGCCGGCGCTGCTTGCGGCCGACTCAAACACAGAGTCGCCCAGCTCGAGGGCCTGGCCCTCGATCCAAGCCACTGACACTGAGTTGTCGAACAAGACCGCCACAAGGCCCCGGGCCGTGGTCACGCGCACGCCCGTACTGCCCGGCTCGCCCTCGATTGCTGGATGCGCCGCGTCCGGAATGGCCTGGCCCGGCAGTACGATGGGCGGCAGCGGCTTGCTGTACTCCTTCTGCACGCAGCCGTACGCGCCGTACGCCGTGATGCACGCCATCTTGACCAGCTGCCGGCAGAGGTTGGTGGTGTTCAGGAAGAGCAACGTGTAGTGTTTGGACACCCGGCGCTGATTGACTGCGTCGTACGTCGAGCCGGCAATGGCGAGGTCGTGGGCTGCGGGGGGGGTGCCAACGTGCATGTCGTCAACCTGTTCGCATCTTGCTGCATGGCATCAACGCTTGCAGGCAGAGAGCGCGACCCGCCATTCCTATGCACGTGCTTACCGATGTAACGGTCCGCCCAGCACCGTTGCAGCAGCGGGGCGTTGGGTACATCTGAGCAGCCCGGCTGGGGCACGCTGCAATAAGGAAGGTTCACGAGGCAAGCACGGTCTCAGGCCATTTAGGGCCCATCGAACCCAAGCAGTTGATTCCACTTCTCAATGGCGAGGCCGCCACACAGGATGCCTAGCGTGCCTAAGCTCATCGTGCATAGGCGATCACAGTACCAGCCCGTCTAGCGCCCCGGCCACGTACCCGAGCGTGTAACTATTGTAACCAGGCGCCTCGGCCGGCCTGACGGAGTTCGCCTGGTACTCAGCGGCTATATCAGCCGGGTAGCAGATGGATATGATGGTGTATGCGTCCCGCACAACGACGAAGGCTCCGGTTGTGGCCGCATCCCCAATGCCCAGCATGTCCCAGCCAGCCTGGCTTGGCGAGTAGTCCGCAAGGATCAGACCCTCCCAGACCAGGTGCACATCGCGGCCCAGTGTGACCTGTGAGGGCCACGGCAGGTTGAGGAGTAGGTGAAGGGTCGCTCAGTTCAGTCAGGAGGGTGTGTGTGGGTGGGGGGGCGCAGCAGAAGGACGGGCAGGGCACCTGAGAAGGCAAAGACCTGCACGCAGGCGTGCTCCGGCACGTGGCAATGACGGTTGTGTCATTGGCCGACAACGTAGACAGCAAGCCGCGGGTCTCAACCCGTAAGCATCACACCTTCTGTGAAGCGCTGAAGCTGACCAGAGAAGGTTCGGCTGCTGAGGAGCCTCTGATCGTGAGGTTTGTATCGCGACGGAAAGGGAGCTCCACACTGACACTGGAAGCGGCACGTCCGAATGCATCGTCATTGAGGTCCACCGCCGCGCCCGTGACCCAGACCACGTCCACGCTGTTATCAAGGAAGGCAGCTGCGAGCTCATCTCCTGTTGTGGCTGTTATGGCTGAGGTTTGTGGAAGCGTGAAGGCAATGAACGCGAGGATTATGGCCGCGAAGCCACGAAGGCTTCTACATACGTTGTCTGTATCTGGCATACAGAGACCGGCGTAGCGAGGCCGCAAGCGGCTTCTGAGCGTAGCTCAGCCACACCAAGGAGGTCGTGTACGCGTGCCCATAGCGAACGTCTCACAACCAGTCAGGAAGAGAGTACAAGTGAAATGGGAATGCAAAAACGCCCTCGCGGGTACAAGATTAAGGGGTTTCCGCTTTCGGTAAAAGTTGACTAGCTTTCGGCCTGCACATCATCAAGTGTCTGTTATGGGTTCAACCTGTCTGTTGCGGCTCGAGCGGTGTCTCCCGCTGAGCACACGCCCGAGCACACACACACGGTCCCGCCCTCGTGGCCCCCTCGAATCCCCCGGGCTCCCTCTCTCAGAGCTTGCCCCACTTCTCCCGCCCGCTGCAAGTTGTGAGTCGGGGTGAGGGGGGGCAAGTAGCAGGGCGCGCTTGGGTGTAACCGTCACGGTCTTGGGCGGTTAACGGCGACATCAGCGCCGGGACCGATATCCCAACTGGGTCGGGCCATCCGAGCCACGTGCACACAGACCAGACAGTGAAGGGCGACCTATAGTCATCGAGTGGCTCTTGAGGCTAAGCGGGTCAACGCCTGAACCTGCTGGATGGCCTGCGTCTTGAAGGGTGAGGACAGCAGTATCAGCACGTGTGTAAGACTTGGCAGGTGGCCCCAGCAGCAGATCCAGCAAGCCTGGCGGTTGCCGCACTCCAGTCCAACTGCTTGACTTGACCGGGGCGCCAACGCAGGAGTGGGACCCTGCAAGATTACGACCAGGAGGCTTTTCCGTAACATCTGTCTGTTCGTTATCGCTCTTGCGACGAGCATGGCAGTCACCCACATCTTTTGGGGATCACCTGTTTGCTTGGAGCCCCGGAGACCGCCTCGCGGGGAAGTACATATTTGCTTAGCCCGCCGGGCAGCAAGCCGGCGGGTACGTGCCATATATCGCGCGTCGGGGACCTTTCCTTCCTAAATGCCCGTGACGGACTGCTTCCGACATTATGTTGATGGCCGCAAGACCGTGGAGCGGCGCGTTCGCGAGGAGTGGGAGGATGGAGCAGTCGCCTGGACCCCCGGCCCAGGTTGCATGTAAAAACGTAAACAGAAGGATGCTTGGAGCCTTATGTGAGCCAGCCGAGCGCCAGCGGCGCGAGGCGGGCTGCGTTCCCGGGTATCAACCCGATGGCGCGTCTCCCCGAAACGCCCCCGTGAGCCCTGCCGACCAGCGCGCTACGAGCCTCTGGCAACAACGTTAAGCCTGGCACGGCAATGGGTGTATTGGAGCAGGAGGAGCAAAAGAAGCTTGGGCGGTGGGCCGAGCCGGCCCACCGTATGAACCCGAGCCCGCATATTGGTAAGGAGCTATTTGGAGTATGGACATCTGGATGAGGAGGACTTGTTTCCCTTAAGCGGGCGTTCTGTCTTGACGAGCGCCAGGTACGAGAACCAGCCGGAACCAACCTGCGGAGTTGCCGGCAATAGGTTGTTTGTGTGAGTTGAGAGCGAGTCTAGGTGAGCGAGCCAGGTAGGCGTGTGCGTTGCGGGTAGGCTGTTTGGGTTTGGGGGTGCGGCAGCCCGCGCGGGCAGCAGCCGGCCCCCTAGCGCTTGTGTTAGGTGAACTGTGGTCTTTGGGCGCGAGCGCAGGCCAGCGGAGGCTCCGCAGGAGGAGCTCTGGCCTCACGCTCCGGCAGGGCGCGCCGATGAAGCGCCCGGGCCCCAGCCGCCTTCCGCCGCACACACGTCGATACACCCGGTGATGGAGGCGCCGCCCACACGCCCGGGACGGACCCTGGCGCTGCTTCGGCACCCGAACGGTGCGGGACCCGCTCGTCCCACCGGCGGCTGCCGCCAGAGCCGCCACTGGGCCTGCATGGGGCAGCCGAACGGAGCGCCCATTCCTGAGTTCCGGAACCGCATGGGCGACTGCCGTACCAATCCGGGCGCGACGGGAGGCTTAAATAGCCGCCCGGCCGCATTTCCAGGCATAATCTACCCACGAACCGAGGCGCTCAAGGCCTCGAACCCGGCTCTCTCTTCTCCCTCTTCGCTCTCTTCTCTCTCTCTCTCTACGTTCTCGGTACTCGGCGAGCGTCGGACTGATCACCCGTACTCTCGATATCGCGTCCTGTAATCCCGCTTCCTTCACCCAGGCACGCCTCCCCCGCTTCACCTTTCCCCACACCACGCGATAGGATACGGCCTGTGTGAGCTTGCTTACGTAGGTCGCCCCCGATTACCGTGAGCTCGGTAAGCCTAGGCCCGGCTTACCCCTGTTTCCCCTTTGCCCGCAGGTGGTCGCTCCTCCTGCCTGGCCCGGACCCACGCGCGGAGCCCTCCCGTCTCCCCCCGTGTGCCCCCCTTTCCCGTGCCCGCAGGTGTTCAAGCTCACCTGCCCTGCACTTGCACCCGAGGCGAGTTGCGCCACTCCCCTCCTCGTGCCTTTCTGTGTTCCCGTGCCCGCAGGTGCTTCTGACCTGCCTGGCCCAACCGGACGTGACGCGGTACCATCCCTCTGCCGGTTCTTCTGCTCTCTTGCCCGCAGGCTTTCCCCTGCCGGCCCAGGACGTGAGGAGGTTCCAATCCCCCTGTCCTCTTCTCTCTGTGCTTTCCCCCTTTTGCCCGCAGGTGCCTCCGACCTGCCAGGCCAACCGGACGTGAAGCGGTCCCACTCCCTCTGCCGGTTCTGTTCTCCCCGTGCTCTCCCTTGCCCGCAGGTGCCTCCGACCTGCCAGGCTAACCGGACGTGAAGCGGTCCCACTCCCTCTGCCGGTTCTGTTCTCCCCGTGCTCTCCCTTGCCCGCAGGTGCCTCCGACCTGCCAGGCCAACCGGACGTGAAGCGGTCCCACTCCCTCTGCCGGTTCTGTGCTATCCCTTGCCCGCAGGTCTCCCCTGCCGGCCCAGGACGTGAGAAGGTTCCAATCCTCCTGTCCTGCCCTTTCTCTCGTGATTCCGTGTGACCTGAGGCGGCGTTCCCCTCCGTCACTTCTTCTTATTGTGCCCTGAGCCCCGCTCCGGCACGGCGGCTTGCCCTTTGTGCCCCCGCCCCTGTGTTTCCCTCAGGTTCATACGCGTCAAGCCCTTCTTGCTCACGCGTGAACCCTCTCTCTCTTCTTCTTCTCTGCCCGTGCCCCTCTGTGCACCGGCCCTTCTATCTGGTTCCCTTCTCGCCGCGTGCATTGCGCCTGCACCCCGGCCCTTGCTTTCTCCCTTGTCTCCCTTGCCCCAGGTCACGGGACGCCGTACCTGAGACACACCTGAGACCCCTGAGACTCCTTGAGACTCCCTTGTCTGCCTGTTCCCGAGACTCTGCCCGCGGGTCCCTTACCCCCGCCGGCCAGTCTCCCTTGCTCTCCCTTACACTAGCACGCACTAGAGGAGCCGAGCGTCAGCGAGGCTGCTCCTTGTCTAGCCGTGCTTGCTTCTGCCCCGCTCTTGCTTGACCTGTTTGCCTGCTCCCTTGCCTGTTTCTCCCTTGCCCGTGACCCGCAGGACCGTACCTGTCCTGCCGTCACCGCACTCTCATCTCGTGCACCGCACCTTACCTGCGTTGCACCTGTTCTGGTCTACCTGCACCACCCTTCTGTGTGTGCACCGGGTTATCTCTTGTTTCCTGTTATCTCCCGAGACTCCCCTCCGGTGTGACGAGTCTTCTTACTCGGCACTCCTTGAAACGTAACCCGGTCCAGTGGCGCGTGTGGCGTACACCATTGAGTCGTGCTAACGTGCTACACCCTCTGCTTCGAGCGAAAAATTTGGGTACGCACTTTGGTCTTTACTCATCCGGTGTCCGCTCCCGCTCCGCTTGTCGCACTCTCCAGTCCCGTAGTGCAAGGCGGCCGCCCACATACCGCCTCGGCGGGAAAGTATCGGTAGTGACCTGCCGGCGCTGGTGAATTGTCCATGGTGCTTGAACGGCCCGTCCTGCACGCACCCCCCACAGAAGGGATCTTAGCCCAGACAGATGACACACGTGGTCATGAGTAGGCGGTGTCCCCTGTCGCCGCTCACAATGTCTGCTTCACGATGCAGCTAGGTGCAGCTCAACGCTGTGCAACAGCGCGTGCTGGTCGATGGTCGCCGCGCCGGTGGCCTGCGCTGGTAGGAGGTCTTGTCCACGGTAGGAGGCGCGGACGGCGGCGGGGGAAGGGGTGGGGAAGGAGGCGGAGGCGGGGGTGGAGGGGGTGACGGCGGTAGCGGACGTGGAGGCGGTGAAGGGGGCGGCGCCGGCGGGGGAGGTGGCGGCGGCGGAGGGGGCCGAGGTGGGGGTCGAGGCCGGGGCGACGGCGGGGGAGGGGGCGGAGGCGGGCGGTGAGGAGAAGGCGGTGTGGGCATGGGCAGAGGCTAGGGCGGTGGAGGGTGCGGAGGCAGGGGCGGGGCCAGAGGCGGAGGGGAGGGCGGGGGCGGAGGAGGCGGAAGAGGAGGCGGTGGCGGAGGTGGAGGGGGTGACGGCGGTGGCGGAGGCGGAGGCGCTGAAGGGGGCCCAAAGGCGCCGCCGGCGGCACTGGAATCGCCACCTTGCTGCATACTGGAGCCCCACGACGTGGCCCGTCTTGAAAGCACCCACCACGACCGAAAAGATGACACACGCGGTCATGACGAGGCTATGTCCATGGTCAGCGGGCATGCGCACGTCGAGCTCACAATGCGCTTGGCTGCGGCTTCACCTTGCACCCCCTGCTCTTGCGGTGTCAAAGCGCAGGCGCCAGCAGCTGCTCGGACAGGCTTGCCGAGGTGTGGGGGGAGGGCGAAGGCGCGTGCATGGAGAAGTGCAGTATGTCATGCAGTGCACGGCACCTCTTGTACGGCGCCCCTTTAGATCGCAGCCATTCCGCTTTAACTGATTAAAGGCCTGGAGCTCGCCCAGCCTCTTTGTCCCGTGCAGCACCCGCCGCTCGTTCCTACTCTATCCACTTGACGCTCAGACGCTTCACGATGCAGCTCAACGCGGTGCAACAGCGCGTGCTGGTCGATGGTCGCCGCGCCGGTGCCCGGCCTGTGGCACAGCCGGCCGCTCTCGTCCGGCCAAGGCACGTGCAGCCTCGCCTTGCGCCTGTGGTGCCTACCGAGGGCTGCAGGGGCCTCCGGCCGGTGCAAGCCGTTAAGTCGGATGCGCAAGCCGAGCTCCTGGACGCGGCGATGCTGCGCCTCATCGCCGACGTTACCAAGCAGGTTGACGACACCGTGGCCGCCACAGTCGCCGCGAACAACGAGGCCGCACGCCGCATCGAGTTCCGCCCAGACTCAGAGCTGCGCAAGCGTGTCGTTGCATCCATCCAGAAGCTTGCCAAGGGCCTCCTGGAGAGGGACGTGGAGGTGAGCTCTTGGTTGCGGTCTCCGGGGCGGCTTGCGGAACCGAATTGCATTCCGGCGCAACACACCTCCGGCCACCCTGGAAACGGACCCAAGATCTGGGGCCCTTTGCGTAGGGATGCCTGCATAGGCGATAAGTCCGGGCGAAGATCTAGGGATGCTGAGCCAAAATCGCGTGCGTATCGGCGCATGCACAAAAGCCGCTTGCTTTTCGGGAGCTTTTTCCGGAAGCTAAACCGCGTTTTGTGCCCCACAGGTGCGCCTGCTGCTGCTGGCCGCCCTCTGCTGCGAGCACCTGCTGCTTCTCGGCCCGCCCGGTGAGTGCAACAGTCGACACGCGCCCGACCCTTGCGCTCCACGCCGCTCAGCCGCACACTGTCCCAGCGCCTCTGCCTGCACCCCACACCCTGCGAGAGCCAAGTCTGGCGGCCCCGTCACCCGGCTCTCCCCCACTGCGTTCCTCCCCGCCCCCACCTGACCTCGATCCTGTGCCGCTCCCTCCCGTGTCAACGCACCACCACTTGTACACACGTCTCCCCGCTCCCTCCCCCCCATCCCACTCCCATCTTCGTGCCCCGGCCCCCACCCTCCCCGACTCACCCCTCCCTGCCCCACGCTCCGCTTCCTTCTCCCCGCCCAGGCACGGCCAAGTCCGAGCTGTCCCGCCGCCTGTCGGGCCTGTGCGGCGGCACCTACTTCGAGCGCCTGCTGACACGCTTCTCCGTGCCCGAGGAGCTGTTCGGCCCGCTGTCCATGAAGGGTGAGGGGCGCGCGGGGGGGCGGGAAGGGCGGTGCATGGTGGGTAGCGGGGCTTCCCGTGGGATGGGGCTTGGGGTGGGAGGTGGGTGATGGGAGGCGAGGCGGGGCCTGCATGGGAGGGGAGGGGAGGTGCAGGGAGGGGCGCTCGAGGCAAGCAACAGCCGCGACAGCCAGCATGGCAGGAGGCGACAGGCATTGGTCGGAGGGCAAGCGTCTCACGCCTCCACCTCGCACCACCTACCCACTCTAGCCCATCCCCGCTACGGCATGTGCCCCTCGCCCCCCCACCTCCGTGCGCGCGACTCCCGCCGTTTCGCCCTACCCTACCCTGTACGACAGGCCTGGAGAACGACCTGTACGTCCGCCAGACGCACGGCTACCTGCCCACCGCCGAGGTGGCGTTCGTGGATGAGATCTTCAAGGTACGGCAGGGGCAGGGCAGGGCGGAAGAGCGGACGGTTGTGCAGGACCAACGCGTGGGGCAAGGAAGAGGAAGGGAGACGGTCACAGGAGCAGCTGCTGTTCAGCAGCTGACGGTCAGGCAAGAAAGCACAAGGCAGAAGGGCCAGGGTGTGACCGTTCGTGGCCGGGGGACGCGTAGGTGATGCGCTCGATGTCGGTCGGGGCAGCCTTCCGCGCACGCATCGCCTTGTTTGTCTCACCCCATCTCATCTCTCCCCGTTCCCCGTCAGGCCAACTCGGCCATCCTGAACGCGCTGCTGACGCTGCTGAACGAGCGCCTGTTCGACAACGGCAACCAGCGCCTGCACGCGCCGCTGCTGTGCCTGGTGAGGGCGAGGGAGGGAAGGAGGTCAACCCGTACGCGAGGGGGTTGGGGTAGGATGGCGTGCGGTGCGATTTTGTGCGGTGCGGTGCAGGGACCGGGCTCGGCAACCAGATGCGCTGAGGCAGTATCTGAATGGTGTCCGGGCGCATCCTTACTTGATCCTCTCCTTCGCTCTTACCCCAGGTGGGCGCCTCCAACGAGATGCCCGAGAGCGAGGAGCTGGATGCGCTGTACGACCGCTTCCTGATCCGCCGTACCGTGTCCCAGGTGCGCGGCGTGGCGTGGCGGCGCAGTGCACCGAGCCGTGGTGGGGGCGTGGAGGCGACGACACGGGCCTTCACACAACTCTGGCGATCTACAGCCCTCCTTGACGCCTTACCTGCCTTGACCCTTCTCCCGTCACCCCTCCCCTTGATCCTCGTACGGGGGCCAACCCTCCACCCTCCCTATCCGCCCCTCCCGCTCGCCCTTGCCTCGTCCCCCAGGTGTCCAACAACCAGCTCTACAAGCTCGCCCGCCTGGCCGCGGGCCGCTCCGACCACGCCCTGCACTCGCTCAAGGTGGCAGGGGGAGCGGCCAACGGCAACGGAGCCGCCGCCGCCGCCGCGGGCACCGCCGCCGCACCCGAGGTGAGGGCAGGGGCAGGGGGCAGGGGCAGGGGCCTTGAACAGTATGGACGCCTCGATACGGCTGCAACCGCTCCCCTGCCTTAACCCGTCTTTTTACTCCGCCCGCGAGGGCGAACGCACGCCTCTCCTTCGCGGCTCTGCAGCCCGACCCGCACGCCTCCCATCTGCCCTTCCTTCCCTCACCCCCCCCCTAACCCCCTTCCCCTTCACACACCTCGCCCCCCCGCCCCAACTCCCCCCCACCCCCAGGGCCGCATCCTGGCCATGGACGACTTCCGCAACACCGCCACGGCGGCGTACGGCAGCGTGGACGTGCCCGACCAGGTCATTGACCTGCTCACGGGCCTGCGCAACTACCTGCAGGCGAGCCGGGGGGGGTGGGGGTGGGGTGGTACGGGTTGTTTGGAGCTGAGCAGCATTGCGTCACATGGAGGGACGGGAGGAAGACCGGCTTCAGTGAGGGTTGGGTGCACGGGGTTGCGATGTGGCCATGTGGGTCAGCCCCGGCGGCACGAGGGCAGGCGTGCCCCATTCAGTCCGCATAACGGCGTCGTGGCAAGCAGCTGAGCCCAGTCCTTCACCTGTCGTTGCCAACGCCCATCTGCCTTCCCCTCAACAAACCCCAACCCTCACCCGCTCACCCCCCCCCGTGGTTGCGGACAGCCAAGCGCTCCACGAGATCATCAAACCCTCCCCTCGTCTCTCGGTCCCCCGCATCATCGCATTTCCCCCCACCCCTCCACCCCCCCTTACCCCTGACAGGACAAGTGCGAGCCGCCCATGTACATCTCCGACCGCCGCTTCATGAAGTCCGTACAGATGATGCAGGTGGCGGCGCACGCGGACGGCCGCGACGCGGTGAGGCAGGAGGGGGGAGTGGGAGGAGGGCAGCGGAGCATGGGCAGGGGCAGGGCACGGCAGGAGCCGCTGGGGGCGGGGAGGTTCGCCGAAGGATCAAGCGCGGCAATCATATGTTGCGCCGTTCTGCGCGACAGCGGAGCGGAAAAGGGGCAGGGGCAGGGCAGGGCAGCGGCTGCTGGAGGCCAGGACGACCACGCCCTCGGCCGGCTTCCGGCCGGCTTCCTTGCCGCGCCTGTGCTTCCTCGGCTTTCCCACGCAGCCCCTGACATGCACGCCCACACTGCCGCGTCCACGTCATTACGTCGCCCCCAGGTGAACGAGTACGACCTGCTGCTGCTGGAGCACGTGTTCGGCAACCGCCCCGACGACGGCGCCAAGGTCCGCACCGCCGTGCTGGAGATGGTGGCGGCGGACCCGGGGCTGCAGCAGGTGGGGAGGATATCCGGGGGGGGTGAGGGTGGGAGGAGGCGGGAGGGAGGGCGGGAGAGGGGGAGAGTTGGAAGCGAGCTCGGCGCGTGCGGCCGGTACGGAAGAAGCCCATAGCACCACGATCGAATGGCGTGCTATGGCCCTCAACTTTCCAGCCAGCCTCCTCACCTCAACCCGCTTCCCACGCCCCTGCCCGCCCTCCCCCCACCCCGCCCCAGGCCGAGCTGGTCCTGCTGGGCCTCTTCGGCCGCTCCTGCCGCCTGCTGGAGGGTGGGTCGGGGGAGGAGACTGCAGGGCCGAAGGCATGCGGGGAGCAGGTTGTGAGGTGGCAGAGGGCACCACAACTGAGTCGCACGGCGGTGGTCCCCTCGGGGCACGGAGCGGATCGCATGTATGCGGCATGGGCACATCCGCGCCCCACGGGTCTCTCACCAAGCTGCTTTCAACCTCGACCGCCTCCTTGCCCCCCACTCCCCAGGCCCCGTCGACGCTGCCGAGCTCGCCTCCGCCGGCGCCGAGGTGGCTCAGCTGATCGATCTGCTGAGCACCCGCCACGCGGCGCTCGCCACCAACCTGGAGGTGGGTGGATGGGGGCGACAGATTAAGGTCGGGGAACGTCCTTGTTTGATGGGTTGGCAATAGAGGGCTGGCCCCAAGTGGGTGGGCGCCGGCGCAGGGGAGGGCAGCCGACAGGGCGGACGGAGGAGGGCGGGATAGGGCGACGAGTACAGGAGTGTGTGTGAAGAGGATCGCAGCCTCTTTCTCCTCCATCAACTGCTCCGTGCGTGACTCTCTGCCCGTCCCTTTGGCCCCTCCCGCCTCCTTGTCTCCCCCTCCTGCTTTCAGGGCGACGGCTTCCCCGAGCTGCGCGCCAGCCTGTGGCAGGCGGAGTCGTCGGTGGCCTCTGCCACTCAGGCGCTGGTGCCGCAGATGACGGAGAACAGGAAGAAGGTGGGAGCAGCAAGGGCTGAGGGCGACAGGCGGGCGAGGAGCCTGGTGGGGCGCGGGACAAGTGGGCAAGCAAGGGGAGCGGGAAGGGCAAGGGGCAGCAGCAGCCATGCGTGCGCACCCGCCGAGCATGTCCCTCCCCCCACCCACCTGGCTGCTGCCGCCGTGTGCACGGCCCGGTGGACTGCCCACGGCGGTCCTGTGGCTCGAGTGCAACCTTCCGCTTTGTCCTCCGCAATAACCCACTCCTCCTGGCACCTCTCTGCCCCCTCCCCTACCCCCCCGTGCCCCCCTGCCCCCCAGGTGGAGGACCTGCTCCGCGAGGCCCAGACCCTGGCCGTGGTCCTGCGCACCCCCGGCGCCGCCGCCTCGCTCCTGGAGCGCCTGCTGCCCAAGCGGTACAAGCAGTACCAGAAGGGCATCAGCGCCAAGGTCTAGATTGGCGGTACACGCGTGGGCGGTACGATACGGGCGGTACGGGATAACGGGGCGTGGGCGCCGAGGCCTGTGCGCGGTGTGCGCTGGGTCTGAGCCGGGAAGTGGGGGACCTCAAGAGGGGGCGAATGTGGATTAAACTCCTCGCAACGAGGGGGTCGGACCGGGCGCTTCGGACCTGGAGCTGGGCGCTAGGGCGGGTGGGTGCAGGGGGTCATGCGGGCTCGAGTACCCTGCAGGACGGGGTTGCGCACACGGATTTCGCTCTCCGGCTTGGAGCGCGTCAGCACTGTACCGGCATACTCGGTCATGCCGGGTTTCGAGGAGCATACTCATCAGAGTTTCGTTCCGTGGTGGGTGTTCGCTGGGTGGGTGGCTGTCGCGGCAGCGGACACAGCAGATTGCTTCGGGTGTGCGGCTGTGAGCGATGGTACGGACCTAGGCCTGTACGTTACGGGCCGGTCTTGAGAGCTAGCCGCGCCGCTGTTGGGAATGTCTATGCAACACGAGGCTACCGGCAAGAGAGGCGGACGGGGCAGGGCTCGAGGTGTCGAACGGCTCATAACACGAATTCTTTTTGTGCGGGACAGCGCCCTGGGTGAGAGTCGACAACGGGGCAGAAGCATGCGTTTTACAAAATATGGAAGGGTGTTGTGTCTGCTAACGCCCGCAAATTTGGGCTGTGTGCAGTGAGGCAACGCTTGGAATCCCCGCCGCCAAACACGCTTGCCAAGGTACCAATAAGTGTGAAGCCTTGTAAGGGTTGCACGTGAAGGCGGTGTCCCAAGCGCACGTGACTTGAAAGCGCGCGAGCGCGTGGCACTGTTGCGTCCTACCGGGCATGCTCAGATGCAAGCGGACAATCAGCCCACGGAGCTCAACGTCAGTTGCACCCACTCGAGCACATGTCGACATGAATACCCGCGCCGTACACGGCTTGAAGCAAAAGGCTCACAACCTGGCCGCATAGCCTGCAATGCTGACTCCGTGAAGGACAAGAGGACCGGCGCACGTGGGGCCCGCATGGCTTCATAGGCCATCGCAACCCCGCACACAAGCAACAAGAAGCCAGTTGAGTTGTGAGCACGCACGCACGGAGAGGCAAGGGCAGCTGTCCAGAGAAGGCGGGGGAAAAGGGCCCCCCTCCCCTCTCACTGTATGACGAAAGCCTCGAAAGGCCCACGTACTTGCTGGTATGATGATGTCAAGAAACCCGGGAGCTGTCAAATGTCCCACCACGCCCGGCGCAGGCCTGGAGCCGAAAGATCAAAAAGAGGACAAAGCCCCCGCACGTGCCTACACCTATGCGCACAGGTATGAGTGAGCTCGAAGGCACGGGCATCTGGAGATGGTGCAATACCAGCCTGGGTAAGGCTGGGTGAGTCCCCTCAGCAAGGCTGGACTGCATTACTTGTCCCACAGAGAATTAGAGATATCCACATCACACCCGCGCATGGGATCAACTGACAAGAGGGTACACAATATGCACACCAGTACTTGATCGGCCAGCAGATCTGGGGGACACCGGCTCCCCGGCTGCCCAAAACTGAGGCACTTCTGTTCTTGGGTCAGCATTTGTGGCGCCGTATGTATGGGCAACAAAGCCAGGAGTTTGCTGGGACCCATGTCAGGGCACCCACGGTACACGACAAAGAATGAAAATTAGAGTGAGGGGGGGTGCACGAATGCATGCGCGGACAGCTGTGACACATTTCTGGTCACGCCCGTTTGCTTGCTACTCGCCTTCCGCCGTCGCCTAGCCCGCTCCATGCGCGCGGTACCCCCACCCATCTGCCAACGCGACCGCCGTCCTTCACCTTGCCACGTCACTTGCATCTGCCGTACCTCCATCAGCCCGACCGTACTACACCATACCCTGACACTGCCCCTCGGCCCAACAAGCCGCTCACGTCCTCTAGGCGAGAGTTAAAGTCTCCTTACCCGTCGCCCACTGGGCTGCCACTCGTGCTTCCCTCGTCGCCGACCTGCGAGCCGCCGCCTCCGCTGCCGCCACCCGGCCGTGCTCCGTCTCCGGCCCCAGGCGCATCGGCCTGCCCGCTGCTTCCGTTGTCGCCGGCGCTGGGGTCGCCGTCACTGTTGCCAGCAGCTCGCGGCACTCGAGGCGGGCGGGCGGGTGTCCCCATCATACCGCCATATCCGCTGTTGCCGCCGTATCCGTATCCGCTGTTGCCAGTTGTCATAGCCATGTCGACCATCTTCTGCTGTTGCGCGTAGTACGCAGCTGTTGAGCTCGAGGCCCCTCGCTGCGCTGGCACGGCTAGCGGCCAGCCATCTTTGGCCCACGAGCTCCGCGGAGCCAGGAGCTCGCCCTGCTGCGCTCCCGAGGCTTTCAGCTCTGCCGCCAGCCTCGTGAACTTGTCGCTAATGAGGTGGCTAATGCGCGTCTCCATGTCTCGCATGTCGCAGGCCGCCAGGGAGTTGCCGCCCTGGCCACCCGAGTCGCCATTGTCCTCGCCGTCCCAACTGAGGGAGTCCTCGCTCTGCAAGGTGGGAGAGGGAGCAGCGGCAGGGTTAGTTGGTCAGGGTATGTAAAGGACTGGACGCGCAATCCGCCCGCCGTAAAGACCCTCAGCAGAAGCGCTTGTGTCCTACCAACAACCGCCACAACAACCGCCACCCCCTCCCCCTCACTTGCACAACCACCAGGTAGTTGCATCCCAGTAGGTGCTCGTCCCGCAGGTTCCGGAGCCACTGCGGCATGAGCTGCTCAACCTCGTCGATCACCAGAGCCTGCCGGGCGCAAGGGGAGCGCGGGGGCAGGTGGGAGGCACGTTATTACTAAGCAACATGGCGGATCTGGTGTGCTAGATATTCCCCACGCGCCGCCCATCCCCGCGCGGTGTCGGCCTCCTAGGGCTCGGCACGCCCACTCGCCCGCTGTTCTCCGTGGCGCCCCGCCCGTAAGCTTCTCAAATCGATGTTTTTGGCACACACGCTTCCTGGCCCACCTTGTGACGGATGGAGGTGGAGTCGGCGTTGTCGAGGACCCGCGTGTAGACCCCGTTGATGATGGCAATTACTGTGGGGGGGAAGGGGGGAATGAAGGGGCGGTGAGGGCTGTGTCATGCGTGAGCAGGGCCCCACACCGGACAGTGCTACGCGACAAGCCCAGGCCCCGCCGCCCACTCACGCAGGTTGAGGAGGAGGATGGGCACGAAGAGCATGTAAAGCGCTATGACCAGCGACGTTACGATGCTCACGGCGCCGTCCGCCACGCCTGTTGGGAGGAGGGAGGCCACAAGGGGTCAACTGCGGGGATCAGCGTGCCGCCCCTTTGCAAGGGAAGGATAACATAGAAACCAAGGTCCCTTCACTGGGCAGCCTGATTGATGCAGGGCTCGCCCTCTGAGCCCACGGCAGTCAAGTATTTGCTTGGCAAAGCCTTACCTGGGTTTGCGAGCAGGGCCCATCCGAAGTCTGAGCCGTGCAACATTCCGTACAGGCGCAGGAACACCACCTTCGCACGGCCAAAGTCCTCTCCAAGATCCTCATCCCAGCCTGGGGCAAGCACGCGAGGGCCCATATCATTGGTCAGGCGAGCTAGATAAGCAAGACAAGCTAGACATTATGAGCCCGTGTCAAGGCGCCTGCGGACTCTTTTGGGTCATGCTCAAAAGGTCAAGGGCGGCGAGGACCCGGCGAGCGACCCGTGCATGGTGGGTCCGGCCGGGCTTTGGTCCGTGGCGCTTATGGCGGATGCGACCAGACTACGGCTGTGACCATTGGCGGCTTGCAGCTAGCTGTTTACCCTACCGCCTGTCATGCAAGCGGGGTGTAGTAGCGTGAAAGGTACTTAGTGATTATGCGAGAAGAGTCTAGAGACTCCGGAACATTCTGCCGTACAAGCGTTCACTGAGCGAGCCCGTCTTAGCTCACAGTGGTCGAGGGCAATGCTAGTATTCTTCTAGCATACTCAACACCGGAGTACAGCATTACTGCTGTAGCGGGGGCAGTGCCCGCCTAAGACAGTATTACTCTTTGCTAAGTCCTACGGGTGCTGCTACATTTTGGTGTCTTAGGCCACACTGGCAATCCCACCTTGGCCTAGTGGCCGTTGGCAGCAACAAGCGTGGCTCGCCGCCCAAGCACGTCGCGGATTCCTAGGTTACCACGGACCACCGGTTCCCGGCTGGATGCCGATAAGCGTTGAGATCTCTGAGCGGACTATTTGCGAACTACTGCAACGCTTCAAGTCGGAGTTGACGTTTCAGGCGCAAGGTTGGCACTTCTGAGCCGCCGAACGTTCGCGACTCATGCCAGATACTCCGCCGCCTGACACGTCTCGTGACGTGTGTATGACAGACCACAATGAGCGAGATAGCAATCAGCGTATTGACACGGTCCAGGACCCCGGCAGCGCCGGCGGTTCTGGCGGAGGCGATGCGAATCCCTCTGCACGGCTGGAGCTCGAGCGCCTCGCCGTGGAGAAGCTAAAGCTTGAGCTGGAGCTCAAGAATGCGTCCGTGCGCGAGCTTGAGCTGCGGTACCAGCTTAACCAGCAGGCCCGGCAGGCCCAGCCCCTTCCTGAGCGAAATGAGCGAACTCTCCCGGAGGTGGGCACCGATACTGCTGCGGTAGCTGCTCCTTTGCCAAATGAGCGAAACCTGTTGCTTAAGCGCTTGACGATTCCGCAGAAGCCGACGGAGATGCCTGCGGCCGAGTGGATTGATATGTGCCGCACCACTGCCGCCGAGGTTGCTAGCCTCAACGGTTCTGCGCGACTGCTGCTCCACGACCTGCTGAAGGAGGTCCGTTCGAAGGTCCCCGACAGCGCGAAGTGGGCGACCTCCGTCACCGAGAAGTACCCACCCGGTGCTCAGTTCTCTTTCAGCGACCTCTCTGCGGTGTTCGATGAATTCCTGGAGACTTTCGACCCCAAGGTGCGGTCACGCGAGGACGAAGCGCTAGAGTTGCTGAGTAGCGGTGCCGTCACCATGGACCCTCGAAAGGGTCTCAGCGAGTACATTACGCGTTTCCGAGAGACTTGCCGCACTGCCAACTTACTAGATGAGCGTATGAAAATCCAGCTGTTTCGTCGAGGTCTGACTCCCGACCTGCGCGCTGTCTGCGAGACCGATCATACTGGTCAGCCGTTTGCGTCCTTCCCGCAGCTTACTACCTATGCGATTGGGCAGGATGCGCGTATGCGTGCGGCTGGTGTGAAGTCTCGTGCGACTGTTGCACACATTGCGACCCGTGACGACCGTCGTTCCCGTTCTCGCTCCCATTTCCAGGCTAAGCGCAAGCAAGCGAATCAGCAGAGCTGGTCCACAGTCGCGAAGCGCGCACGTGTCGCGACCGCTGCGACTGACACGGCGAACCGTGGGGGCCCCGCGTCCGCGTCGGGTCGCCCGCCCCGGTCCGGCTCTGTGTGGGTGCCGCCCAAGGAGGTCTTCGACGCCGCGCAGAACGACCCCTCTGGTGCCAGCGATACGCGTAACCCCCTGAAGCGGGGCGAGTTCCTGACCAACCTTGAGAAGCTGAACTGGATGCTGCAGAGCAAGTGTTTCCGGTGTGCCGAGGTTGGGCACAAGGCGTCCAAGTGCCCCACGAAGAAGGGCACACAGGCGCCTGCGCAGCCCGCGTAGGGTGTGGCCCAGCTGCACGTGTGTGGCGTGCAGGCTGGGGCCGTAAGCGACTCCTCTGAGGATTTGGGTGATGTGAATCGCCTTGGTCCTTTTATGCGCTTTTGGGGGAGGGTGAGAGACTCTTGGCTTCAAGACATTGAGCGTGCTATAGGACGTAGCTTTACGCTTGATGCGTTTGCTCGTTCTGACGGCTGTAACGCCATCTGTGCGAATTTCTGTTGCCCCTCTCGTCCCTTCCACAAACATGATTGTACTGGCCACACAATTTGGCTGAATCCTCCAGTCGACCAACAGCTGACAGCGACTCTGCGACATTATCAGCGTATTAAGCGTTTCGATGCCAGCACGTGTGCGTGCGTGGTGGTGCCTGCGAAGCCTGGGGAATTCAGGGGTTTCCTACAGGGTATGCAGCGTGTGCTCACGCTTCCCGCCGGAACCAACCTGTACCGCTCTTGCGACCCCAGCTTCCCTGACCCTGAGCCCTTAGCAAATGCGTGCGAGGTTTGGTGGGATCCGCCGCGAGCGAACGCGCAGCGAGCAGGCCCATCATGCGCGACGACTGACGCTGCCGAGTTAGACATTTTCTCAGGCAGTATTGCTGGTTATCGTGTGCGTGTTCTTGCCGACACAGGCGCGACGCATTGTTTCGCACCAAGCACTTTGGTCCAGCGTCTGGGCCTTGCGCTGCGACCTGCGCCTTTTGCTCCTGTCCGCCTGGCAGATGCTACTACTGCCATCATCCAGGGCGAAGCGCGAGTCAAGTTGAGACTCGGGAAGTTTGCGACGGAAGTGCGTTTGTTGATTCTTCCTTCCCTGACTGCGTCCGCCGATATCATTCTGGGCAAAGAATTCCTTGAGCGACACAACTGTGATGTGCGTTGTGGGCGCAGCGAGCTTGTGCTGCGTCGAGCGAATGGAATCCAAGTTGTGTTGCGAGCTGTCAATGCCCCACCTGTCGGAGAAGAACATGCTGAACCACCAAGCGCTGCTGCTTCTGAGTTACGCGATGGAGATTTGTTGTTTTGGAAAACGCCGCCTAAGTCAGTGGCTGTGGTATCAGCGACGCAGGCCTTTGCTGACCTAGCTCTGCCCGGCTCCCGAGCTGCCGTCGTGGTGGTGCGACCCGCGAAGAGTTCGGACCCGGCTGTGTCCCCCGTCTCTCTTGCTGTTTCCAGCGCCGAGCTGGCCTCTGCTGATGTAAGCGAGTCAGATAACTGGAAAGCAAAAGTCCTTCAGGACTTGGAAAGTCATCCCGATGTGGGTGGAAAACCTGAGTTGATTTCGGTCCTGCGCGAGTATGCAGATGTCTTTGCGCCCCTAGACAAGCTTCCCCCGGATACGGGTCTTGAGCATCTGATACCCCTTGAACCTGGGACCCGGCCGATTTATAGGCCGCAGTACCGGTTGAGCCCCCTTGAGCGTGAAGAGGTTGAGCGCCAGGTCACTGACCTTCTCAAGAAGGGATTTGTACGACCTTCCACCTCGCCCTGGGGTGCTCCCATCCTCTTCGTACAGAAGAAAACAGGCGAATTAAGGATGTGTATCGATTATAGAGGTATCAACAACAGGACCATCAAGAACAAGTATCCTCTTCCGCGAATTGATGATACCCTTGACCGTTTGGGAGGGTCCTGTGTCTTCTCGGCACTTGACCTGACCTCAGGGTACCACCAACTGCGAATCCACCCAGATGACATCCCCAAGACTGCGTTCTCTACCCCTATGGGTCATTTTGAATGGCTGGTCATGCCTTTCGGCTTGTCCAATGCCCCCAGCTCGTTCCAGCATGAGATGGCTAAAGCGCTGAGGCCTTTCCTTCTTGGTCCCAAAGCCTTTGTTACAGTGTACCTGGATGATATCCTCATACACTCCAGGACTCCTGAAGAGCATGCCCAACACCTGAGGCAGGTGCTGGAGGCTTTGCGTAAGCGAGGGCTGAAAGCCAAGCTGTCAAAATGCGAGTTTTGGCGTTCTGAAGTGAAATACTTGGGACACATCGTGAGCGCTGAGGGTATCCGCATGGATCCTAAGAAGGTTGAGGCAATTAAAAAGTACCCGTTGCCTACGGATCTTACGAGTCTGCGAGCCTTTGTTGGTTTGGCAACGTATTTCCGGCGTTTTATGCCCGGTTTTGCCTCCCTCGCGGCCCCTCTAACTGACCTTTTTGGTCATCAGCGCCTGCCTGAGAAATGGCCTCCACAAGCCCTGGCTGCTTTCGAAGCCATTAAAGAACGGATAAGCGATGAGGTTACCTTGAAATACCCTGACTTCTCGAAACCTTTTGAGGTTGTGTCTGATGCCTCCCTCAACGGGACTGGAGCTGTTCTGCTCCAAGAGGGTCGACCTGTTGCTTTTGCAAGCAAGAAGTTTTCTCCTGCTGAGCGTAATTATGCGACTGGTGAACAAGAGCTTTTGGGCGTTGTCAACGCTCTGCGTGAATGGCGTTGTTATCTTCTGAGCTCTATCCCGTTCACTTTGGTGACGGATCACCACCCCCTGACCTATTTGAAAACACAGACCCAGTTGAGTCGCCGCCAAGCGCGCTGGGTTGAGTTTCTTGAGCAGTTCAATTTCCAGTGGGTTTACCGCCCTGGAAGGCTGAACGTAGTGGCCGATGCGTTGTCACGTTATGCGGTTCTTGCCCATGTCGTGTGTGGCATGGCTGCTGCGACTGATGGCCTTTTGTTTCGCATTGTCTCTGCGACTCAGCGTGATGCGTGGTTCCAGAATCCCAAGAACACTCGTTCTCTTCTGTCGAATCCAGGAGGATTCTATCAGAAGGAGGAGGGAGACGCACAGCTACGGCTGGTTATCCCTAATGATCCAACTCTTAAGCGTGATATCATTGCGTCTTGCCACAGTGCTCCCTTGGCTGGTCACCCTGGTCGTGATCGTACTCTTGAGCTTGTGCGCCGCACCTTCTGGTGGCCTACTATGCGCGCTGATGTGAATGACTTCGTGTCTTCCTGTGACTCTTGTCAGCGTAGCAAGCCAGCAACCGGCAAGCCTGCAGGACTCCTGCATCCCCTGCCTGTCCCTGAGGGACCTTGGGAGAGCGTGTCCATGGATTTCATCATGGGACTTCCCAAGACACGTCGAGGCTTTGATGCTATTGCTGTGTTTGTTGATCGCTTGACCAAGATGGCTCATATTGCTCCTTGCAAGAAGGATATCACTGCAGAGCAATCAGCGGACCTGTTCTTTGACACGGTTGTGCGGTTACATGGCCTTCCAAAGACCATTGTGACTGACCGTGACTCCCGGTTCACTGGTTCTTTCATGCCTGCCTTACTTAAGCGTCTGGGAGCCAAGCAAAACCTGAGTACCGCGTTCCATCCGCAGTCTGATGGACAGACTGAGCGTATGAACCGAGTGTTGGGAGATCTGTTGCGGAACTACTCAGACTATGATCCCCCTCACTGGGATCGTTATCTGAGCGCTGCTGAGTTTGCGATTAACAACTCGATCAATCGATCTACTGGAGCTACCCCGTTCTATCTGAACTATGGCTTCCACCCTCGAGTGCCACTCCACCTTGAGCTGGGTGACACTGTGCCCGCTGCTAAACGTTGGGCGGAAACGTTAGCAGATCGTTTGGCTGCGGCAAAGCGATGCTTGATGTCAGCGCAGGACAGACAGAAAGCGGATGCGGATAAGCGTCGGAAAAATGTGACCTTTGAACCAGGTCAGATGGTGCTTCTGAGTACCCGGAACTTGAGTCTGGTGAAAGGCTCACGGAAACTGATGCCAAAATGGATTGGACCGTTTCCCATTGAGGCTATGGTCAATGAAGTGGCTGCGCGACTGACCTTGCCACCTCAATATCGTTTCCACAGTGTATTTCATGTGTCTCTTCTGCGACCCTACCGTACTGATACGGCAAAGGGACCCGTCAACCCGCCTCCTCCTCTTGAGTTTGATGAAGCAGACCGACCGGTCTGGAGAGTTGAGAAGATCCTTGATCACGAGACACGAAAGCTGCGAACACGTTCTTTCACACGCTTCCTTGTGAAGTGGGAAGGCTATGGACATGAACACGATACGTGGGTGGATGAGAAGGATTTCAGCGACTCCCACGCTATCAATGCCTACTGGGCAGCGAATCCTGAGCGCCGCGTGGACGCAGGCGCTTGAGGAGGGGAGGCAGATGTAGTAGCGTGAAAGGTACTTAGTGATTATGCGAGAAGAGTCTAGAGACTCCGGAACATTCTGCCGTACAAGCGTTCACTGAGCGAGCCCGTCTTAGCTCACAGTGGTCGAGGGCAATGCTAGTATTCTTCTAGCATACTCAACACCGGAGTACAGCATTACTGCTGTAGCGGGGGCAGTGCCCGCCTAAGACAGTATTACTCTTTGCTAAGTCCTACGGGTGCTGCTACACGGGGCCTATGCATGAAGCATGCTTGGAACCCACCGGGTGACACCACCATGAGGGCCACCCCAAAGCCGCAATAGACCACGGCCAGAAAGATGAAGAAAGGCCCCAGATCGGAAGTCACCTCCAGCACCATCCTGGGCGGGGGTCAAAGGGACGGGTCGCGGAAGTTGTTGAGGATTCTCGGATTGGAGTCTGTTTATCGAGTACTGCGGTACGACCACAGATGATAGCTAGCGAGTCGGGCATCCCACGGCAACCGCTCATGCGCGCACCTGACGAAGCGGCCCATGCGTCGCGAGATGCTGGCGTACTGCATCAGCCGCCAGAACAGCACCAGCACCAGGATCTCGCTCAGACACAGCAGCGTTCCCAGGGAAGCGGTGCAGGACCAGTGCAGCGCCAGCGTCGCGCCCATGAGGGCCATCTCGACAGCGTCGAAGAAGTTCCAGGCCTGCTGCTCGAACCAATGGACGGGGTTGCCCGCGGCCCACAGCTGTCGGAGCTCCGCAATGGCGTACTCGGCCGTCATCCACACGAGCACCGTCATGAGCGGCATCTGGTAGTCGGTCGGGCAGCGGTGCACGTTCTCCGGCTTGACGCCCGCGCTGACGTCATCTGCGTCTACTGGATCTGGGAGAGCAGCAAGGGGGTGCGGTTCGGGTTGAAAGAACGACGGAAATGCAATGGCAGTGCCTCTCGGTCTACGAGTCATACAGAGGGCAACGCATGCACCTTACCCAACGAAGTGAGCAAGCCACCGTGCCCACGCCCTGCCCCGCCCCTCACCTTGGGTGCCAAGTAGGCTGAGCGCATAGATGATGAAAACCACGGTGTATACAGCCCGGAGCATGAACATCATGGACGCCACGTGCCTGTCAGGGAAGGGCGGGAAAGGGAGGGTCGGATTCAGCATCGCCTGTGCCGTACGACATGTTGCGGCGTCAGCTTTCTTGACACCGATTCGACCTGCGGGTGCCCTCGGTCAAGCGAAAGGCAGGTCGGGTGGTTTGATGCAAGTGTTGTGCGGCGGGCGAAGCGCTCTGCCAGGCTCAGCTAGCGTGAAGAAAGGGGAGGGCTTGGCTACCGAGTCCTCCTCCCCAAGCATGCGCATCTGGCGTCCAACTACCGTATCCATCGATCTGGCCCATGCCCAAGTAGGATTGCACCCGCCCGCGCTTACAGTGTGAAGCAGTTCCAGTGGCTCATAACCAGCGCTTTGACTGAGGGTGACGCCCACATGTGCGGGGAGTTGCTGTCGAGCATATCGTCGAGAAGCTTGGTAAAGCTGGTCAGAAGCGAGGTAGTCGAGGCATTGCCGCTGGCGGCGGGAAGGGGGACCTTGGACACGAGGGCGGTGTATGCCCGCTGGGGGGCCAGGTAGTTTGGCCTGTTGAGGTAGGGGCCGAGGATACCCGAGTCATCCTTGCAGCGGCTCCCAAAGCGCTGGAAGCAGTAGTCATGAAAGGTGGTCCGCTTGCCCCAGGCGGCACCAGAGAAAGCCCATCGCAGCCAGTGGAGGCTGAGGTAGCACGTGATGCATGCGTCCACCAGGCCGCGGAGGCCGGCCAGCACGAGCACGGCTGCTCCACATAGCAGCACGTAGGTCAGCCCGCACACGGCCCCCACGCACAACCAGCCCTGGGTGGCCATGGCGGCTGCTGCCCACAGCATGGGCTGCAGGCGGCGGCTGAGGATCTGGCGCAAAGTCAGCTGTTTCCTGACGGGTGTGCCCTCTGCCCTGCCGCCTTTGCCGCCGCTGGTGCTATGGGAGCTGCCGCCGCCATCGGCGCCGCTGCCACAGGCCTCGAGGTGAAGGTGCTGCCTGAACCATGCCGTGTAAGCAATGGGGTGGAAGAAGGCGGTACCCAGCTCCTCGAGCAAGCTGATGCCGCCTGGCTTGAACGGGTCAACCACGCAGCTGGTCCGAGTAATCTTCTCGATGTTCATGTCCCGATCGCTCGAGCTCTGCCCGCTGCTGATGTGACCGAGCTCGTCCAGGCTGCTGAGCCGCACTGTGACCGCAGGCAAGGCGTAGCTGCCCCTGCCGGTGGGGTGCAGCGGGCCCGGTAGCCTCGGGCACCGAGTCACGAACATGAGGCGTCGGTCGCCCGACAGCCCCTGTGCGTCGTCTGCACCCCAGCTCAGCCCCGTCGCGGACAGCAGGGTCGCGAGGTGGTGGTACCCCGACTCGAGCTCCCGGTCCGCAAGCTCCCGCAGCAACTGACCCAGCTGGCTGCTCCCCTCTGAGGGGTCGATGGCCGGTGCTGGCGACTGGCTGATCCCCTGCGCCAGGAGGGCGATGCAGTCTCGCATCATCTGGCTGTCCGCCTGGCGCTGTGACTTGAGCTGCTGCAGAGTGTAGCGGCAGAGCAGGGCCGCAATCTCTGGGTGCGCGCACGGGCAGCCCAGCTGGCCCTGGACCTCGAGGCACGACTCGACCAGGGCCTTGATCTCGATCCGCAAACCGCCGTCTGCTGCTGCAGCAGCTGCTGCAACCGGGCTAATGCCAGAGTCTTTCTCTTGCGGACGGAGCTTGTCGATAGCCGCAATCCACCCTTCCAGTTGGGCGCGGGAGCACGGCAGGGCGCCCACCAGCAGGCAGGCAACGGTGTCGCAGTCCGGGTTGTACGGGTACACAAGGTCTCCGTTCTGCGTGTGACTGATGAGCCATGCAATGAACTCGGCCCCCCGTGACGGGTTGTGCTGTTCCCGGATGCTGGAGCAGGTAGAGCTTATGAATTGCTGCACCGCTGCGTGGATGAGACGCAGCCGCCAGTTCCGATTCTCCTGAAGATCTGGCCTGGACGGATCGGGTCGCCGGAGGTGGATCAGGAGCTGCCCAAAGATGAGCTTTGCCTTGTCCGAGCTCAGCGTAACGCGCCCCGAGCTGGCCCCTTTGGTCTCTGGCGCCGCTTCTGCGGGCCCGTCCTTGGGGGCTGGCTGGCTGGACGAGAGTGCCCTGCAGACCCACGAATACATGTTCTGGGCGAAGCGCTTGCTCCAGGGCCGCCCCGCGCTGACGTGTGTGCCGAGCCATGTGTAGGCCAAGAGCGCCTCGGCCGCCAGGTCGCATGAGCTGTTGACGATGGCGCTCTGGAGGGCGTTGAAGCTCGCGCACACGTCATCGTCGCTCTGGAGGCTGTCGGACCACTGCTGCCAAGCCGGGCTGATGATGCTGGGCGGGAGCCACGGGCCCCAGACCTGCGGCAGCCTAGACCCGTGGAGGTGGAGGTAGGTCCCCAGCAGAGTCTGACCCCTCTCCACGCAGGCGATGTCACACCAGCAGTTTTCGTTCACGTTCTGCTGGGATTGCCAGACCCGGTTCATGAGGCCGGGGAGGAGGTAGTGCCGTCCATCGATGTATTGGTCGCGGGTGGGCTGTTTGATGGCCAGCGCTTCACCCGAGTGGCCAGCGCGCAGGCACGAGGCAATGATGGTGGGGAAGCACTCGTAGCCGTCCGGGGTCCAGGCGGCAGCAGGGGATGGCGGTGCTGCGGTGGTTCCGCTGGCGCTGGTGTCAGCTGCTGGGCCCTTGGTCGCCATGCCCGTGCCAGCGCGGACCAGGTCGCTGACGTCGACGGCGAGCTGCATCGACATGGCTGCCTCTAGAATGGTGAAGCAGGCGGGCTCGAGGGGCGTGGTGCCAGCAGGTGCGATGCTCCCCTGCTGCGTGTTGCCGACCAGCCTGATGAGCGGAAACAGGTGCGTTGCGGTGGCCACGTGATGACCGCCGAGCTTGACCCAGAGGTCCACCAGGCGAGGGTCGGCTGCGTGCAGCAGCCAGCAGCCCCGCCAGAGCGCGTGCGCAAAGCCCTGAGCAGCTGCGTCGTTGTTAGGGTTGCCGGGGTGCTGACCGCCGCCGGCAGCGGCAGCCGTTGAGCTGAAGATGTGCCACTGCGGGCCAGAGTTTGCGTCCAGAGTCCTCTCGGACACCCAGGCATGGTCGTCTGCTGCAAGGCGGTGAGTCATGGCGAGCTGGAGCGCAGAAGGGCGGGGCGGCTGCGATGGCTGCGGCAGTCCTGACGGCGTGTGTGGGTTCAGACACTTGACCTTTGCGCCCCGGCCAATGAGGCTCTCCGCCACCGCCCAGTTCGAGGTCAGAAGCAGCGGCGGGAAGCAGACGCCGCCGACGCATGAGAGGCCGTTGGGATCCGCTTTCCGTTTCGTGTTGCTCTCGTCGACGCTGCCTCCCTTGAGCAGAAGCTCAACGATCTCGGCGTCACCCCACAGCGCCGCCGCTGCCAGGGGGCTCACCCAGCAGGCGCCTCTTCCCAGAACCCGCCACTGCCCTATCCAGGGGTCGGGCTCTGCCCCCGCCGCCAGCAGCCGCCGCACCATTTCGGTGCGGCCCAGGGCTGCGGCGGCGCTGAGGGGGCTGCAGGCTTTCGTAAGATACGCGTGGCTGCGGAGGAGGCGGTACAGCTCCTCGGCGGTGGCCCGTTCCCTTTCGTATAGCTCCGCCGCCGCCCTGCTGTCGTCTGCAGCAGTGGCTGACGTCGGCTGCTCAAACTGACCCAGAGCGTCGTCGCTCTTTGCCGCAGTGGAAGCAGCACCGCCAGAGGCGGCGGCACTGATGCCCTGAGCGGGAGTGCGCTCGGGTGCCCGCCGCAGGCACACGCAGCAGCACGTCACGTGCAGGAGGTGCAGAACCAAGGCCCAGAAGCTGCACAGCCAGCTGAAGAGCCTTGAGCAGGCCGTGCGGGGCTGGGCGGCGGCTCTGCACCCGCACGGATCCGCCATCTCCACCACCACGTGCGCCGCCTCCGCGCCGCTGGCCCCCACCGGCTGCACACCGTTGGGGCCATTCAGCGCAGGAAAGGGGCTCGTTGAAATGAAGACGTGGCTGCAGGCTTTCACACACTCCTCGGGACCCAGCGTGGACTCGATAGCCTTCAGGGCAGCATCGAAGTCCTGCTCATTGCCCCTCAGCACGGCATCGAGCAGCCTGGCGCCGGGGGCCGTGATGGGGTCGGACAACCGTGATGCGGTCAGCACGTCTGGCGGAGTCCACGCCTGATCGCTGTTGGCCCGGCCAGCAGGCTCGGCCCCGGCCGACGAGCCGCGCTGCTGCTGCTGCTGCGCCTCGACAGGGCGGGGCGGCCGGGACCAGAGCTCGCGGCGCTCCGCGCAGCTCTGCTGATACAGCTCCACCGCGCTTGTGCCGTCCGGAGGCTTGGGCTTGCCTGCGCGATTTCACAGGGTCCAGGGGCACACACGTGTGGCAGTTGGCAATTGGCAGTTGGTGAGCCGGGAGGGGTGGCGTGAAGTGCATCTGCTGCGCCCACATCGAGCCACGGTTCTAACTAAGCACATGACGACATTCGTCGAGGTTGCGGCGCTGCGCACCTTGATTGCTACCACCCAATCCCGCGCGAAAAGAAAGCGAGAGGGCTGTGTCGTCTTTCTTCGGCTTGGGTTGCCCACCTCGGCTGGCGACCGCCATGCTTCCTGAGGCACAGGGAGAGAGCGGAAGAGCTTGAGAATAGACTATGAGTACGGAAACTGACGTGACATGGCAGCCATGCGAATGGGCTGTGGTGCGTGCTCCTAGAAGGTGACCCCTCCTGGCCGCCCTCTCTTCAGGTTGGTCAGCAAGCTGCAGCAAGCAACGGACCGATGAACGAGCCCCGCTGCTGCCCACAGGCCTTGCATAGGGTACGAACCACGCCCTGCACTGCTTCGGTGATGTCTTCATCCCCCCGCTGTCACGCCTCACCGTTCCCAATGAAAGCCATGGGGCCGGGTGCCGATGCGTACCGCAGCAGGTCCTCCCGAGACCGACCACCCCCCGCACTGCGCCGCTGCGCGCCAGCGCCAGCGGCAGCGGTCGGAGTGGGTGCGTCCTCCTCTGGGGTTCCGGAGGAAGTGGCCGGAAGTGGTCAGCACAAGCCTTGTGATAGGAAGCAAGCTCAACAAGACGAAGCGCGCTACGGTACGGTACCTCGCCAGCTCACCGGTCTCCCCCAGGGGCTCTGACGCAGCAGGCGGAGCGGTCGGAGGTGGCGGCGGCAGGGGTGGAGCCGGGGGGCCTGGGGGCGGCGGCGGTGGAGCGCCCCGCGCTCCGTGGACTCTGGAGCGTGATGTTGCTCTCCGCCTCATCGCCTCGCCATTAATGCCGGCATCATCACTAGTGCGGCCCGCGTCGCCGCTGGGCGCCCCGCCAGGCTGCGTGTCTGCAGGGAACAAAAGGGCAAGAGTAGAGCTCAAAGGGCAAAGGTTGCATGAGAAGGAAAGATGCACGAAAGGGCTACCGCAGGGAAACAACCCCCTAGGGGAAGCCCCAGGGAAAGCCCCAAGGAAAGCCCTGATTAGGGTGTGCCGTCCGGCGACCTGCACGAATCGATATGAGCCCCCTTGACACAACAAGGTCGTAGCTGGCCCTGCGGAGCCCTGTCTGCATCGGGTGCGCGCTCAATCTACCCACCGTAACTCGTTGACTCGTCATCGCCGTCCAATTCGCTGCTGATCCTGCCCTGCTGCTGAAGACGCCAGGGTGCGGGCCGGGCCCGCAGCGCCGCAAGCAGCTTGCCTGTCAGCATCACGCAACACAGGGGGCGGCGCGTGTTGGCGAAGCAAGTCATTGCTTGTGAGCTGTCCCCTCGTCCATGCCTTTCTGAGGTGCATCGTTACAAGTTGAGCGACATCCATAGATAGCCAGATAAGCTCACCGGCGTTTCTGCTCGTGCTCTTGGCTGCCTCGTCTCCGCTTGCAGCCTCCATGCCCCCTGGGACAGGCGAAAGGGTGGGGAGGGTGCTGGCTAGGATTATGTCCGTGATGAAGAGTTGAGTCGCTGCCTGGTGCCGGCCCGACTGCACATCTTCTATATGTGGCTTGTGGCTGTACGCCTTTGATCTCCACAGCATCAGTCAGTGCTCGCGCGTGGCCCTCGCCACCCAATCTGCTGTGCGGCAGCTGTTGCCAATACCTGCCAACCTGCTCGTGACTGGTCAAGGTTGCGTGGCGGCAATGACAATGTAGGGGTTCACGAAAGCAGGAGGCCATGCCCCAATGTGCTTAACGATCACTGGGGCTGGGGCCGGGGCCCTGGGGGATACTAGGCAGCCACGGTGCCGCGGTGCCTTGAAGGGCCTTGGGCCCAGGGGCCCCTTCGGCGGGAGTGCTCGACACCCTTCACCAACCACGTGTCGTGCAAGTGTGCATGCGTCGGATGGACGCACAGAAACGCCTAAGACGAGCAGTAAGACAGCATTCGGCACGCGTGTAAACTCGTTACGTGTCGACTTGCTCGTCTCTAGTCCCAACCGCCGGTGATGGCTTGCAGACCCACATGCCAGCATGCTGCGCGACTTGCCTTGTGTTGAGGTTGGAACACAACCACTCAAGGCGTCCTCGGCTGTTGCTGTTGGCGGATGATGGGGCCCAGCGGCATGACTGGCTTTGACCTAGGCCAGACGCTCTCGAGAGAGATACCACCAGGCCTAACTGTGTCGCTGATAGTAAGAAACACTTCGGCCTCCGCTCCAACAGCCGAGGTCCTAGTCGCCCACTAGCGACGGCGACGACGTTGGCATGTGCAAGAGGTCAGGAGTACTTTGTTCAAGAAGTAAAGCTAGTAGCGTGCAGTCGCGGTCTGGGTCGTAGGCAGTGGTGGTTGTGCAATTGCGTTCTCGCTACACGAGCGAATGCGATATGACGGGAAGTCTGAAAGAAACTAGAAGTAGAACTAACAGAAGAGAAATGGGTACGCCATAACCAAAGCGGCTGGCGGAGCCGACCGTAGACAACTGAGATCGGCGCATGCAGGGCGCACGGCGGCATGCACGTGCCACATGAATGTTGCTCCTGCCGAGGGCCTCCGTGGGACAACGGTGCAGGGGGTAAGCTTTTGAGGGGCGGCGACCCGAAGGCTACAAACTGGAGCAGGGGAGACCCCGTAGGTTCGTGGAGCCAGCCGGCCCCCTCCACGTCTTAGATGAACTAGCCCTTACGCTTCCAGTCCAGGCGCCTCCCCCCAACCCCCGTGCCCTAGCCTCGCCCTTGCAGTCGAGTGTGCCCGTGGTCCTGACAGCCTACGACGACAGCCATGACTGGGTGGCTGGGTCGAGGGAAACCGCTTTGTGCACGTGGTTCCTTTCCACACCATCAATCAATCAGATGCCCACCCCGTTGCCCGCCCCCCTCCCAGACACTCGGAGGCGGCTTGACGTATCCAGGCCGAGGTAAAACGCAACGCCGTGTGAAGCATTTCAGCAAGTTCGTAACTGGCCACGTAGCTGGTCCTGGTGTCACCTCCTACCTCCATCGCACTCTCTGGCAACCGAAGGGCTCTGTATCGTATGAGCACAATGGCCGTGCCTGACGCTCCGGCGGGCCGCGGCGGCGGCTCGCGGGCGCCACCGACGGCGCCACCGCCTGCGCACGGTTCCGCGTGTGCCCAGGTGCTTCCCCCATGTCCGAATGGGCGGGGTGCTGCGCCCCACAGCCCACAGCCCACACCCCACAGCCTCCACAATGCGGCTCCCGACCTGCGGCTCCAGAGGCCCTCCCCTGCCTGCCCCATCATCGGCAACCGCCCAAGACACTACCCGTAACGAGCATGCACGCTCTGCTGCTTGCAGCCTTGCTCACGTGTACCGCACCCGCAGGTCACGCAGCCAAGGGGCAAGGGCAAGACGGAGGAGCAAATGGGGCAGGGCAATGAGTGGGGATCAGTTGTCCGAACTGTCGCCACCAGGGCCGTCATCTGCCGCAGATGGTGCTTGCTCGTTGCTCCGCCACCGCCGCACTCTGAGCCCCAGAAGCGGCACTCACTGTAACTCTGGAGAGCCAGCGCACTGCCTTGGGCTGTTCGGGTGCTCAAGAGTCCTCCTGCTCTTCCCTGCCCGCCTTCCCCAGCCTCACCCCCCCCGCGGACTGCATCGCCATCACGCAGTAGCAGCGGCAACGGCAGCGGCATCCTCATCCTCAGTAGCAGCGGCAACAGGAGGACGGCCACGTGGACACGTACGGGTGTGTCGGCGCCCGCCGAGGGCGCGGCCATCACCAAGGGCGGTGAGCCGGGCGCCGTGGAGTTCAGCGGGCGAGCGGGAGCGGAGTGGCGGCCGGAGTGGAGCGAGCGCCCAGCAGCCGCGAACAGGGCTGCTGCGGGGGCTGGCGCAACAGCTGGTGACAGGTGGGCGGCTGTGCCGGCGCCGCTGAGGCGGGAATGCGTGGCGGTAGAGGTGGGGAGGGGAGGGGCTGTGTTGAGGCCGTGTGGCTGGAGCTTGGGGAAGGCGAGAGGGGAGGAGGCGAACGCGCGGATTGAGTGAGGGCCGGAGGGCCCGAACCCCGAAGAGGTAGGCGTCTTTGCTGTCATGCCAGAGGCGGGTCAAGGGCGACGAACGGTTCCAGGCTGGCAGGGGTCCAGTGCATACCAGAGCATAGCCTCCTGCGGCCTGATGGGAGGATGCTGACGGCAGGAGGAGGGTTGCTGAGGGCAGGGAACTCAGAGCACTGCAGGGCAGGTACGGGTGGGGCACTTGGTGGTTGAATGGTTGACGAGGCGGGGTGAGGTGGAACGCGATAGACGTGAGAATGCGACAAATCGGCGGCATGGGTGCGGGCAGACACCAGGAGCTGGGAACATCCCACCGGCAGTAGGGTTGGGCCCTGCCAATGTTGGCCCATGCGGACGGGGCACACACCACTCACTCAACTCAGGGCCCCTCTAGGGGCACACAGGCCTACCAGGCTGCCATACCTCATGGCACGGGGCAGCCCCCTAAGCTCAGGGACAGGATTGTGGGCACCTTGCCTCTTCGCTTCAGCGGGCGGTCGTCGCCCTTGCCGACCCTTGTCGACCCCACCGTCGTCCTGGTGCAAGCGGCAGGACAGCGGGAACCACGCCCTCGAAGCAGCGTCCCCCCTCACATGTTTGTTCCGGCGTGTTCGCCACACATGCATCGCTCCTCGGCGCTCGGCTCATCGCCCTCGTGCCACTTACCATCCCATCGGGCCGAAGCTGGCCGTTGTGTGTGTACACGCGTGTTGTGTAGCCCGACCGGCATGCCTAGGCATCCGCTGACATTACCGCTAACGTCGCCTATGGCGCGACGCCGGCGCCCGTTCAGCGCTGGTCGGCCGATTGCCCGTGCTGGCGAAAGGCTGTTGTCCAATCGCCGTTTTGTTAGGCGCGGTTTGTTCATGATTCCGGCCATGTGTCTAAGCGAGTCACGGGACTGGTGTGTTGAGAGGGGCCGGGGGCAGTGCGTACCCGGTTCGATCCATCAGGTAATGGTAATCGTTCACACCGGAAGTTGCCCGCCTCCTCTCCGATACACTCTGTAGCGGCTTAACGTATCCAGGCCGAGGTAGAGCGCAACGCCGTCTGAAGCATTTTGGCCAGTTCTTAACTGGCCACGTAGCCGGTCTGGTGACACCTCCTACCCGCCGCACTCTGTGTCGACCAAAGAGACGTAACCGTCTGCTCATTGCTCTGTATCCTAGCACGATGGCCGTCCCTGACGCCCAGACGGGCCGCGGCTCGCGTTGGAGCTGAGCCTTGCCCTACACGGGTCCGCCACCTGCCTAGCGACAAGTGGTGGACCAGGAGCTGCTGGTTGGCGCAATGGTGCGTTGGTGGGGCTCGCTCGCGGACTTCGCTCGGAGATGTCTCCTCCAGAGCCCTGAGCCCACGCCCCCAAGCCGTTCTTTAGTTGAAATTCTAGAGCTTTCCGCAGCATCTGGTCATATCGGGCAGCAGCCAGGGCCACTGCGGGCTACCCGCTGAGTCCGCCTCGCGGCTCCGCTCCCCTGGATACCTGCCAGCCGCGAGGATGCTCAGATCTCAGAGTTATTTGATATGGGGCGCTGGCACCGGCAGCAGGCTTGTGGCCGGAGTGTCAGCTGAGGCAGCCGCTCGCGCGCTACCAATCGTCGAGCGCTTGCAACCGGCGGAGCGCTAGCAGCTTGGATTTCACGGCCCACTCTCCTGGTGAAGGGTCGCGCAGCTGAGCAGCGCAAGCGCCGCGGCCTGCTCAGAGTAACGCTGCTCCCAGGCGCGGGCTCCGTGTCCCCCGGCTTGCAGCCCCGGCCTCCAGTAACGCCCACTGCACCCTAACGCCCGCGCTAACTCCCCCCCTCACTCTATCCCCATTCCTACCCCCGCTCTCCACCATACTCCCCCTGCCCCGCCCCTGAACGCGCGTCCCCCTCCGCCGCCCGTCCACACGCCCCCACAGACATATCAGCACCTCTCCACGCTCGGGGAGGGCGCTTTCGGCGTAGTGTGGAAGTGCCGGGACGCAGACGGCGGCGTTGTGGCCATCAAGGGCTTTAAGCATGGTGCGCAGGGGCCCGGCCCAGGCCCAGGCGGGCCCGGGGTGCGGCAGGAGCGGAGCGCGCGGGCAGTAACCGCCGGGGACGCGGGCGCTACAGACGGTCTCTGCGCGCGGCGTCCGAGCGGCCTAGGAAAGGCAGCGCTAGCAGCCCCGCCCCGCCCCGCCCAGATGCCCCGCCCCAAGCTCCCCTGCCCTTGTGCCCGGGGCCTGTTGCCCGGCACACCACGCCGGGGAACGCTGGCCTCGTTTGCACGCCTCACCGCCCCCCTTCTCCTCTCCCCCCTCACACTCCCTCTCCACCCCCATCCTCCCTCAATCCCTCCCCCCAGCCCACGAGGACCCCGTGGTCCGGCGGCTGGTCGACCGCGAGGTGGCGGTGCTGCAGCGGCTGCGGCACCCGCACCTGGTGGCGCTGCTGGACGCATTCAAAAAGCCCTGCACCGGCAGGCTGTTCATGGTGGGGGCGGGTGGAGAGAAGGGGGGGAGGGGGCTCCGCTTGAGGAGGGCGAAGCTGGGGAGCGGGGTGGGCCCTGGATTGGACCGGGCATGGGATGGGGAGCCGGAAGGGCGGTCGGCCGGCAGGAGGGTGGGGTGTGTGGAGCAGGAAGGAGACCGGTCCCGAGCCCGCGCTCGCCGCCCCCTGCGACCCTGTACCCCGCGCAGGTCTTTGAGTACGTGGGCCCCAGCTGCCAGCAGCTGCTGGACGCCTCGCCCGGCGCCGGGCTGTCCCCGCAGCGCACCAAGGCGGCGGCCTGGCAGGTGGCGCAGGCGCTGGCCTACATGCACGCACAGCGGGTGGGGGGGGGGGCTGGGGGCCTGGGGGGGGGCTTGGCCGGGGTGGGGGGCCTGGGTGGGTGGGGAGCTTGGGGCCTGGGTGGGTGGGGAGCTTGGGGCCTGGGTGGGTGGGGGGCTTGGGGCCTGGGTGGGTGGGGAGCTTGGGGCCTTGGGTGGGCGGCCTAGCCTCAGCTGGGGTTGGTCAGCCTCGCAGGCCAGGCGCGATTAGTCTTGGTGGGCCGTGGGCGGGTGGGCCAAAGCGCCCGGCATGAACGCGCACCCCTGCGCTTATGCTCCACCCCCTGCCCCCAGGTCCTGCACCGGGACGTCAAGCCCGCCAACATCCTGCTGGTGCCCTCCACGGGCGCCGCCAAGCTGTGCGACTTCGACCTGGCGCGGCCGGTGGCGGGGGCGGCGAGGGACATACAGCACTGCACCTCCTACGTGAGCACAGCTGCACCGGATGGGGGGGTTTGGCGCCACGTCTTGCGATGCTGGGTGTGGGCACGCAGTCCTCTTGCCGTTGCAAGGGATCGCCAAGCCTTGGTGGCAGCCGCGCCTTGCGGCTTGGGACCCGCCCCCCCCTCCCCCCAGCTGGAGAAATACGTTTTCATAGAAATGTATCTATGACGGTCCGCATGACGTGGATGGGCACGTGGCTTCAACATCGCCCCATCCACTGCCCGCGCAGGTGGTGACGCGCTGGTACCGCGCGCCCGAGGTGCTGGTGGGCGCACCCTACGGCGCCGCGGCGGACGTGTGGTCGTTCGGCTGCTCCCTGGCGGAGATGGCCACCGGCCGGCCGCTGTTCCCGGGTGAGGCCTGGAGCTGGGGCGGGGGCGGCGGGGCCGGCTGCCGGGCGGCCAGCTGTGGAGACGAATAGAGAGCGGCCTGCAAGTCCAGCGGGGTCGTGCTGGGCAGAGGCGGCAAAACTGAATATCCTTAAAACCCCTGCTTACCGTATCTGCGGCCGCGAAGCTCTCAGCTGACGAGAAAATCCCTCCATCCCTGTCCCCACCGCCGCCCCTCCCCCCAGGCAAGACCTCGGCCGACCAGCTGTGGCGCATCCTGGCGGCCCTGGGCCCCCTGCCGCCCCCCCTGGCGGCCTCGCTGGGCCGGGGCACGTACGCGGACCTCTCGCTGGCCGCCGCCCTGGCGCCGCCGCCCTCGCACCGGCACCGGCAGCTGCGGGCGCTGCTGCCGGGGCTGGAGCCGCGGCTGACGGAGGTGGTGGCGGCGTGCCTGCGCATGGACCCCACGGAGAGGTGCGCGCGCCGCGGAGCTTGGGGCCTTGGGGTGTGTGTGTTGGGGGGAAAGATTTTCGTACGAAGGAGCGGCAGCCAGCGAGCCCGATACGCTCCGATGTCCAGAGGGGGGGGCTGGGGGTAGAGGGGTGCGCTTGGCCGCCCTGAGGCGTGGCTTGGTCGGGCTCAGGAGCCTGGCCTGACAGGGGCAGGGGCACTGACGGGTCAGGGATGGGAGAGGCCGGGGACCCAAGGTCGCGGCAGGGGAGCATGGGGTCACGGCAGATCCGATGAGTCAGATGTGCGGCACGCGACCATTTTTGGCGGCAGGGCCAGCACAGCACACCGGCGCGGGGGGGGAGACAAAGGCCGAGCTGCATTCGCAAATTCGCCAGAATTTCTAGTTAATGCCCGCAGTTCTTCCGCTCCTCCCCTCTCATTCCCCCCCCCTCTCAGGCCCACCATGGCAGAGGTCCTGGCCATGCCGTACTTCTGGGACGCAGAGGCCTGCGCCGCCGCGCTGGAGCCCCTAAGCGAGGAGCTGGTGGAGGCCGCCACCACCGCCCCCGCCGCCCCGCGCCGACTCATGACGCCGCCGCCGCCGCTGCCCACACCCGCGGGCGGGCACGAGGCGGCCGTGGCACCGTCCCCCTCCAGGCAGCCCCTGGCGGCGGCGGCCGGCGGTCCTAGTGCCAATGCGAATGGGACCTATGCAAATGGTGTCCTTGCGGCAGCGGGAGCAGGAGCAGCGGCGGCGGCGGCGGGGGCTGGAGCGGGGGGGTGCCCAGTTGCTGTGGCGCTCAGTGGGATAGCGGGGCTGTGGGACCCGGTCTCGCACGCCAGCGCACCGGCGGGATCGTTCTCGACGGCGGCGGCGGCGGCCGGTGCCGACGACGCGGCGGGCAGCGACGCCGCCGCCAGCAGCCGTCCGGGATCCATGCCACTGTCCGACGATCTGTCCGGTCTGGCCCTACCGGACATGGCGGACCGGACCGGCTCGGAATCCGAATCCACGCGCGAAGGCGCCGGGCCCCTTGCCACCGGTCCGGCGGCGGCGGCGGCGGCGGCTGCAAGCGCCGCGGCGGCGCCGTCGGGCGAAGCGGTCGGGGCGGGCCGGGCCCGGCGGAGGCTGCTGCCGGGGGCTGACGGCGCCGCTGTGGCAGGTCAGGCCTCCCACCAGCCCCAACACGCCGGCCTGGCGGCCCACCTGGCGGCCCTCCACAACGCATCCCGGCGCGCGGCGTCGGGCCTCTCCCGCGGCGACGGCACCGCCGCCGCCGCTGGCGGCGGCGGCGGCGGCGGCGCCAACCACGTGTCCGTCGGCGCGCCGATCACGTGGGCCGACGGCGGCGCGACCGCCTCGGATCTGGACGCCCGCCTGGGCCCTCCCGCGCCCTCCTCCTCCTCCAACATGCCCCTGCCCTTCTGTCCCGACTCTGGGGACGACTCCGCCGCCAAGCTGGGCCGCCACAAACCGCCCAGGCCCCAGCCCGCCCTCGTCAACCTGCATTGCCGCTGGGAGCCTGTCGTACAGGCCCCCCGCGTCAGCGGCAGCGGCAGCGCCGCCGGCGCGTCGGAGCGCGGATCGACGGCTGGCGTCGGGCCGGAGCCGACGGCGGCGGGGGCGGCGGGGGTTGGAATTGGAACCGGAACGGGTTCCAACAGATCCAGCCGCCCGAGCTGGAACAAGCGGACCACGTGGAGCGGCGTTGGATCCATTCCGGGCATGGGATTCATGGATGAGGATCTCAAGGCACGGGGGCCCGCGCCACGTGGCGTGCTTGCCGGCGCCAGCCGTCGGGCCACCGGCGCCGCGCTCAGCCCGGCCGTGCCGGCGGCCGCCGCCGCGGCGGCGGCGGCGCTGCCGCCGCCGCCACAAGGCGCTGAGAAGGCCGGGCGCGTTGGCTTCGGCCTGCGCTACTTCTCCCGGCGCGACCCCGCTGACCGAGACCTGGCGGCGGCGCTCTTCTCGCCCCACACGCCGCCGCCGCACCCCCAGCCGCCGCCGCCGCCAGGGGCCTCGGACGCCGCCGGCGGCGGCCACGAGACGCCCGGCGGCAGCGACCAGCCGCTGGTGACGCGCGCCCCCAGCGTCAACCGCTGGGGCCGCGGCCTGCTGGATGCCGTTGCACACCTGCTGCAGAGAGGCAGCGTCGCCTCCTCCTCGGCCGCGCCCTCGCCGCCGATGGGCGCCGTCGCGCGCGCGCCGTCAGGCCCAAACAGCAACGCCGCCGCCGCCGCTGGCGGCGGCGGCGCAGGCAGCGCCGGCGGCGGCTACCACTACGGCCACGGGAGCGGCACCGGCAACTCGCCGGCGGTTTCCAGCGCCGCCGCCGCGGCGGCGGCCGCGGCCACGGCGGGGCTGTCGCTCCAGGCGCGGCGCTGGGCGAGGATGCACGGCGCGTCGCCACGCACCGCCGGCGCTTCCATGTCGCCGCCGGTTCCTTTGGGAATCGCACTTCCGGAAGAGTGTGCGGTGGCGGCGGGCTTCATCCTGCCTGCCACCTCCTCGCCCCACGAGCCCACGCCCCATGGCGGCGCCCTGCCCGTCTTCCCCAGCCCGCGCGGCGTGCCCGCCGTGCCGCACCCCAGCCCGCTCAACCCCACCGCCCCGTACCCCACGCCCCGCACCTTCGCGCCGCCCCAGCCCAGCCCCTGCCTCTCCGCCGGGCCGCTGTACGCCGCCCCCAGCCCAGCCTTCCCCACGCCCCGCGCCTCGACGCACGCCCACCCGACGCCGCGGGCCTCCCACGACGCGGGCCCGAGCCCGTACACGGGCCCAGGCCCAGGCCCAGCCGCTGGGCCCGGTGCGGGCCCGAGCTCGACCGGCATCGTGCTCCTCCGTACCATTGGCTCCGGCTCCTCGGCTGCTGGTTCCCTCAGGGGCCCGCCCTCGCCCGGCTGCACCCTGACGGGCGCCGCCAGCGTCGGCGGCGCCAGCACCAGCACCCACAGCAACAACGGCAGCGCCGCCACCACCATGACTGGCGGCGCCGCCGGCGCCGTGAATCTGGATCCAGCCAACGGCGGCGCTGGCGGCAGCGGCGGCGGGGCAGGTTACGTGCACCACCCGGGCGCGGCGCACGCCACCGCGCCGGGCGCCGCCGGGGCGGCGGCGCACGGCGACGGCGGCGCCGCCGCCAGCAAGCTGAGGCGCGTGAGCACCGCCACCGCCGCGCCGGCGCCGCCCACGCCCGCCGCCACCGCCAAGGCCAGCAGCTGGTCCCGCACCAAGCTGCGCCGCGTCAGCACCGAGACTAAGCCCGTTAGTCAGGCCGGTGACGAGGCAACCGCCAACCACCATAACGGTCACAACCACCACTCGAAGCGCGGCGCCGCCGCCAAGGTGCTCAGCTTCCTGCGCCTCGGCCACGCCGCCGCCCGCGTCGGCATCGCGCCCGGCGGCGGCGGCGCCGTCGGCGTAGCACCGCTGAAGTCCCCCTCGGGCAACGCACCCGCGCCCTCACCCTCACAAGCAATGGCACCGGCGCCGTCGCCGCTGCCGGCGCGGCCTCCACCGCCGGCGGCGGCCGCCAGCTCGAGCTCCATCAGCCTGACGGCGTGCTCGGCGGCGGCGCTGGAGTCGCCGCCGCCGGGCGCCGCCACGGTGCTGGTTCGGGAGCCGACGCCGGCGGAGGACGCCGAGGCTGAAACGGAGCCGGCCAGCGCGCAGACGGACTCTGGAGCGGCGACAGGCACTGGTGTGGGCTTGGGCGCGGGAGCGACGCCAACGTCGGCATCGTTTCCAGTGCCGGGGGCCCGGGTCGGTCGGGGCGTGCGGCTGCCGCCGCTCTCGGTCTCGGCCTCCACCGCTGCGGCTCTGGCCATGTCGGGTGGCGACGGCGCGGCCGCGGGGCCGAACCCCTTTGCGGGGACGCACGTGTGGCCGCCGCCGGCGGTGTTTGAGGAGAGCGAGACGCTGTCTGAGCCACCCACCTCGCCGCCGGGCGGCGGGCTGTCCCCTGGCGGCAAGGTCTGGGATGAGCGGACCAGCGCCCCTGCCGCCGCCGCCACCGCGGCGGCCCTGGCGGCGGCGGCGGCTGGCGGCGCTGTGCCGGCCCGCCGGCGCGGCCGCCGGCGGGGCTTTCTGTCCAGTGTGGTCCACGCCGTCAAGGGCTGGGCCGCTTAGTGGTGGTACTCTGTCGCGGTCTCCAGCGGTCTAACTAAGCAGCAGAAGCACACAAAGGTTGATGAGGAGTTGAGTTCACAGGGTTGCCGGCGGTGGGTTGCCGTCGCCAGCACCGGCTTGCGCGCCCCACATAGGGAGGGATGCTGCAGAGGTGCGGCGTGGACTCCGGTAGCAGAGGGCCGTGGCGCAGGGGTCGAGCCTGCACATCTGTTCCGGCCGTTTGTTGTGCGGCTGGTTTCCAGATGGGAAGGATCAGGTCCTGCCAGCTGGGCCCTCAGATCCGGGTGGGTTGCTATCGGCGGGTTTGCTGGTCGGTCGGGAGCTCGAGATTAGCTGGGGTTGTGCAGCGCGCGTTGTGGGGGTTGCGGGAATCATGGCCGGGCTATGTCGGTCACGCGGGGGTGTTGTAATTGATTTGTGATTGCAGCTGCGATGTGAGACTTGCAGGCCGTTGGCAGGGGTGCTGCCCCGCGCACGCCTGCCAACTGCGGGGTACTTGCGCGACCGTGTGATCCCAACAAACTGATGTGCATGATGCGATACGGCCTGCATAGGTTTGCGTGTGACTCGACCATGGTTCCGCGCCTCAATTGGCGCCGCCTTGCGACGTCTGACCCGACCATATGCCCGTCAGGCTGTCAGCGGCTATCGTATTGAGGCGTTGTGTGTGCAGCAATATTATTGCAAGTCACAATCAAACCTGGCTTGCCGTGCGCTTGGGGTCATGAGGGGGTTTTGTGGTCAGGATTGGAAGACGACGCAGTGTTGCTGAACACGTGACGGCAGGAGGCACGTACGGCACAGGGCGCTGCCCTTGCATCCGCCGAGACGATGGCGGCTTCTTGACCGAGTTAGAACTTTGCAACAGTTTATTTGCGCGCGATGTTTGTTGGGGGCTGTCGCGTATGATGAGGCCCCCGGACAGCAGGAGGTTGTGCCACAGCGCTGGCCTTGACGCATGCAAACACTTTGCCTTTATACAGGCTCGACTATCTCCACATAGCTATGATAGTCTCCATGCATACCTGTTCGCTTGCTCTAGCGCCGCTGGGTTCTGGGCTGGGCCCGCGCTGCGCCCCGCTCCCCAGGGCGTCGCTCAGGGCGTGTTGCGAGGGAGGCTTGTGCAGTTCGGGTGAGGAGGGCCCGCCGATCGAGGTTTGTCGACTTTAATCTTGCAGCCATCAAGGCAGTAAGTTGGGGCATATGGCGGGCTGTCGCCCGCCGGTTGCTAGTCTCGTCGAGTCGCATGTCTCGTGAGCGGCCAGGCGGGGGCCAACCCGTGGTCGCGATTCTACACCTCGAGTGCATTACAGTGGGCGTTGTGCCCCTGGTTGGCGACGGGTCGCATGCGGGGGCAGCTTCCTCAAAGGTTGCATTCACACCTGGCGCGGGTCTGCGAGCAGGCGGTTGGGTGCTGCACCCCGTCATGGTGTATCCTGAGGTATCGAGTTGGGCTATCGGTTGGCGGCGAGGATTCAGGCTGGCAACGGCGGGTTGGTCAGGGGCCCGACAGGGGCTGTCCCTCTGGGTGTCAATCCGCAAGTTTAATTGTGTCCGAGCCAATCCCCGAGGATCCGCGTCTCGCCTCCTCCAACTCCGGTTGCTGCTTCCGAGTCTCGGATGTTACCTGTCACCCAGCCCCTAAACTGTCTACCGTCCGTGCGGGGAGGCTGGACCCCGGCCACCTACAGAGCTTGGAGCTGTTACGGCCCGGCTGTCGGTAGTAGTGTGTCAGTAACCACCCAGCAGCAGAGAACTTGTCCTCGCGTGTGTTCTCATGGCCTGGGCCTGGTTCAGATCTTGGGGCGGGGCTTGGCAGTTGGCACTGGGCATGCAGCAGCGCTTACAACAGACACCTACTAGGAACCTCATGCAGGTGCAAAAGGAGGCACAGGAAGATAGAGCATTCAAGCTACGACTCGAGCAAACCCCTGCGCCCACCCTACTGGAACACGCTCATGCCCCCCTCACGAAACCTGCTAGTTGCATCGAGACGACCGCCGAGCAAACAGAAATGCTAGAAACCAGGCACAATAGCTAGGCACTTAAAGGTCCCCGGTACAGGGCCCCGCATCCCCTGCCCCTTTCAGCGCGTACCGTACTGATAGGGACACGTGCCGTACTTGTACAAGCAGGGTCGCCCCTGAATGTAAGCCACCCAACAGCAGGGGCGACGCAAAACGACCCCACAGGGAGCTACTCCAGTCTCTGCATGCGTTGAAGGCTCCTCGTCGCGGTGCCACTGTGCCGTCAGCCTCCTGGCCACACACGGAAAGGCGCGGACAAGGGCATCCAAGACGCCCAGGCAGTTCACGCGTGTTGCGCAGCGCACAGCCACCACAACACCAGAGTCTCAGTACTTTCTGTGCATTGAGCACGATACACGGCACATTATTGCTTGACTTATTTAGCGATGCATTAATAGTTGCCGCCGCACATCAGTAGGCACATCACCCCGCAGCCAGCGCCCTCACTGGTACAACAAGCCGGGACCTGGGCAACCCCCAAAACAAAAGTGGCACTTGCGCTAAAGGGGCACAAGGGAAACTGCCGGCACAGCAGCTCTGTCCACACACCCAGATGCTTTGAAGTGCCAAGGACAAGACATCAGCAGTATTCAACTTTCCGGGATCCTCAGAATCCGTCCCCCTCGCACTCCAGTCCCCACGGAACGTGAACAAACCCGCAACCCCCCCCCCCTCCCCGCCAACAATGCCGGGAGCCGGCATCAAGAGCCCTTGCCTCCCCAACAATACGCAGTTATCCTCAGACTCTACAGCCTGCTGAACACTAGTGCCCCAGGCCCTTACACCGGCGCACTGAGCATGCTGCATCCCCACCTGGGCAAAACACGATAACGGAAAGCCAACAGAGCGACAAACGCGAGAGTAGACACACACAGGCGAGCCGTGGCATGCTGCTCAGCCGCTAGTCACGCAGCCATGTGACGGGAATACACGGGCCACGGCAGAGCTGCCTAGCACTTCATCACGAAGCAACACTTGCACACACACAGGAACTGCGCATAGGTGACTTTCTCGGTTACGTGCGCCCGCATCACAGCGCAGAAGACACAGCACGCAAGTCAGGTTAAAGCGCAGCGATTAAGGTTTGGTGTCGCCGCAGACAATCCATGGCAATCCAGGATGGAGTCGGTAATGGATACCACCCTTAGAGCGAAGTTTCCTACGCGGGCTAAGGCGAATCAGCCCACCCGTCCTTTCCTCAAACCCTAACATTCTCCTCAACATGCAAAACGAAGCATTGGAGGGGAAAGCAAGTTAACCGGATGCCCCCCCATCCACCCCTGCCCGGAATCAAAGCACATGCGTTGAAGCCTGCCTAGGCGGCATACACTGCCGGCTATCGCTCACTACCCGTCTCCCCCAGAGCAAACCAGGAAAGGCTAGTTGCCGTCATCTGACCGTCATTCTACTTCTGAAGCCCACGCGGCTTGCAGTTGCGTGGTCTGCACCATTCGTTGGGCCTGACTAGAGTTCCTAAACTCCGAATCGGGGCATGGCTGATATGCGTGTAATGCGGAGTCGATGAGGGCTGGATAATGACGGCGCCACTATGATAACCGGTAGCGGTAGATCGAAGCTGATACCTGATTCAACAGAACATGCCGGAGGGATGCTCGCCTAATGCTGTAACCCTGCCACGCCCTGGATGGGCTCTGGGGCCCAGTATCACGACTGCCAGGACTCCTGCCCCCCCCACACACACACACCAGCGGGAGATGGAGATCTATTGCGTGAGCCGTCTGACGTCAGCAGTTCCGACAAGCCCCCGTTGCACTGGTACCAGTAACCCCCCGCGGCGCGCGCCCGTGCCTTGGTACCGCCATTCCCAACCGCTGCGCTGCGCGGCTTAGCAGGCCGCCCTTGCGCTCTGACCGACTGCCACGGTCCACGGAGCCACGGCCCCCTGCAGGGGAGGGTGTGCAGGTAGGCCCGAAGCGACCGAAGCCGCGAGCGTGATCTCTGGGCCCTTGCTGTTGTCACCGCGCGCCCGCACGGCGGCAGCGAGGCGGCGGAAGCTGGCCATGAGCCAGGGTGCCCGATGCTCCTGTGGGGCAGGCAGGCGTTACGGCGGGCGTTATGGTGCGGCACGGTTATAACGCAGGTCAGCGCACCTTTGCTTGACGCGGTTAAGGCGGTATGCTGCATCGCACGGTTGCACCCCGTCAAACCCGTTGGCACGAGCTGCGGTATCTGAAGTTTGCGACGCAGCGCCGTTGTGTTTGATTGCGGCTCACCCGGTTTAGGTTCAGAGACAGTTGCGGGCCGGCGTTTGGGCACTGAGCATCGCTGAAGCTCCCGCCCAGCGTTGAGGCCGGGTGGCCAGGCAGCGATGAGCTGGCGCTCGGCCTGCGGCTGGTGTCGCCAATGGTCGGCGATGCGGGGTTTGACAGCATACACACGCCGCCGGCAGCCGGAGCGGCGGCGTAGCCGCCGAAGGAGCTGGCGGCGCCGCCGCGGCCGCTGTGGCTGGCCGAGCTCTGCCCGGCGCTTGGCTGGCCTCCGTCGCACTCCGCGCCGCTGTACTGAGCGCAGCCCTGCGCGAACCCGTCGTACAGATGGTGGGGGCGGTACAGCAGCTGCTGCTGGCTGTACGGAAGTGGCGAGGGCAACGGAGCGGCGCCTGGCGCGGCCATTGGAGGTGCCGCGGCGGACAGCAGGGTGGGTATGGAGATCTGGCGCAGGTAGGGGCAGGAGTGGTCGGCAGCGACGGCTGCGAGGGTTACGGGGCAAAGCAAGCGCGGTTACGAAAGCCTGCAGAAGTGGAAGCAAAGGCAAGCGGGACACGGTGTCTGGGAGGTGCGTGCGTAAGCGGCCTTTCGGCTCCGACTAGTCCGGAGTCTCCAGACACTCGTCTCGAGCACGAGCTGGTTTTAGAACCCTGGAGCCACAAGCTCCTCCTCACCATCCAGGAGCATGTCTAGCTCGTCGGGCCGGGCGTTTGCCGAGGCTGGGCTGGGAATCGCGGAAGGCGATTCCTCATCGGCGTGACTCGAGTGACTCCCACTGTTTGCGGTCCTTCCCATGAGGACGTCAGGGCTGGAGCCTAGCCCTTCGCTGAAGCAGTCATCGCAAGGCAGGCCCAGTGGGTCGGCAGCACCGTCGCGGAGTAGAAGAAGGTCGAAGTCCTCGTTCGTCTGATGCAGCGTCCCGCTTCGCGCGGAGGTCGCTTGGAAGTCCATCAAGTCGCAGGAGGAGTTCGTGCCATTGATATCCTCCATGTCTCTGGAGAGCGCACATTCGAGCATTGATGCCTGAGTATGATAGCAAGACGGCGGGATGCGTTTGGTTTGACGAGTGTATGCGCGTATGAGAAGAGGTGCAGAATCATCAAGTGCGGAAAGGCCTCCCAGAAACAGAGTTGCGGAAGCCCCCGTGTTTCTACGCATACGCAATACGGTGTGTACGCAAAGTCCAACTTACCGCGCCGAGCGAGGGCCGACACCCCTCTTGTGACCAGGGCATCGTCTTCTTTCTAACGTGCGAAAGGGAGAAGGCTGCCTCCGCTGCTGGTGCCTGACACTCCCCGCCCTCGTGACGGTCCTGGCGTGTTCACGCGATTGGCTGTGTTACAATAGTGCTGCGTAGCGTACTTGTTGGTCTCTGAGCGGGATATGGAATGCAGCCGACCTTCGGACCGAACTCCGCACGGCAGTAGGCCAACTGGCCAATCATGGGCAGCGGAGGTGGTGGGGTGTCCGCCTTCTCTGTTTCCAGGTCGCCCTTGATGCCCAGGTATAAGGTTACAGACTGCTACCTGCGCAGTCACGAAATCGTGAGTCGACCGGAAGACGGGGGAAGACCGACCGCCGTCGGCGCGCGCACGAGCGCGACTTTCGCAGTGCAAGCTCCCTCGCCTGCACTACAGCTGCTCAACTAGCACGACGTTACCGCTTGTGGCGTTTCCGATTGTGTCGCACGGCTCCAGGGTTCGGTTCCCAGTGCGAGTCACCGCCATCCAGGCCGCCTGACCCGGACGGCCGCGATGAGCCTGGGACGAAGGGCGAGCTTCAACACGTGGTACAGAACATGCTCTAGGACATAGTCGAGAGGGTTGGTGCGCGGGAGGCGAGGGGCCTCGGCCCTGGGGCAGGCCGAGCCTTTCACCAGCGTGCCGTAACGTGACTATGAGCACAGGTGCTGCACAGTGCTCGTAACGCACGTAACACAGCGTGCCTGTGCGTTAGACAAGGCTGGCTGGTTGAAGGAGGCCGAAGGCAGGGTAAGGGTCGAGCCCTCCCGAAACCCTCTCCACCACCTGCTTGCACCCCGGCACGCAGACGCTCGCACCCGGGCTATTGATCCAGCTCCCCGCATCGCCCTTGCGGCGGGCTGCCCGCCTGCCCCGTCTGGTCACAGCCATAGTCTCGCAGGGTGCCTTTCAGGGCTCTGCCTGGGGTTGCTTCCCACAACTTTCCACGCCCAGTCTGCGCGCCCAGTCCCTGGGTGCCCCTGGCTGTCCCTGAGCCCGAGCGTTGCGAATGCCCTTGAGTCCGGGATGCCCCTCCTGCCTGGGCCGGCCCATGGGGAAGGCGGGAAGGTCGGGTAAGGGGTTGCTCGTCTCAGCCTTTCTCCGGGATAGGCATCTGCTGTAGTTCCCCGGTGGCCATGCTGCAGGTGGGTCTGAGGCTCAAGGCTCAAAAAACCACTGACCTGCGCAGCAGTCCGGGCTTGCCCCCCTTTTTGGGGGGAGCGGGACCTGGTTGAGTGTGCAAGGCAGGTGGGTCGCCGGTGGGTCGCGGGCGGCGCAGGGGGCCGCAGGGGAGGGAGGCCGCGTGCCACGAGCGGCACTGCACGTGCACCCCGCAGCACTCCAACACGAGCTGCGCGCGTTGTGTAGGCGACACGCTGGATGCGGCCCTCAAACGGGTCCCTCGCCAGCGCTTCCCGCGGCCCCTGCGTCCTGCACATTGCTTCAGACGGCACTCTGCTTCTACGCTGCGGCGCTGCCTGGCTGCGGGGCCGGCCCGAACGCTCAGCGACGCTTAGACTTCCAAATATCATAACATCGCGATTCACCAACAGGGCGCCCTGCGACGTGAATGCATAGGCGTAGTCCCTGTTCCGCCTTCGGGCGGAGGCTGGGGCAAGCCAACAAAAGGCAGCTTCGCCCTTGGTTGAGGCAGTCACACATCTGGCTTGCACGCCCTGACCAGACGCAGCCGCCCAGTCCCCCTGGCTCAAGAGGCGTGAGAGGAGCTTGTGCCGGGCGGTTACGGGGTTATTATAGACAACGGGGCGTAGTGCCGCGGAGTCGTGGCATCGCTTGTGCCGGGCGGTTACGGGGTACGTGAGCTGGCGTACTTGGGAAGGGGCAGGGCATGCCGAGCTGGCTGCCGGCTGCCAGACGAAGGCAGAAGGGTTCACGTGGCGTGCAGCCAAGATGCGTTTTGAGGGCCACATCCAAGATTCCACGCAGAGCGGGATTCACGGTAGGAGAGCGAGATGCTTGGCATAGGCTCATGGAGTGGGGGCACGCAATGGAGGCCAGGAGGCTGTCGGAGGCTGCGCGCCAGTTCCAAGATCATTTAACCTCAGAAACTCCAGTGGTAAGCCCCAGAGGCACCAATGGCACCGGCAACGGGGCTCGCCATGGAAACTGAGACTGTCAGCCAGAGCTGGACGACCGGAAACAACGGTCCGAAGTCTTCGTCATGGACCGGAAACGTGGACGAAGGAATATGCCCCGAGAAACCGCGAAACGGCCCTGCGTGTCCAGTGACCGTATCGCCGCACTGACAGAGCCGAGGGTGAGCATAGTGAAGGATGCGGCGCGTTGTTATGTCCTGGCGCTCCCGACTCCATGCGGAGTAAGCACCAGATACGCATTGCGGTTTCCCGGCGCTCGCCACGTTGCTGCAAGCACGACACCTCGCTCGCAGACGCCGCCGCACTCCCACGCACTCCCGCGTTCGCAGCAAAGGAGCCATTGAGCCAGTACCGGTCTGAATCATGTGTGTGTGTGTGTTGAGTACGGACGCCGCCATTTTGGGGACACTCGGGCGTGAGTGCCGGCAGACTGCGCCTGCGCTTCCCCCTGGCAGCAAATGGCTGGCAGAGTGGCAAAGCAGCATGGTCCGGAAGCCACGGTTACACTCCGGTTACACTCCGGTTACACTCGCAAGTCACGTTAATCCTTGGGGCAGCTGGTGACGGAGGAGGACAGGGAGAAGATGACGGAGGGGGATTGACTGCCAGGCCTTTCTAGCGGTGGCGTGACTCTGTCTGCATTTGTTGAAGAGGGCTGGGTAGAGGCCACAATTCTGCACTTGTACGGCCAGCCCACAATCGAGATAGGCCGTTGGACGGGGGGCAAAGGGATCGGCTCGACGAGACAGGAGATGGCTTTCCAATTGCTCGTGCGAAGAAGCGCTCCTGTGCCACGCCAGCACACTACGCCCGCACTTTGACCCCGACAGGACCCTACCTCCGAGCTCAACACCAGCTCCAGCCCTTGCGTACAGCCCCTGCCTCCCTCCCCGCTCTGGCGACGGCTTCCCTCGTCGCCTGAACCCCTCTCTCGTTGTCTCATTCGTTGTTCTCGCGCGGCCCCCTCCTGCACCCGTGAGGCCCCTCTCAGCCCACCCTCCCATATCCCTCTATCACTGTGCACTTCACGGCCAATGCACCCGACTTGGTCAACCCCGGTCCGTCGTGTCCAGGTCTCTAGCGACGCGTCAAGGCATCTAACAGTCACCGTAGCCCACAACCCGCCAGGCGCACACCCCGCGCCCGCACTAGCCGCGTCTGCAGCTGCCTCGGGCACTTGTGCGCGAAGTGCGACGGACGAGTCTCCGCTCGCGACTACCATCAGCGAAGCCGCACTCATAGCGGAACCCAGCTCATGGCGCGCGCCCATGTTCGGAGATCAGCATCGCCTCATCTGCCGCCTCTCCCAAGGGCGCCGCCCTCGAGCGCGCAGCCTCCGAAGGGCGGTGGGGTGCGGCGTGTGCGGCGGGCGACCTCGCGGCCGCTTACTCCGAGCGCTGAGCGTACGAGGTGAAGTTCTTGTCCCGCACGTCAATGCCCACCATGGGCTCCCCGAGGTTGGCAGACACCTCGGCCAGGACCTGGGGGTTGTTGTAGTGCGTGACGGCCTGCGCGTTCAAAGGAGGCAGGGATGGGGGTGCGGGGGTCAGCACAGCAACGGTCGATACGGCCAATTCCACACGTGTGCCGCCCCACAATGCAGCAGCAGCCCAGCTCCGGCCAAGAGCCACGCCCCGGGGGACTCGCCGCCTGAGCCAGGCAGCTCCCTCCCCACAGCCCCTTAGGTTCACAACCCTAGCCCTACCCTTCCCACCCATCCCTCTCTCCCACCGCCCGCGCCTCCTCATCTCAGCCACAGCCCTGACCCCCACCTGCACGATGGCGCGGGCGCGCGAGGCCGGGTCGCCGCTCTTGAAGATGCCGCTGCCCACGAACACGCCGTCCATGCCCAGCTGCATCATCAGCGCAGCGTCGGCGGGGGTGGCAACACCGCCTGCTCGGGTGGAAGCAAGCGTGGGGGGGCGGGCAACGGTGAGCAGGAGGCGGGCGGGCTGGGCTGCAGAAAGGCCGGATGCTCTCGCTGGAGCAGAAGCGGTCCACGCCTCTTCCTGCCCACACCGCAGTGCGCCCCTCCGCCTACTCAACCTCCGCATGGCGCCAGGGTGCACCACACCCTTCCATCCCGCCCCTCCTCGCCCCCGCCCCGAGCGCCGCAGCACCCGCACCCACCGGCAGCGAAGTTGACGACCGGCAGGCGGCCCAGGTGCTTGGTCTGGCGCACCAGCTCCACGGGGGCGCGGATCTCCTTGGCGTACACGTACAGCTCGTCATCGTCCATGGTCTGGAGGGGAGGGGGCAAAGCACCGCGTGTTGAGATTACCCGCCCCCGCGCACTGCACCGACTCCATTGCACCACCGAATCCAGTGCACCGAGCCACTCCCGCCATGGGCTGGATACCCTCCAACCACCCCGCCCCAAGCCCCACGCTCCTCCTCGAGCCAAAACCTTCAACGTCAACGCTCCGCCCACCTTCACACTGCGCACATTCCTCCCTCCCCAACCTAATGACCCTGTTCCTCTAGCGCCCTCCCACCTGCAGGTTGCGGACGGCGCCCATGACGGTGCGGCAGTGGCGCACGGCCTCCACCACGTTGCCGGTGCCGGCCTCACCCTGGAGCCAAGGAGGGTTGGAATGTTGTGGGTCGTGGTAAGGACGAGGGTGGATCACAGTGAGGCGGCTAGGGCAAGTGAGGCGGGCTCGCGGGCAAGACACGGCACCCCGGCACCCCAGCAGTGTCCTTGCGCCCTGGCAGCGCCCGTCGCCTGGCTCGGCTGCCCACCTCCAAATCCCACCCCACCCCTACCCCACCCTCCCCACCCCACCTTGGTGCGGATCATGGCGGCGCCCTCGGCGATGCGGCGCAGGGCCTCGCCCAGGTCGCGGCAGCCGCACACGAACGGAACCTTGAAGTTGTGCTTGTTGATGTGGTGGATCTCGTCAGCGGGGGTCAGCACCTGGCGTGGGGGGTAAGGTGGGGAGGGGAGAGTGAGGCGGGATGAACGCTGGAGGAATGGGTGGACAGGGGCGGAGGTGCTGTGAAGGTACACCAGGGGCGTGAGGCGAAGTGAGTGGCGTGGAGGGCTGGCGCTGAAGGGCGAGGGGAGGCAGGAGGCCAGGTATCCCGGAGTGCCGGAGTGAGATAGCGGCAGCGAGGCTGGCTGGAGCAGTGTCCACACAATTGATTTGGGAAGGCGACGTGTGTTGCTCTAGGAGGGCGACGTGACTTGGGTGGAGGGAGCAGGGTACGTGGTCGCTAAGTGGCGGCGAGGCTAAGTTGTGGCGGGAGGGGTGTTGTGGCGGGAAGGGGTCGGCGACGTGGCACCAGTGACGGAGGGTCAAAGGTCCACGCCTGAAGCCGCTTGTGGTCGCGACAGCGCTGGAAGCTGGTAACGAATACACGCCGGGTAAGGCTAAGTGGCAAGGGGTCCACGACGTGAGCAACGTGGTCGCGAATCGACCATGCGGCAACGTGTGGGCGTGTCGCGTCTCGCGTCGCCTGTCTGAAAGCTCCCAAAGCTGGATATGAAGCCCACTCTCCGTGATCCACGTATCGCTGGGCACTGAGCGTGCCGGGAGGCTAACCGACGGCGGCTGCGTGGCCAGGGCTTGGCCTTGACGGAACAACCTGGTCCAGACGTGTCCGCGATACGCCCTCCCGAGTTGCAAGTGTGCTCACCTCGGACTCGTCCACGTAGTCAACGCCCAGGGACTCCAGAATCTGAGCCTCGACGAAGTGGCCGATGCGGGCCTTCGCCATCACAGGGATGGTCACGGCCGCCTTGATGGCCTTAATCATGTGCGGGTCGCTCATACGAGCAACACCACCGTCACGGCGGATATCAGCGGGCACACGCTCCAGGGCCATCACGGCCACGGCGCCAGCCTCCTCCGCGATGCGGGCCTCCTCGGCAGTGGTGACGTCCATAATCACGCCACCCTTAAGCATCTGGGCCAGGCCCACCTGCAGTTGCGTGCGGGCACAGGCCAATTGAGCTCCTGCCCAGCGCCGGTCTGTGCGCGCCGCCGAGCTGCTGTGCGCACCTTGACCGCGAACGTGCCCTTCTCGCTGGCCATCTTTGTAACGCGACTAGAACGGTAAAGGGTGATGTCGGGGTGTGCAAACTGGTCGGGAGTGACGGGTGTTCTGGGCCTGAAGAAGCCCCAGTTCTGCGCCTGCATCGGGCCCATGCAATTCATCCAACCTCCCCTGTGCCACGAGAGCAGTGCCGATACAGCAATCGGCTGTCAATTTGCCACGCTCTACACGTCGCAGATTACCCAGAGCCGGCTCTCTCGCCGAGCAGACCGCCAAGCATCTCCGGCCCCCGGCCGACAGACCCGCGTCACCTGTGCGTGTAGAGCCCCACCCACAAGCTCACGATGGCAGCGATGCTGCCCAGCCGCACCTGCACGGGTGCTAGCACCAGCGCGAGCTCGCGGCGTGGCGTCGTCGGAGCCAGCCCGGCGCCAGCCCCGCGAGGCAGCCGACGTGCCCAGCGCACCCTGCAGCCGTGCCGCACCGCCACCGTTGAGGACGCCGTTGCTGATGAGAAGCGTGACATCCAGAAGATCCTGGACCGGCCCTACAAGTATGGCTTCTCCACCATCATCGAGTCCAACACCTTTCCGAAGGGCCTGAGCGAGGACGTCGTCCGCGCCATCTCGGCCAAGAAGGGCGAGCCGGAGTGGATGCTTGACTTCCGGCTCAAGGCCTACCGCAAGTGGCTCACTATGGAGGAGCCCAAGTGGTCCGACAACGACTACCCCGTCCTCGACTACCAGAACATCTCCTACTACTCTGAGCCGAAGCAGAAGCCCAAGCTGGAGAGCCTGGACCAGGTGGACCCCGAGCTGCTCAAGACGTTTGAGAAGCTCGGCATTCCGCTTAACGAGCAGAAGCGTCTCTCCAATGTGGCCGTGGACGCCGTCTTCGACTCCGTCTCCATCGCCACCACCTTTAGGGCGGACCTGATGAAGGCTGGCGTCATCTTCTGCTCGATTTCGGAGGCGATGAAGGAGTATCCCGACCTGGTCAAAAAGTACATGGGCAGCGTGGTGGGTATCGTCGTACCCGGGCAGTACCCTTACACCGCCGCAGGGAACCCTGCTCTCGTAGCTGGGACGTGCACTCTGGGACAAAGGGGGTGGGGCTTGAGGTGGAAGGGGAGGCACGGTGCGCCCGTGCCCTGACGCCTCCGTCATAAGTATCTTCGGAGAGCCCTTACAAGCGGCAACGGCCGACAGGCCCGCAGCACAGCATTGCAAGGGGCCATTCTGGCGGCCAGGACGGCGTGCCACAGCAGCCCCAGCGAAGCCCAAACCCGCTGGAGAACAGCGGCGTCAGGGCCGCTCGCAGCCCTTGCGGCTACGGCGGTCTGCTCTGCAGCCGCGGAGGCTCCTTGCTGTTGGCAGCCTCTCGGGCCCCCCTCCAGCCCGACCCCGTAGTGCCTGACGGAGCACGCTGCCGGTGCCCAAGCGCGGCGAGGCCGGGGGCGCTGGTGGCAGGGCCGCGGGAGGCGGGCCACTGCTGGCGGGGTCGCGCGACGGTCGTCCCCAGCCGGAGCGAGCCTGCCGCGGCGCAGCGTCAGAGCTGCTCCGACGCTGCGCCGCGGCAGCCGCAAGAATCCTGGACCCAGACCTCCGATCACGGATCCGGATTTCCCGGATGCCGGATCCGAATATCGGGGCTTTCGGGCGGGTACTCGGAAGGCGCTCGCAGCTTTCCTCCGCAGCGGTAGCGGCCCGATCCTGCGTCCAGCGCAGGCACTCGGCCCTTTCCTTCATCCCTCGTCCCTTGCGTGCGGTATCCCACGACCCTACTGAACCCACTCTTTCTCCCACTTCCCGCCCCTCGCACCTCTCCCCCCAGGTGCCGGTAGGTGACAACTACTTTGCGGCGCTCAACTCGGCGGTGTTCTCTGACGGCTCCTTCGTGTATGTGCCCAAGGTGGGGCCAAGCGGGGGGGCGGGGGACGGGGGTGGGGGCAGGCAAATACCTACATAATTGGGAAGCCTGGAGGGTGCTGGGCCGAACCGGGGACTGGTCAGGCCCGCGGGATGGCTCGTATCCCTCCTAATTGCGGGAGCCTGGGGGTGGCGGTGTGAAGGGGCGCGGGGATGAGGCGGGCAGAGGCAGCTTTGGGAAATAAATCGCGGGAGCAGCACTGCAGGTTGGCATATAATGCAGGCTCCAGGGCCCCGGGGACAGAAAGGCCTGAAGCGGCTGTCGGGAGCGAGGGTTCGGGCCGGCAGGTTGCCATGCCAGGTTGGGCTGGTGGGGCTGCACGGCTGCCGGGAGCCGGCGCCCAGGCTCCCCCGGCGGACGGGGGTCAGGGCTCGTCCCCCCTGGTAAGCTGGCTCCCACGGTCGCCTCCGTCGTCTCATCACCGCCTACCCCAATGGCAAGGTGACGCGATCCCCTAACACCACCCCACTCCTCCCCCCAGGGCGTCAAGAGCCCTATGGAGCTGTCGACCTACTTCCGCATTAACGCCAGCGAGACTGGCCAGGTGGGGCAGGGCGGGGGAAGGTGGATGGGGCGGGGGTGGAGGCGCGCTGCGAATTCCGATAGAGTGAGGGGTGGGGAGGGGTGTGGGGTGTCGAGACGGGCAAGGTGGGGCGAGGCGGGAGGGAAAGACCGGGGCGCTCGCGCGCCGGGGCGGGGCTGGTGGAGTGGGGCAGGGACAGGAGCAGCAGGAACAACGTTGTGAGGCCCCCGCCCGCACTACACCCTCCTCTTCACCCAACTGCTCGCCCCGCTCGCGCCTCTGCAGTTCGAGCGCACGTTGATTGTGGCGGAGGAGGGCGCGTACGTGTCGTACCTGGAGGGCTGCACCGCACCCGCGTACGACAGCAACCAGGTGGGTTGTGGGCTTGAAGGGGGTTTCATATTGGGATTTAGGATCGGGGTGTAGGATTGGGGTGGAGGCGGGAGGGGCGACAATGGCCTGTAGGAACTTGTGGGACTGGGCTAAGGGAGGCAAGGAGAAGGACTGGAAGATGAAGCGCTGCAGTGGACTCGACACGTGAGTCTCATTGCTTGGGACGTGGGATCTGCGCGTGAAGGAAAGCCGCGTCCTGGCTGCTCTGGGGCGGGCGGAGTCACAGGTTCACAGCTGCGGGGTCGGCAACTTGTGTTGAGGGGGGGCCTGCGTGCAGGCTGTGTGGGCGGTGCAGCAGCGACGCAGCCAGCCTGCTTTCAAACACACGTGGAGCCTGCTGCAAGTTATGTGGCATCAGGGTGCCGGGGAAGTCAGGCGCAGCGGTCCTGAGGGAGGGGCTCCGTGGCCGAAGGCATGGGCCTGGACTGGGCAGGCTGGGACCGGGTGCTGGGACCGGGACAGCCCGGCAGAGGCAGCGCGCCGACCTGCCTTGTGGGGAGTAATAATAATCTGGGGAAAAGGGTGGGCCGACAGGGGCGTCCGGCGAGCGACACGGGTCTGGGGCGTGCGTTGGCAGCGGGGCAGGGGGCTGCGTGCCGCTGGCGATGCGGCTCTGCAGCCGCAGCCCACCGTGGCGGCGTCAAGCGGGGGAATTGGGAGGGGTGGCGGAGGGGTGTGTGCGTGGCACAGGCTGGGCACATCGCGAATGGTATCGAGAGGGTGGCGGCGTCGCTGACTGAGGCGCCCACCACCCCTTCCCTTCTCGCCCGCCTCTCAGCTCCACGCCGCCGTGGTGGAGCTGTACTGCGCCAAGGATGCGGAGATCAAGTACAGCACCGTGCAGAACTGGTGGGCGGCGGGTGGGCGGGCGGGTTTCTGTTGCAGTATTAAATGCGTGGCGCCTGGCCACGGTGTTTCCTCGGGGCTGGGGGTGGGCCGGGGCACGGGCGACCTGATGCTTAGGAGCGGAGAGGCGCCACTTTAATTTGCCCGCACTCAGACCCCGCCCACCCCGCATCTCTGCCCCCAGGTACGCCGGCGATGCCAACGGCAAGGGAGGCATCTACAACTTCGTGACTAAGCGTGGCCTGTGCTCGGGCGATCACGCCAAGATCAGCTGGACCCAGGTGTGCCCGGCGGGACCTGGGCTGGCGAGGGCGCTCGCTGGCGGGAGACTCTTGCAATTCGCGGGCTAAAGGCTAGAATGGAACAATCTTCGATACTCTACCAGCATGCACGCTTCTTCTCCTCGCCCACCCCGCTCCACACGCCCACACTAACGTATATGTTGCCGTTCATGACTCACGCAGGTGGAGACGGGCTCGTCCATCACGTGGAAGTACCCGTCTGTCGTACTGGCGGGCGACAACTCGGTGGGCGAGTTCTACTCGGTGGCCCTCACCAACAACAAGCAGCAGGTGTGTGTGGGGCAAGGGGAGGGAAGGCGAGGAGGGGGGCAGTCCTTGACGAGGGAAGCTAAAAGCGAAGGGCGCGAGGGGCGCTCATTGGCCGTCCGTCATCCGTTTCCCAGTGGGGGACAGGCTGACGATGACTCCCGCCCAACCCCCACATCCACCCCATACCCCCACCCTGCCAGGCCGACACGGGCACCAAGATGATCCACGTGGGCAAGAACACGCGCTCGCGCATCGTGTCCAAGGGCATCTCGGCGGGCCGCAGCCGCAACTGCTACCGCGGCCTGGTGCAGGTGCGGGGGCGAGGGCGAGGGCGTGGTTGGGATCGGGATGGAGAGCTTGAGAGGCCGTGGGGCCGGGGCTGGTCCGCGCACTCTGGCCCAAGCATCCCTCCTCAACCTCCAAACCCTGACCCTGACCCCCGCCCCGGCGGACCTTTCTTTCGGCCCCCCAGGTGCAGCCCAGTGCCAAGGGCGCCCGCAACTTCTCGCAGTGCGACTCGATGCTCATCGGCGACCAGGCGGGGGCCAACACCTACCCCTACATCCAGGTGGGCGCGGGGGTGGCATCCCCGGGGCTGGGGCGGGGGCGGGGCATGGCGGCAGCCGAGGGGCGATGGTCTTGCAGGCGCAGAGCGCTGGGCGGGCGGTGTAGCGTGCACCGACCTGTCGTCTCGCTACCGTATAACTACGCTTACGTGCTCTTTATCTCCCTGCTCGGCTCCCAAGCCTGTTCCCTTATCGGCCCCTAGACCTGCCCCTGATCCTGCCTCCCTTTCTGCTCCTAAAAGTCTTCCCCCATGCCCCTACGCCTTGCGCTCTGCGCTCAGGTCCGCGAGCCGTCCGCGGTGGTGGAGCACGAGGCCTCGACCTCCAAGATCGGCGAGGACCAGCTCTTCTACTTCCAGCAGCGCGGCATCGACCCGGAGAAGGCCGTGGGCGCCATCATCAGCGGCTTCTGCCGCGAGGTGGGCGAGGGGGGATGAGGGGGTTGACGTGCGCGGGGTGGGTGGACTTGGTAGGAGGGTCTGGGACGGGTGAGCATTGTACGCCGTGAGCACCGCCCATACCATGCACGCCTCGTCCCTGACACCCCCCTCCGCCCCTCCCGCTACGCCTCCGCCCCGCCTCCGCCCCGCAGGTGTTCAACGAGCTGCCGCTGGAGTTCGCCGCTGAGGTGAACGAGCTCATGTCGCTCAAGCTGGAGGGCACCGTCGGGTAAACGGCAGCAGAGGTGGAAGGCGGCAGCGGCAGGTGGAGAGCGGCAGCAGCAGCAGGAGGCAGCAGTGGAAAGCAGGCGGCAGGCAGTTGGGCCTGGCAGGAGCGGGGAGGAGGAGTGGGCCGGGCAGGCAGAGCGGCGAGGAGGAGCAGAGGTGTGTGGGTGGGCCTGGCAGAAGCGCGGCATGGCGTAGGGAGGCACGTGGTTTTGGAGGGTGGTGGGACTCGGAGGCCTTGCATCGTGGTGACTGGCGGGGGGTAAAGCAAAAGGAGCGGGGACACCGGGGCTTGGTGGGTTGAGCGCATTGGAAGCGAGTGGGGAGTGTTTGCATAAGAGCGTCCCGTACAGCGCAGTGCTGTTGCGCGCTTAGATCGTTCACGTGTACCGAGGATATTACGAGAGATTGTTACCGTAAGGCGCTGCGGCGTGTCTGCAACTGGCTTCTGCTTGATTCGATTCAGTTGGCAATAACGAATGGATTTCGCGCATCCATGGTGGGGGGGCTTGGCCGTGCTGCGGCCGTCATACGGTGGGGTTGAGGGTGGGGAGGCGCATAGAAGGTGGCCTGGCTGTATGGCTATGGCATGTGGGGAGGGGCATGCGTTCTGTTGACGGCTTGAGCCGCTGTAATGCAGCCGAAGACTGTCCTCGAGAGCCCTGGGACATTGCACGAGACCACGACTGCCTCTACCGTGGGCCCCGGGGGTGCAGAGGGACACGACATCCAGACAGGCCAGGGAGGCTATGGGTGGCTGCGGGCTCTTACGGCAGGGGTTCTGTGCTCGCAGGGCCTTGGGGGTTGGGGCGATGTGGCGGGAGGATGCAGTGGCAAGCGGCGACGTGGCCCTGCGGCCGCGTCGGCCCCCAACCAGGGGAGCGTAGCGTGGCGCGTGAAACTGCGGGTAGAACGGTGGGAGTTTGGAGCTTTCGCCTGCTTTCGGGGCAGGGCTTGGACGGCATGGGGCGAGTAAGCCCGGGTCCCCCCAAGTAACTGCCTGCTGCGAAGCCGCGTATGTGCACAGCACTATCCCAAGCGCTAGGTCAGGCGCGTAGCTGCACTGCAACCAGCTGAAGCTTGCGCATTTGCGACACCGCGACCTCCCGAGGCACCCCGTGCAAGACCTCCACCGCTGCAATGCAGTGCCTTCTCAAGGCAAACGTTCCCATAGGGCGCATGCCAGCCGGTGTGGTCGCTCGGCCGCAGCCAGGAGGCGATGCCGCGGGAGATCCGCAAGTGCTCGTGCTGACTACCGATGGGGCTTTCTACCCGTTGCCGGGTGCCTGTGGTCACAACGGTCTGCGCTTGGGCCCGGCGCTTGAGCTGCTGGAGGCAGACGAGTATGGGACGGCCCGTCGGCCCTATCGGCCGCTGAAGGGCTGCTCTTACATGTCGCCCGCCTGGGACCCGTGGAGCCAAAGCGTCTTCTTTCGCGCGGAGCACGCCGTGTACCGCCTCACGAGCGATGACGTCGTGGAGCTGGTCGTGGGGGACCCGGAGGAGGAGGGTGACCCCGAGGACGAGGACGTGGAGGAGGAGGAGGGGACGGGTCCGGCCAACGAGGACGTCCGGATGGGCTGTCCATGCAATCTGGTCTCGGACGGACGGGGCTCCATCTATTGCACCAGCGCTAGGGAGGAGGCCGAGGACTGTCTGGTGCTGCGGCTGCAGCTGCTGGCGGCGTGGCGGGCCGCAGCGGAGGCGCCCGCTGCCAGCGGGGCAGCGGCGGCGGGCGGCGGGCCGCGGCGGGTGCGCGTGAGCAGGCTTCGTAGGGAGGAGGAGCATATCTGGGGCATGGCGTACTCCCACAGCGACGAAACCCTCGTGATGGCCTGTGCCACCGCGCTCTACCGCCTACCGCTGGGGCCCGGTGGCGGCGCGGGGGCAGCTCCGGTCCTGCTGGCGGGGCACCCGGACCTGCGGGGCGAACGGGACGGCCGGGGCAACAGGGCCCGCTTTGAGCAGCTGACCAGCATCGCCGTTGACGGCGACGGCGGCGTCCTCGTCACGGAGGACAGTGGCGTTCAAAGCGGTTTGAACACGGGCGCGCTCCGGCGCGTGACGTCTGACGGTGGCGTCACCACCCTGGCATCGGGCCTCACCGGCCGCAGCAACGAACAACCGTTCGTACTGCCCAACGGCTACCTGACGGTCTGCGACCCAGACACGAGGTCTGTGCTGGTGCTGGACCTGGGCCTCAAGCCCCTGCCCCTCGGGCCCACCCCCGCCGCCGCCGCCGCCCCGCCGCGCCGCACGCTGCACGCCGACATGGGCGCGCTGCTGGACGCCCACCGAGACGGCACAGCGGACCTCACGCTCCTGGTGGCCGGCCGCCGCTTCCTCGCGCACCGGGCCGTCCTGGCCGCCCGCTGCGACTACTTCAAGCATCGCCTGATGCACGAGGGCTTTGCGGACGGAGCGGCGGCTGAGCTAGATCTACCCGAAGCGGACCCCGCCGCCTTCGAGCTGCTCCTCCGCTTCGTCTACACAGGAGCCGTGGACAACATCCCCGCTGCCCAGGCCCCCGCCGTGGCCGAGCTGGCGGACCGGCTGCTGCTACCGGAGCTGTGCGCCGACGCGCAGGCGGTGGTGCTGACGCGCGTGTCGGCGGGGACGGTGGTGGGGTCCCTGCTGTGGGCGGCGCGGCTGGGCGGCTCCTTCAGCGGTCTGCAGTCGTCGCTAAAGGCTTGGGCGGTGGAGCACTACGAGGCGGTCCGCAAGAGCGGCTCCCTGCGGCGGCTGATGGCCGAGGGCCCTGGGCTCATGGAGGGCCTCGCGGACGCCCTGGCCAAGCGCCGCCGCACGCAGTGAGGGGCCCCTGGGACTAGGGGTGGGGTGAGGGCACGGGGGCAGGGGCCAGGCGCTGAGACGTGGAGCAGGGGGGGCATGGAGGAGAGGTCAGCGTAGGGTTGGGGCCTGCCGCAAAATGCCGCGGCAAGGAAAGCGTTGGGGGCGAGCATCCGACTGTCTCTTGGCGGTAGGGCGAGGGACATGGTAGACGGGCTACAGGGCGTCCAACGCGAGACGTTGAAAGGTGGCAAGATTAGAGAAGTGGGGACTGGTGAGTCCTTCATCTGGTGACTAGTGGAGAGGTGACTTGGTTGTGACTGTGTCAGCCTGGTGCGGGCTGGCAAGCAAGCTGGGCTGTAGGGGGTGGCCCGGGCTGGCGGGCTGGTAGGCACTTGAACTGGGCCGGCGGTGACTGGCCACGTTTCGGATTGGGGGACAACCCCTTGTTTGGCTCGCTCGGACCAAGTCGTTCTCTTTCTCCGCACTTCCGGTAGTTTGGGGCGATGGGGATGGGTGTGTGGTTGCTGCCTCTGCTGGACACGCGGGGATGATCTCAGGATAGCCGCCTTCTGCTCCAGTCCACCGGATACCGGTGTCGCCTGGGTCGATTGATAAACACAGCAGGTGCTCAAGCTCAGCCTTCCCGGGTCTGCAGGGCATGGCCCGCTTGTCTGTGGACCGGCGCTGAGGAAGCGCTGAGGATGGCTTTGTGGATCCAGATCAAGCGGAACAAAGCAGCAAACGGGCGGGACTCAGGCGGTGGCGCTACGGTGGATGAAACCTTGCTCGAACCGCTCAAGCGCTGGTGCAACGGCGGGGCGTCTACACGGGCGAAGCCATGGTCGATTGAATGCACGTGCGGGCCACGATGCCAGAGAGGCGCTTGACACTTGCATCAGGGATGAAGCCGGCTCACCCCTGGCTTGGACTCGTCTTGGTGCGACTCGCATGGATTCCTGAGGCGTATACCAGCGTGGAACCGAGAAGCGAGGGGTTCGCGGGGACGAAGACAGGCCTGGGGCTCAGGCCAGAGGCGTGCGCAACGGTTGGGGGGTTAGGCCGTGGAGTCTCAGGCGTGGCTCCGGTTTCAGGGGTCACACACCTGTCTGCAGCAGTAACCCTACTTGCAGTTGGCATTAGGTTGCGCGATTGCAGCCGTTTAGTGAAAGGCCGCGACCATCAACGTGAACTGTACAAATGCCGTCGTTCTTTTCTTTGAACGCCTCGTTGCGGCAAGCTAGCCACATGCAATGAGGCCGTCGGCGTACTCAAGTATCTGGAGATAGCGGGAGACCGCAAGAGCTTCGGAGAGCTTCGGTGAATGCGAATGCCGTGTCGCGTCCATTCGCGCGGCGGACTGCACGGACCGTGTTAGCTGCGAACATGAAGTTCCTGCAACGGAAAAGCTCACACAATGCGGCTGCTGACGCTCCACGACGCGCGCAGACGGGCCTGGCTCAGCCCCCAACCCCCCAGCCTACCTCCTGCCTACCCTTGCCTACCTCCTCCCTACCTCCTGTCTACCTGCCGGCACCTCTGGCCCGACGCCGTACAGGGCGCCTCTTACCCCTGAGACGTGCCCACTCAGCCATCCCTGCTCCTTGATCCCCTGAATGTCCTGTTGCACTCCCAGGCCCGCTCAGCCCATGACGTCCTCCTGATGCATGCTGTTGGGAGAGCCAGGCATCCATGGGCGGGAGTGTGCGCTCGGTCTGGGCGCGCACCCGGACAAATTTCGGACGAGAGACGCAGCAGGCGCAGTGCTTCCTTGGCATCCACGGGCAGAGCGCATTGCAGTGCAATGCACGAGGGCACGCTCGGCTCAGGGGCGGCAGGGTAGGAGACATCAACGGAGCGTAGCGCTTGGTTGTGGGGCGTGTGCACTCGGAATGGGGGCGCGGCGCCACAAGCTGGGACGTGCGACGCAGCACTGCAGCAGGCAGGACGGCGCTCCTGGCGCCGCTCTGCAGCTGCGTGGCCGCCGCCACCCGCCAGTGCCTGCGCCTGACCCCCGGGTCCCGGCAGACTGCGCCGCCAGTTGGGCTTCAGCGTTGGCGGGATGAAAACTTTCACCCCGCCCATGTACGGTACGTGAGACGCACTGTCGCAGGGTCGCCGCGCCATTCAGCAGCGGTGCGTGTTGCCTCCGCGTCCTCCCACCGGCATGTGCAAGTCAAGGCGGGGGCTCGTGACGGGATGACGGGGGACTGGCAGGAGCACCTGGGGTCCGCAGTGCCCCCGCCTGCCCCTTCCCCCCTCTTCCCCCACTCCCTTGCTTGTGCTGCGCCGTTCTCCTGCGCAGAGCTGTCACCTTCCCTGGGATTAATCGACCTAGCGGGCAGCTCATTTGCCCAGGCCAGCCCTTTCCATTGACGTGGCCCTCCATCGGCCCTTGAAGCCAGCCTCTTCCCGTCCACCTTTCCCTGTGCCCCGCCTCTCCTCACGTGCCCCGAGCTCCCCGCCGCTTCTTCCCCTGACCATCTCTAGTGTGCTCGTGGCGGGGTCAGGGTCTCAGGGATAGTCAGAACGAATGGCCGAAGCCCGGTGAGCCGCCAAGGCGCGCAGGACAAAGCGGGCGTCGCCTGGAAACGTTACACATAGGAAGTCACATCAGGAAAGCCGTGTCATGCGTGTCATTTCGCCACGGCCCCAGAACCCACCGGCACGCATCCTGCACCCACCGCCCACCGCCTCCTCATGAATGGGTACTGAGCAAGCGAGCAAACCAGCGCAAGCACCCCCCCGTTAAATGACACCAAGCTCCTGGGCAAGCGCCGCGCTTGCGCCCTTGCCCTGCAGGGTCAGTCGCTACACGCAGACCCGTGCAACCACAGACACACGCACACACTACTGGGATGAAGATCGGGCCCCGGCCGGCCGTCGGCGGCACGTATCAGCCCGGACATGGGCAAGCCCGCCGGGTTCTCCTGTGAATGGCACCGGCCCCCTCCACAAGTCACACCCACAAAACCGACGGCACCTGACGGTAGGTTTGGAGCCACACCCTGGCCTGCCTCGATGGGCAGGGCGTCAACAGTTCCATCTCTCCATAAATAGCCTGATCTTAAGAAGTCGCCCCGACGTTTAAGCCTGAGCTGGGGCCTTCGGCCAAGGCCTGCGGCTCCCAGCGGCACATCGCACCCCGCACGCAGCGACAGCAGGTGCCGTACCCGTATGTCAGCATGTAACGCACATTTTGCCCGGTACCGGCACGGAGGCCAAGCGCGGGTGCACACAAAAGGCACACAGTCGCGACCGAAAACCAGCCGCGAGGCAAGTGCAAGGGTGATTGGTGGCCTTGACCGCCCGACTGGGCGCCATGCACGGCTATTTACCGCATGTGAACACTTGCCTCCTTGCTCCACGCAACACGAATCCCAACCAACATTGCTAGACCTTAATTTGTACGTGAGTTGAAACGCTAGGAGCCAGCGCTGGTGGACGGCCCGTAAGGCCTCGGGGCCCTCTCTCCAGCACCAGGCCCAAACCGCAAATCCCAAGCCAGCGACCAAGAAACGGCCGCAAGCCGCCCGTTGATGAAACGCGATGGAGAGAGATAGCAAGACCGTGATTAACCCCTGAAGAGGCCCTCCTAAACCATTCTGCAGTCATTGCATGAATCCCGGCCATAACGCCTGCAAGAATACCCGGCCTCGGGTTCCCTTCTAGTCCGGCGGCGCAGGTGCCCCAGAGCCGTCCCAGCGACGACAACATGACGAGCCCCCTGAACTTCAAAAGGCGGGAGAGAACGGGGCGGGACCGCAAACGCGCCTCAAACACAAGCCGGACTTGGCCAGCTCATCTGATCCACAAAAGCCTCGAGCATGCAAGCAACGCACTGTACAGCCGCCCTGCAGCATAGCAGCCGCCGGGCAGTCCTCATCCTACTTCAGTCCACAGCGCTTATGGATATGCTCTGAGTGCTCCGCTCACCGCCGGAGGCCCCTCCCTGGCAACCCCACGGCGGCTCCCATGCAGCGGCCCTCAACCTGTTGGTACCGCCTTTCAACTGAACGCGAGCAACGCGTCTCGCTAGCCGCTGCTGTCGCGCGCAATGCGGTCAGCCGCCCATCTGGGGCTGTTGCCCGTGTCACACCCGCCGTGCACTGCACGTGTCTCAGTTCTCAACACCTCGAACCCTTCCTACCCCCACCTAGGGTTCATCCCATGCAACAGACACGCCCTCAGGACAGCCGTGAGCTTGAGCTCGGCACAGCACGCGGCCTCGGGTCCAACCATGTTATGCACTCAGCACGGGGAAATGAACAAACGCTACGCCTAACCCAGTCCCGTGCCGCTGTCTGGAGCCCCCTACAAGCCCAGGTGAGAACCCAGCATGCCCGAACCGCACCTCAGCAAGCAAGCGCGCATAAGTCAATTAAGAGTATCGAGCGTTGACAGACCACCATCCCCTGTGCTTGAACCCAATCCACCGGCCGTTAACCGCCCACATGATGATGCTCCCTCGCTTTCCGTTATTTCTCAGTGTCGTTCCTGCCCCTGCCTTTCCAACGCCCTTTTCTCTCTTTCCATGCCCGTGCCCTCGCGAGGCCGCAAAGCAGTGCGCAGGGCTAGCTAGGCAGCGTCTGAGTAAGCGCCCCCGCCGCCCCCCGCGTTCCCGCCCGCCCCTCATGTCCCTCCCGCGCCCCCTGCACCCCCACCCCCACCTCCACCGCCACCGCCCAGGCCGCCGCTTGGGAGTGGCACAACCAGTAGCGTTCCCGAGCCCGCGCCGCCCGAGTTCGCTAGCGCGGCCCGCAGCACGTTAGTGAGTGCCTCCGCCTGCGCCTGCCGACCTAACAGCTGCTGAAGCGACCCGCCGCCACCCGCGCCCGCGTCCTGCCTGTTCAGGAGCTGCTGCAAGGCCGAGCCGGCCGCGTCCTGCCGGCTGAGCAACTGTTGTACGGCAGATCCCAGATGCGGAACTTGGCGGTTGGCGAGGAGCTGTTGCAGCGACTGGGCCGACAGTTTGAGTTGGCCTCCCTGCCCAAGCCCCGGGTCGGAGTGGCGAACGGGGGGATGGACGCTGGGGGACGTGTCGCCGCCGCCGCGGCCGGCGGCGTTGACGGCGGCTGCCAGAAGCTGCGCCGCAGCCGCGACGCTGCCGCCGGGAACGCCCTGTAGCAGCGTGGCCATGCCGCCGTCGCGGCCGCCACCACCGCCGCCACCAGAGAGCGGCGACGCCGTCGGCGACTGCTGCTGTTGCTGGGGGGGTGATGGCAGGGGCATGGATTGCGAGGGCAGGCCCAGCGGCCCCCCGCCGTCACGACGACGGAGGGGCTCGTCTCGGCCGCCCCGCTCGGCGGAGGCGGCAGCGGCGGCGGCGGCGAGGAGGGAAGTCATGTTCGCGTCCGCGCCGCTGTCTGTCCACCGGCGCTTACCCAGCAACCCACCAGGCCCCATGCCTCCGCCGCCGCCTCCTCCGCCTCCGCCGGCGCTGCCAGCGGCAGCAGCACCGCCACCACGGGTTGTGCGCGGGCCGGCGGACCCGGGGGTGCCGTCGAGGCTCAACTGCCCCGGCCGGAAAGGGCCGCCGCCGCCACTGCCGCCACCGCCGCCGCCGCCACCGCGGGCTGGCGGCGGCGCCATCGGCGGCCGCTCAGCGCCGCCGGGGCCGGCGGGGGGCGTGAGTCGCTGCCGCTTGGCCTGCACCTCCGCCGCCGACGGCTCCGTCGACATCAGCTCCGCCAGGGCCGCGCTGGCGGCGACGCTGCCGCCAGCCGCCTCCGCCGCCAGGGCGGACACGAGCTCGTCGTACGACATCAGGCCTTGGCCGCCGCCGCCGCCACCGCCGAGGGCGCCCGCGAGCGTCGGCGGTGGCTGTTGCGGAGCGCGTTCCGCAAGCTGCCTCGGGCCCTGGCCTGGGCCTGGGCCTGGGTGTCGGGACAGGGATGGGCCTTGCAGGCCCACAGGGGCCCCGCGGGCGTTACCGGGGCTGGGATCTTGGGATGGTTGAACGGCAGTTGGGCCGTCAGGCTGGGCCCGCAGCGCCAAGATCTCCCGTACAATCTGGTCCCGCTCCTGCAGCAGCGACTCAACTGCGACGTTCGGCGGCCAACCGCCACCGCCCGACTGACGCTGCATCGGCTGCGCGCCCGGCGGTTGTGGCGGTTGCGGTGGCGCCATGGCGGTTGGCAGTTGGAGCGGTTGGCCTTGCTGAAGGGGCCGCGCGTGTGATGGGTATGGGGGTTGCGAGGGTCCCATCTGAGCCCCCGGAAACGGTCGCTCGTCCCTCGATGGCTGCATCCGCGGGAACGGCTCTGGCGTCAGGTGCCCTCGCGTCTGTGGCGAGGGGTATCGAGGCCGAGGGCCCCCGGAAGGGTCACCGTGAGGGTAGGGGTGTGGCGCTGCCTGCAGGGACGATGCCGGCTGCGGCTGCGCGCCTCGCATGAGTGGGGCGACGGGGTTGTGATGCGGCCCTTGGCGGTGCATCTGCGGCTGGCCGCGCGCCATGTCCCTGCCCGCTGGACCGTCCGGCAGCGGCGGCGGCATGCTCCCTGGGCCTGGGCCCATGCCGCCGCTCAACATCGCCTCCGCCTCCGCCAGCCTTCGGTCGGCCCCCCACTGGCCGTCCCAGCTGCCGGCCGGGCCCCTGTGCGGCGGCAACTGGTGTTCAGACCGGCCTCGCTCCCAGCCGCCGTCGCCGGCGGCAGCCGCCAGCGCCTCTGCCACCGCCGCGTCAGCCACAGGCGCCGCCAGCGGTGCCCGCGGGTACGGCCCCGGCCCCCCTCTGTGATCCAAGCCCTCCCTGCCGCCACCGCCACCGCTAGCCCCGGCGCCGGCCGCACTCCCGCCGCCGCTGGCGCTGACGCTGGCGGCGCTGGTGGCGGCGCTGGCGGCGCCGCCCGAGGCGGCGACGGCGGCCTCGCGTGCGTGCGCCGAGAGCAGGTGCTCCCTGAGCTGTTGCCGAATCGAGCCCATGCGATTAGTCAGCATGTCCGCTAGGTCGGCCAGGCGTTGTTGCGTGCGCTGTCGCGTGGAAAAATAGGGGAAAAAGGCCAAAAAGGCAGAGGGGCACAGAGGGTTAGGGAGGGAGGGAAGCCAGACGACGAGGCGAGGGCGAACGAAGGTTGCGGCGCGGGGCGGCGCCGGCGAGACGTGCAACCGCAGGTTGCGGACACGCACCTGTACGGCACCCAACCGTCTCGCCACGTCACGGCCTTCCGCCAGCAGCTCCCGGACCGCCTCCACGTCACCGCCCGCCATCTCCAGCACACGTGACGTCGCCGCCGCTGCCGCTGCCTCTGCCGCCGGCTCTGGCCCTGCCGCCCCCGCGCCGTCAAGCGACATGCCGTCCGCGCCGCTGCTCCGCCGCCCCATGAGGGAGGGGCGTTGCATGGGGACGGGTGCGGCGGTCGGCCCGCTCGGGTAGTTGACGGCTGGAGCGGTTGGGGCGGTTGGGTGGTAAATGCCGTCGTCGCTGCGCCGGCGACGGCCCAGCAGGGAATGTTGTGGGGTTTCCAGCGGCCCGGCGGCGGCGTGTCCTGCCACGGCGTGTCCTACAGACCTGTGTGACGGCGCCGCCCCGGCCGCCAGTGCGGCGGCGGCGGCGGCGGGGCCGCCAGCAACGGTGACGCCAGAGAGCGGCGGCCGCAGGTGGCTGGCCGGCGGCGGCGCGCGCGAGGCCACGGCGGCGCCGCCGGCGGCGCCGCTGATGACGCTGCCGCCGCCGCCGCTGCTGGCGGTGGCGGCCTCCGACGCCGCGCCTCGGGACACGGCGGCCTTGGCCAGGGCCTCCAGGGCGTCGCTCCGCATTGACGGCATGCGCCGCGGACTGCCGACGGCCGCCTCCGCCGCCAGCAGCGCCGTCGGGTCTGGCTCGTGCCACATGCGCTGCCCCGAGTGACCTCTGGAGTCGCTGGAGAGGGACGGCCGCGCGACGCCGAGGCGGCGAGCCGGGCTTCCGTGCGGGTCCCGCGACACGCCGCCGCCGCTGGCGGCGCCGCTGCCGCTGGCGGCGCCGTCGTGCGCGTGGCTGTGGGCCTGGCCGTGGACGGGGATGTGGATGGGGCTGGCGGCGTTGAGGCCAGGCGGCGGCGCCGAAGGCGGCCGCCCTGGGCCGTCGGATGGGTGCAGCGGCCGCCCTGGCGGCGGCAGGGGCAGCTGCTGCAAAGGTTGCGGTGGCGGCGGCGGGTGGCGCGCCGCCAGCGGTTCGGGACGGGCCGGCAGGGCAGCGCTCGTGCCTGGCTCCGAGGCTGGCGGTGGCTGTGGGGCAGGTGGCGGCGGTGTTGAAGCGGCGTGCGGTGTCGGGTGTGGTGACGGGGCCGGCGGCACTCGCGGCGTGGCCCCAGCGTCAACGCTTCTCCGCAGGGAGCCCGAAGCGCCGCCGGCGTGCACCCTGGGCTCGTCAGCTGCTGCCTCTGCGGCCGCTGCCGCTGCCGCCGCCTGTATGGGTGCAGGGTCTAGCGGGGCAGCCGCCGCACCGCCGGGGCGGTTGGTTTTGACGCCTTCAGTTGGCAGTTGGTACGGCTCGGCGCCGGGGCGGTTGGCGTCTTCGGGTGCATCGGGCGCGGCTCTGCAGGGGAAGAGAGGCAAAGGCAATTCCAAGGGGTCGGGACATGGGCTGAATAGTCAGGAGCGCCGGGCACTGCTGCAAACAACCGCCACCCATGGCACAGGCACCAGTTTGTTAAGCCGTGTAATGGGGACAATCGCATTGGGCCCGCGAGCGTTTGACATTGCTGCGTAAAGCCCCCGTCGATGGCATCAGTTGGCATGGCTTTGAAGTTTGAACCCGATATTCAGTCGCTGCGTGCCCGGCACGGTGCCCCAGCTGCAGACACCATTGCGGCGGCAACTGCTCCTCACCTTACTCCCCTGTCCGCTAGCGCCTCTCCAGCCTGCCGCCCTCCGATGCCAAGCACCCCTGGCCCCGCCGCCGCCGCCGCCGCCGCTGCGTCTTCCTCGGCCTCCGCCGCGGCCTGCGCCACAGCACGCACCCCACGCTCCGCCTCCGTCCGGCCGTGACCCCCCACAAACACCGCTTCCGCCCCCGGCGCCCCGCGCCCGCCTCCACTCCCCCTCCTGCTGCTCGCACCGCCGGCCTCCTCGCTGACCCCTGCCCCGCCCGCGGCCCCGCCCGCGGCCGCGCCTGGGGCCGCCGCGGCGGTTGGGCTGGTGGCGGCGGTTGGGCCGAGCAGGCGGGACACGTCGCCGTCGGTTGCGGCCGCGCCCGCCACCAGCCGGGCTAGGGACTGCAGCACTGCGGCGGAGGCCTCCGTCGACAGCGGCAGGCCGGCAGCCGCCGCCGACTCGGCGGCGGCGAGCAGCTCAGCGTCGGCGGCGGCGGTGGCGGCGGCGGCAGCCCCGCCGCCGCCGGCGCCAGCGCTAGGGCCCGTGCCCCCGCTGATGCGCGGCCCTGGGAGCGCAGGCATGCCTCCACTGTGGCGGCCTGGGAGTGAGGGGGCGTCCAAGAAGCACGGCGTGTCGTCCGAAAGTGCGCCCGAGATTCGCCGGGACCAGTTCTGAAGGCCCGGCAGGCCCCAGCCCAGGCCCAGCCCGGGCCCAAGGCCGAGGCTGTCACGGCGGCGGCCCTGGAAGGACGAGGTGCGGCGAACGCGCTCCGCAAGGTCCGCCAAACCCGAGAGGTCAGATGGGTCGTTCGGCCCGCCTTCGTGAGCCTGGCTGAAAGGCGCTGGCGGAGCTCCGGGACCTGCGCACGGGACACGAGCGGTAGCCGGGTTGCTAGAGTGCGGGGGTGTAGTGCTGTTCACAGCAGCCGCAAGCGCAGTCCCAGCGCGCTCCTAGCAATTGATGTATGATGTCACTCTGTACTCGCTGCGGACTCACCGGACTGCTCTTCTTCAAACGCGGACGTGTCCCCGCCATCGTCCGAGCCCCATTGGCCCAGCTTTGCTTTCAGGCCACGTGCGCCACCAGGTCCTCTACAATCGGCTGGCTGCTCTTCTGCCATAGCCGTTGTCCCAGACGTTGCTGGACGCGGAGCGTCGCAACTGGTGGCGGTCACACTGGTTTACCCGTCTAATCCTCCGGCTAATTAAAGAATGGAGGAACTAGCGGGTACTTGGCCCGGACCGTGCTGTCGGAGTGGGCTCGTCGGACCCAGCCATTGAACCCAGGCTCGACGGGAGCCGACGAGAGGCGGGAGAGCTGGTCGTTTAAGCTGTAGATTCAAAGCAACAGACCAGGGCCGTGGAATTGCGACTCGACAGCGGTGTAGCGGGGCGGACTGAGTTCACACGGACAGCACGCGAGTGCGGTGGCGCACTGGCGCATAGGTGTTTGCAATAAGCACTCCTACAGTAGCTGTTCGGTCATAGGAGGCGTGCACAAAGTGCAGGTACACCCAAGGTCGGCCTTTCAGGTCGGGGCTTTCGCGAGCTATGGTTGGCGCAGTGCGCGGAGCCCCGCAGCATTGCTTCACAGCAGCACAGCTAGTACCGGAGGGTTCCAAGAGCCGAGGGCGAGGTGCACGTCCCTGGTGCCGTCTGGGTGCAGTACGATGTCGTGCTTTCTTGTGCTGTGGCCGCCCTCTCGATGCGTAGCTTCTGACGCCGCCCAGGGACCCAGACGAACCCAGGGGCAGCAGGCGTCTGGTCTGGCCTGGGCGGGAATGCTCAGGCGTGAGCACTCGTACGTTCTCTGCCGCCGCAGCCCCCAACCTACCCCCTTGATACGGCATGGCGTCCAACTTCCCCCCCCCTCTTGCCACCCGTCGTCCCGGCGCACCACACTTACCAATATGGCTGTCCGTGATGTGACCGGCTGGAGAGCGCGATCAGCTGTGCAGGATTGCAGCCAAAGGTTGCACTCGGCGGTTGCCTAGCAACCATCTCAGGATGGTTCCTAAGGCCGAAACTCGAGCGTACGGCCGAAAAAGGCCCTTGTAATCAAGGATTCCACGGATAGGGTCACGCGTTAACGCTGCCACGGCCGGTTTGAGTTGCAGCGAAAGCAGCGGAGCAGTCCAGCAGGTCCGGTTTGAGTTGCAGCGCGAGCGTCATGTTTGTTGTGCATTAATATGAAGACGTCGCAATCATCACGACCGAGTCGCGTGAGGGCCAGGTGTTGAACTCGCTGCCGAGGACACCAACAGCGCAGCTGTTTTGCCTGATTTCAATTTAGAACTCGCTGCCATGGGAATGCGAGGTCGTGCGGGGCTCAGCGGCTGAGCTGATGCGAAGGGTTTGCAGTCGGTGTAGGGGTGGTGCAGGGGCGACGCCACACATCGCTCGCCCCCCTCTGCCGATACGGCCTCACCCCAGCTCACCCGACCGACAAGGGCCGAACAGAACGTGCTGCAGGCAGTCAGCGAGACCCAACTGAAACTTCAGGCTACGTCCTCAGCGCCGCACCAGGGCTCTCCAGCCGCACCAGCCTACGTCCTCAGCCGCTCCCCCAACCGTCACCCCTTTCCCGCCCTCCATACGGCCATTCCCGATCAATCCGAAACCGGAATTCAGCATACATAAGAATGCTATTAACTGTCTCAAGATGACGTCCCAATCTCCCAACCGCTTGGCCCGTGCAATCCGCACGCTTCGTCCCCGCCAGGGTAGAACCTCGCAAGAGATGTTGTAGGCAGGGATTGAACTTTGCTAGCCTTGCCTATCGCATAATCTCGTCCCTGTTTCCCATTCCCCGCCAGGACAACATAGGAAGACCTGTGCACAACTACTGCCCGTGCCAACTACGATAGCCTTGACATCCAGTGGGACACCGGGACGTCCGGGAGTGACACCAGAAGCTGCTTGCAGCCCTCGACCTTTGAGCCCTCTGCACGCGCCTGGACTGACCCCTGGACCCCTCCGAGCAGAGTCCCTCCGGGCTCCGTACGACATGCACATGTACGACATGCAGCCTGCCTGAGCTCGAGGCCAGTCACCGCGAGTGCCTGCCAGCGGCTCACAACGGCCATGCAGGGGGACGTGGGGGGGGGGGTAGATGACATCAACGAAGCGTAGCGCTTGGTTGAGGGAGGGGGGGGGAAGGGGAACTGGCAGACGCGAAAAGCAGGACAGCAAAGTGCAGACCCAGGTTCCTTTCCGAACAATCGGGGACTGGTAGGTGCAAGGGGCGGGCATAGCCCCGCGTACAGTAGCACACAGAGAACGAGGCCATCTAGAACTACACGGAGCGGTACGCGCAGAAGATGTAGTTGGTGATGAGTTGAGTGAGTAACCCGCATGCTGTAGCTGTGTAAGGTGGTGTAGAGCTGAGCTGAGCCGGTTACTGCTAGCAGGCTGACAGGTCCTCTGGGAGACAGGAGCGAATAGCACTTTCCTGAGCCGCTTTAAGAAGCCCCCAGCCGTGAAGCATGCCAGTCTTCTACCGGTATGGTCATCATGCGCAAGCGCTCACCTGCAGGTGGCGCGACTGGGGGAGTGGGGCCCCGCGTGCTGCTTCCCCGGTGCACAGGTCTGTGTAGTTCGCGACCACGCCCTACGCCCCTCAACCAAGCGCTACGCTTCGTTGATGTCCTCTATCCCCGGTCCTAGCCCCACCGGCCCCTCTCCTCGGTCCTCTCCGCCCTTCTCTCCCTGACTCCAACTTTGGGACGCCTGCAGCGTACAGCCCAAGTGCCGCATGCATCCCGGCGGGGAGGATGAGGAGGGCGCAAGGTCATCATAGCGGCGACGCAAACCGGCAGAGTCAGTACACGCACGCAACGGATAGGTGAGACAGCGTCATTCCTTTTTGAGGACTTCTTGCGGCCAAGTCTCGGGTTGCAGTAGCCTCGTCCAATCCCAAGAAGATCACCTCTGCAGCCTCATGCGCGCCATGCAACCTCCGGGAATCGGCCACTACGAATCAACCATGAATACTAGGTCGGCTGGCCGAGGAGCCCAGTCCGCATGCGCGATGCACATCACATTCGCCCCGCATGGAGGACCACCACCATACCCGGGTACTTCCCGCAGGTGACCAGCCAGGGCATGATCATACATAGACTAGCAATGCAACACTGCACATGGCAACAGATGATGGTGCTAGGTGCGCCGGCCCTCACATACAGGCGCGCGTTACGGTAAGCACGTGGCAGTACACAATGCAGAACCCCGACACGCCCCGACCAACCTCGAGCTTACCCTACGCATACACGCCCGTCTGCTTGCACCCCATCCTGCCCCGCCCCCATGGCATGTGGCCCCACCCGGTCAGCGCAGCGTACCGGTAGCCTTAATTGCAATGTGGTAGCCAGAGAGCGAACACATGAAACCCACAAAGGTCCCACACTCAACATCAAGAGGAGCCTCCGGGTTGCCGCGAGGCGGCAAGGGAGCTTCCACGAAACTCAAGTATGACCGCAGGCGCCGCATCCCCGGAAACACAACGCCACATAGAATCCCTGTTGCCTCCCACCCATGCGAGCTACAGAATCCCCCCAATGCGGCCGGCGCTCACCTGCCAGCCCGGTCCATGTGCGCCGAAAGCACCCCCCAGTACAGCAGTCAAGCATCCCCGAATCCCCAATCCCGAACCGGTACATCATCGACTTTTGAACGCCGCACGGCGTGCACCAGTAACCATGACCTAACAGTATTTGCTTGAGGGCAAATGGACTATCATCCATCTCCACGAGCGTCCGAGACCAGCTGTCTCGGACGCGCGGGCACGTGTGAACTTAGTGCCAGGCGAGCCCTGTCAAACGCAAGAAGGACCAAACACATCTGCAATCGCAATCCGCATTGTCAGTGTGAACAAACATCGACCCACACCGACACACATTTTGTTCCCAGTGGGCGCTTCTTCTCTCTTCTTGTTGAGGCGTACCATGGGAGCCTTGGCGGTGGGACCAGCCGCGGATGTGTTGCGTCGGCCGTCCACCCTTCAAGAGTACAGAACCGACTGGCAGCCGCCGCACAGCTCACGACCAAAAGCCGCAGGCAGCCGCCTCATCCCACGCCTTCTTCACCGCCGCCTCCATCGCCGCCTGGTCCACCTTCGCCTGCCTCACAACATGCGCCTTTTGCGCCCCCTCCGCCAGCATCGTCAACTTGCCCCAATTCGCGCCGGGTGATCCCTTGTTGCAATACCCCTTCATACGCTCCCCCTTCAGCTCTTTGGCTCCGACAGGACAGAAGGAGGAGCAGAATGTCCTAGCACGTCTCTCTGGGACGGAACAACATCGCCCTCGCGATCCAGCGCTTTGAGAAACATGGGACGATGCGGCGTGGCACCGCCTCGAACCCCCGCGCGCAACCCAGCCCCCCAGGAGCCCTGACGAGGAAGGCTTGACAAGTAAGTCTTTGCAGACAAGACGTCCCCACCTCCCAATGCACCGATGGAAACCCACTGCTTCCAATGCAGCGCCTCACACAAAGCGCACCCCGCCCAGCCAGCAGCACGCCCCGGGCCTGCCAGACATGATGCCACCAGGCCGCTCACAGGCTCCCTCGCCTCAATCCTCTGCAGCCATATCAATCGCCGTTTCGCCACTTGTACGATGCTGAGCGGTGGCTCTTGGGCCCTGCCGCCTCTGCACGCCGGGCCGGCCGGCAAGCGGCGGTCCCTCGCACACGGGCGCAGACCCCCGCAGCGCCCGCGGCTGTGCGGTAGAGGGCGCAGCCCAGGGACCCGCAGCCCCGCATCACCAAGGCCCCAAAGCCCGAGTGTGCAAGCGGCGGCGCCGGCCGGGGTCGGGAGCGGACCGCCACGGACCCCGCCCCGCCCCGTCCCGGGAGCCCGGCGGCTCGGATGCCTAGTAGGCAGGCCGGCACGCCCGGCAGGCTGCCGCAGCGGCGACGCCCCGCGGTGAAGCGCAGCGCAGCGCAGCACACCCGCCCTGCGGCCCCGGCTGCTCGTGCCGAGGGGTCAGGCGCCCGTCCGCGCGGCGGCCGCCCCAGGGCCGAGGGCCCCAGCACGCAGCGGCCCTAACGCGCCCCAGGGCCCCTGCCAGGGCCATGCGTCATAGCCCCGACGCCGTTCCACGCGTGGGACGGAAACTCGTTTCCGATGCCGACCGCAATCGCTGCCCACGGTTGTGGCTGTGCCACCCGCGCCCGCGCTGACCATGTCCAGGGCCCGGCCGCGCCCCGCCCCGCCCTGTCCGTGCCCCGTCCGTGCGCCGGCGCTCGAGGTCGCTCGAGGTCCGCCGGCCGCCAGGCGCTCCGAGCGTCGTCCATGGACCGCCCAGGGGCCACGCGGGCCACCCTAACCCGTGCGACCGGTGGTGGCCCCACAGGGAAAGGGTGGCGTGGGTCGGCCAGGGCGCCCATGTGGGTCGGCCAGGGCGCCCATGTGGGTCGGGCGGAGGCGCCCGTCCACCAGGGCCGGCGGGGCCGGGGCCCTCATATGTTGCGGGCGACCATGCCCTCGGTCGCCATTAGCTCGTCTGGGGGTAGTGGCAGGGGCAGGAGGCAGGGAGCAGGGAAGCCGCTTAAGTGCGCTGCGTAGGGCTGATCGGCCGGCTCGTGCAATGTGCAGGCCGCGCGGGGTGTCGGTTTGGGTCCTGCGCAACAGTCCCAGACCCTGGCCCCCCTCGAACTTCGGCAAAGCAAGCCATCACAGCCCCGTGCCACGCCCGCAAATGAGTCCTTCTTGATGCCCTTCACGCATCCACAGCCTCCTCCGAGCCACCCCTCACGGCCCAATCTGCCCATCAGCCACACCGGTGCCCTCGCTGCCCTTTGTGTCGACGCCTCACCCAGGTTCCACTGGAACGAGCTCAGGAGCACTTGGGTCTCCAGCACATGGCTGTGGGGAAAAGGGCAGAGGGGGCAGAATTACAAGCCTATTACTTCGATGGGCGGGGCCTCCGTGCGAACCAGTCTTCGGGGCGGGGTCAAAGGCAGTTCCCGTAGGGTGCTCCGGGGTGGAAACTCGCCTGTGGTCAACGCTGCCCAGGATCTCCCCGACAGTGGCCGAGTCCATCGTCTCCTGGGGGGCCGGTCGGGGCCGGGGGGCAACTACTTGGAGAAACATGCGGGGGACGCCTGCAGGGTGGTCTTCCTTACAGATAGGCTGTGGCTGGACGTTGCTCCTGGGCATGGGCAGAGAGGCTGAGGCGCACCTGGGTATCCAGTAAACTGGTCGTGTCGAGGAGGGCAGCGCTGTCGTGGGCAGGCCCCCCGGCGGCCGCGCCGTGCCCCTCTCGGGTACTCTGCGTGGGCTCGGCTTCGGTATTCCTTCGCCGCCGAGCGGCAACACCGGCCGCGGTGCCAGCAGATGATGACGAAGCGCGTGCGCGGGCTATGGACTCCTGTTGAGCAGCGGCAGGTCGGCATGGCGAGGAAAACGGGTTCGCTGCATCAACGTCGCGTGCACCGTTGTTGCTGCTGTCCAGCCACGCTACTCAGACAGCAAGCGACGACAGTCAGCGCAGCAACGCGACCTGCAGCTCGGCAACTGTTGCTCAAAACGCCGCTCTTCGCTCGTCTACCCATACGACTCACGGCCATCAGTGGCGTCATCGTGGCGCGGTTTGAAGACGCCACAGCAGCAGAGAGCGCAACGGGACGCTGCATATCCTCGTTGCACGGCCGGTCCCGAGAGTGGACAATCAGCAGCACCAGCCCGCCAATAATGCACGCGACAACGAGTCCAAGCGTCAACGCAACCACCACGGTGTGTGGCGCTGCGTGGCGCAATCCGTCGGATGCCATGGCCGCTGACCGCTTCGCATCAGCGTTCCAAAGGGCGTCTAAAGGAGGGAGCTAGAGCATGTGCACTGCTTGGGCTGCGTTGAACCAAGGTTGGCTTCATGAGAGCGCGGACTGCAACGCCGATGCGTCCACAACGGACAGCAGCTGGACAAGCTACGATTACTAGTTCGACTGCAATCAAGGGCAATAGTCAACTGCAACTATCAGAATCGCACTCAGCCACGTCTGAACAAGGCCGTACAGCACGCAGCATGTACGTCCGTTGGGTCCAACAGGACTCGATGTTGCGGCCTGGCAGGGCCTCGCCGGTGTGCCTCCTCCAAACCCGACTACATTCACACAGAAGACTCCAATAAGTGGGAGTAGCGGGGAGGACGGGAGCCCCGTAGGGTGATGTGGAAGGGCGGATGAATCCCTTGGCCAACAGGTCCTTGACCTGCTTCTCTACCCCAGCCCGCCGGCTCCCCGACGAGAACAACTCGGCAGCGAGGGTGCCGAGCTCCCTGTACCGTAGTGCTAGAAACATCGTAGCATCGTGTAGCTTGTGCGCTACACGACGGGTGCTATGCCCGTCTTCCCGGGGGCGCCCCCACCATCAGGGTCAGCGGCAATTGCTTCGTTTCAAGTCTTCTACCCCATGAGGTGTCGCGCCTTAAATCTTCCCCCGTCACGCAATATTGCTGACCGTGTGCCAAGACATAGACACAGCCATTCACACAGATCCTCGTTTAGCGGGTCAACCCGCCGCGACCCCGCCTTCAATCTCTGCTCAAGGTTCTCCGAAGTGGCAAGGTGTGCCACCCAACTGCCTGCACGAGTAGCGGCCCAGCAGGGCCCAGAGCGCCCAGCCCCATCCGGCCAGCCGCCCACCCCGGTACATGTGCGCAAGCGATCAATACTGTACTAGACACAGGCAGGGCAGAGTAATGCACCCGGGCACGCTGGCAGTCCCCATGCTAAGCCATGAGCTCTGCCGGTGCTCGTCCACGAGTCCACGTGCGGCAGAGTCACATCCGCAACCCTGCCCACGCCCGCAACAACCTGAAACTCAGTTCCACACTACCACGCACGCAATCCCCGGACAATTCTAAGCAAACCCAGCCATATACGGCATACGGCAATGCCCCCTCGCCTCCAGGCAAGCAGGGTCCAGATCTCCCGCCGGACAGACCAACGGCCAACCTCCCTACCGCGCAGAACCCCCTCCCCCAGGCTTCGATGCGCCCGTGACACGAACACCCATGGTGTACCCCCCCCCCCCGCATTGAGTGAGGGGGGCCTCCCTGCAGCAGTCTCGCCCGTCCAGCCTTCCTCGTATTGCTCCCCCGGTTCCTCCTCCTCCACCGCCTCCGTCACCCTTCTCCCGCCTAGTCGCGTCGCCTCTCCCTCGGGCCTCGGGCCTTCTCGCACGCAGCCAAGTCCTCACAGCCACGCCCCTCCGCGCCCTTCCCGGTCCATATACCGAACCATATCTCTGCAACAGCCTCAGGCCCTGACCAATCCCGTACATCAGCAGCGGTACCCCGTCCCCAAACAACTGCCATCCTAGCACCTGTTCCCCAGCCAGTACGGTATCCCAGAAATATGGAGACATAACGGGGCCCCAGTCCAGTACGCATCAAAACCTCAGACGTGTGTGGAACTCCCTGAGAAACAGAAAGGTAGACCCAGCCTGTTGTGCCAAACCTCAGCCCATTCGAGCAACGCGCTGAGCTAACCCGAACGGGGTTCAGTGCGAGGGTGCTATAACAGCGCCCGTCAGTTCACGGCTGATGCCCTGATCCGTTTGACGGCTCAGCCCAAGAAGAACAACGACAGTACCCTGTAGCACGGGACGCGCGCCGGCATGGCTGCAGCCCTCGCCCAAGCCTGGCCCTTGTGCCAATGCGGCTGCCCTCCGTGCCCCCACCCCTACTGCACAGCGCACACCAGCGTCGCAGCTGCCCCGCCTATTGTCTCATCACCGCAATGCAACACCGCAGGCAATCGCCACCAAAGCGGCTGACCTCCCTGACCCAAACCCCGATGCCCAAACCCTGACCCGAACCCCGCTGCACTGCCACGTCCATCCGCACCCGGCGCCCCTCCACCCTAAACCCCGGGGCTGCCGGGGCCCGGGCTCTGACCGCCGTCCACCGCGGACAGAGCGGCGGCCAGGGCCGCGGCGGCAGTGGCGGCGCCGGAGGCGGGGGGCAGGCTGCCGCCGCCGCCAGAGGCCTCCGCCGCCAGCGCCGGCTCCGTCGAGCCGCCTGCCGCCACCGCCGCCGCTGCCGCCGCCTCCGCCTCCGCCGCCGCCGCGCCTCCCGCCGCCGCCTGCTGCCGCTGGCGAGTCATGTAGGCGGCGACGGCGGGCGCTGTGGAGACCATGGCTTGGCCGTCCCTGGGGACGGGGGTGGGGGTGAGGGGGAGGGTGGGGGTGAGGGGGAGGGTGGGGGTGAGGGGGAGGGGAGATGGTGGACGAGAGCGTGGGAGGGAAGAAGGGGAGAGGAGAAGGTGATAGCGTGCTCGTGGCGGCCCCTTTGAGCACTGTCACCAGTTGGGCTGTGCCGCCACTGCCGTCGCCGCCCCTTGCCAGGGCCCCCCTCATTCTAAAGCCATGCAGCAAGGCCCAAGCAGGCCCAACCCGGGCCCCGCACCTGTACATGGCCATCATGCGTGCCGTACTCTTGACCTTGGCGGCGTACTGCCGTGCGGCGTCGCAGATGCGCCGGCGGGCGCCCACCGTCTCCACTCCCAGGGCCTTAGGGTGGGGTGGCGGTGGGGTGGTGGTGGTGGGGTGGTGGTGGAGGAGTGCAGGGTTGTGGGGCTGGGGCCTAGGGGAGCGGGGCGCATCCGCGCACATATGCCCGCGTGTCTCCCTCCAACCCCCTTCGCTACCAAAAGCAACGTCCGCAGCTCCGCACACGGAGCACACACGCCCCTCCCGACGGTCAAACCCCCCTTTTTCTCCCTCGGCTCCCCCCCCTACCTCCAGCTCCGCCTCCGTCATCTCCGCCAGCACCAGGGGGGTCACCTCCTGAGCCGCCATGAGGCCCACGTACTGGGGCAGCCCAATGTCCTGACAGGGGGGGGAGGGAGGGAGGGGGGGGAAGAGGGGGAGACGGGGAGGGGTGAGTGGAGCCCGCTGGTCGGCTGCCGGTAATGAGATCACGGATGGATAGGCCCAGTGCGGTAGGGCATGGGATAACACGTGACCGGCAGCTGTCCCTGAAAGGCCCGGCAGGCAGGGGCCAGGGTAGCACGTGCTCCAACCCCCATCACCACCCTTTGCTGCAGCACACTGCCCCCTCAACCCTCCCTCTCCCTCACTTCCCCCGACCCCCCATCACCACCCCCTTCACCCCCACCCCCACCCGCAGGAACATGTCCACGGGGTAGGCCATTGTGTAGAAGCTCTGGGCCACCTGCGGTGCGGGTGGGTCGGAGGGGAGGGGGCGGAGGTGGGTGTCAGGTGTGTTTTGACCCCCGAACGACACGCCCCGCCCGCCCCGCCACGCCCGGGCATGAGGGCCTTGATGCCAACGCCCCGCCCGGCTGCCGTACAGTACGTCGCCCACGGCCCAACCGCCCTCCCCCCTGCTCCCCTCCACCCTCCCGCCCTCCCCAGTCCCCCCCCCTTCCCACCTGTCCCGCAACCACGCTGCCCGGTCCCCGCGGCCCCATGGCCGAATCCGCCACAGAGAACACATCCGACGCCGCCGCCGATCCCGCGGGCGAAAACACGCCCCCGCCCCCGCCCCCACCGCCGCCGTGCATCATACCCATGCCGCCCACGCCCGCGCCGCCGCCCAAAGCCTCCCCCGCCATAGCGAGGTGGGGCGGCAGGTGGGGGGAGGTGCCAGGCTCGGGGAGCCAGCGGGCGACGGCGGCGCCGGAGGCAGCCAGGGCGGCGGCGTGGGGGTGGGCGTGGGCGTGGGCGTGGGCGTGGGTGTGGGGGTAGCCGGGGTGGAAGGGCGGCGAGGCGGCGGCGGCGGGCGGGGGAGTGGCGGAGCGGCGCGCTGCGGCGGCCACCGCCTCCCGTGCCTCTGTGAGGAGCTTCTCGTAGAGGGAGAGAGACTCCTGGGGGGGGGGGGATGAGGGGTGGGGGGGGGGGGGGGGGGGGGGGGGGCGGAGGGTGGGCGAGACAGAGGTTTGCCAGGCGCGGGGCTTGAGGGCGTGTACGGATACATGAGGAGGGCCGCAGATGGGAACAGCCATTAATCCGCTCAAGGTGGCCGTACACGTCAGCTGTTGGACCCCACCCTGCCCCTGCCTGCCGACCCCCCACCCCACCTCACCTTGAGCCTCCGCCGCTCCGCCTCCTCCTCCGCCACCCGCGCCGCTAGGAGGTCGGCCCGGGCCCGGGCGGCCCCCGCCTCCGCCTGCGCCGCCTCCCGCTCGGCCGTCAGCTGGGAGATCTGGGGGGGGGGGCAGCGACACGTCGGCTTAGTCAGGTGGGGGCCCGAGAAAAAGTCGGAGCGGCGGCATTCAAACCCGGTGTGCACCGAAATCCAGAGCCAGAGGTCCCGGGCCCTATCCCTGCCCCTCCTCTCCTTCCCCCGTCGCTCCTCACCCTGACACGCCCACCAGGGCACCCACTCCCCGCTGCCTCGTCCCCCTCTCTCTCCCCTTCCCATCGCCGCCTCTCCTCCCCTCCGCCGTATGGTGACACACCTGCAGCGCCAGTGCCGCCGTACGAGCCTTCTCTGCATCCACCGCCTCCCGCTCCCTCGCCGCCTCCGCCGCAGCGGCCTCCGCCAGCGCCGCCGCCGCGGCGGCGGCGGCGGCCTCACCCTCGGCGCGGCGGTTGGCGGCGTCACGCTCAGCCGCTTCGAGCTCAACCGCCTGCGGTTGGTCGTTGGTTAGCTGATCAGTTCGTTGGTTGGGTCCCGTGTGCAAGGTGCAAGCCCCGTCCAAGCAACCCTGCATCCCACGTCCACGCCCCTGCCATGGCCCGAAACACACTCTGGCAGCCCCCTCCACCCCCCCGCTCCCACCCACCTCTCGGTCCCGCTCCTCGTCATCCAGGAGCTGTACGGCACCCTGCCAGTTGCCCGCCTGAGGGGTTGTACGGGTGGGGGGCAGCAGGAGTGGGGTCGTCAGGTGGCAGGGTTGGTTGCATGTGCGCGTGTGGAGTTGATGGGAGCGCGGCACCCCTGACACGCCCCTCTTCCCCCCCCCCATCCCCGCATCTCCTCACCTTGTAGATCCACGTGTCCATCACCGCGGGTCCGGCCGTCATGGCCTTGCGGGCCGGTACGAACATGGAGGGGTGCCGGTCCCGGTCCCTTTGGGGGGGAGAGGGGAAGGGGGGGAAAAGGGGTTACAGGAGGTGCGGGGCTCAGGGGGTGCACGTAGCATTCGAGGGCTGCCTGCGGTCCCCGTGATGCCCTAGGTGCCACGCTAGGGGTGCGGTTTCCCCACCCCGCTTTCTCCTTCCGCTGCCCCGCCGCCCCCCGCTCGAGCCCGGGCCTGGAGGTGTGGGCCTCCGTACCGTATGCTTACCTAGGGCTGCGGCTTCCCCCCCCAGGTAGGGGCCTTGACTATGCTCTGCTCGCCACACCGCCTGGTACCGATCACAATTGTGCTTTCCGGGCCTCCCCCCCTTTTGCCCGAGCCCCCCTCACTTGGCCTTGATGGCGGCGTACACGTCGTGACTAACGTGGATGGCGTTGGCGAAGCCTTTGGCCTCCAGCGCGTTGGCGATGGACACCGTGTCGCCTGGGGGCGGAGGGGGCGGAGGGGGGTGCGAGGGCGCGGCGGTGTGTTTTGGCACGCCGGGATCGACCACGTGGAGCCGTCAACCGGGCATGAGCACGAGGTGCCAGTGCGTTGCAACGAAGGCTCTCCTGCCCTCTTAACCCCCTCCCTGCCCTTGTATTTCGTCCAAAGCCCCCCCCTCCTTGCCCCCCCCCTTCCTCCCCCCCCCTCACCGAACACGCAGTAGCGGGGGTTGTCGATGCCCACCACCCCGGCGTAGGCGGGGCCCGTGTGGAGCCCAATCCGGATCCTGTACGACAGATCAGGGCCACGTGCATGAGCGCCCTGTCCCAACACCCGGGCTTGTCCTCCCACAACCCCATCCTCCTTCTAGGACGCTCCCGCTGCGCTCGATGTTTACGGCAGCCTCTGCCCCCGTCACCCTCACCCAGCCTCAGCAAGCCTACTCCTTCCTTCCGCCCCTCCCCAGCCACTCCCTCCTCCTATCCCCCCCTCCTGGGACGAGCGCCCACCTGAGCGCCTCCCCCCCCGGGAAGGCCAGCTGCTGTACGGCACTCAGCATGTCCGCCGCCATGGACAGCAGGCGGCGCTGGTGGTCGGGAGTGCCGTCGTGGCCCGACACCACCAGGTAGGACTCGCCCGTGTGCTCCACCCTGGGAGGACGGGGGGGAACAGGGGGGGTGTTCGTTGCTGAGCCGGATCAGGGGGGGAGCAGGGGGGGAGGCAGATGTGTGTATTGACACGGGGCGTGCCGTCGTGGGACTCATGGCCGGGTCGAGTGGGCCAACAAGGCAGGGCAGACTCGACAGAGGGCCGACAGATCGAGCGCAGCTCCCCCTCCCCCTCGAACCATGCAGCTCCCCCCCTCCCCCTCCTCCCCCTCTCAGGGAAGTGGTGTTACGTGTGGGGACAGTGACGTTCATTGCGCTCCGCATCATTCGTCACTCCTACGGCCCCGTCCTCACACCTCCCCCTCCGCCCCCCCCTCTTAGTCACGCACCTGAACACCTGGTACTTGAGAAGCAGCTTCTCGAACGCCGAGTACATCTCGTTGAGGACCTGCGGTTGGCGGTTGGCCGTTAGTGCGGTAGTTGGTTCGTTGAGGGCGGTTGCCTCCCCCAAGCCCGCAGACAAGTCAAGGGTCCCAGATCCCAGATCTCTAATCAGCGGCCCAAGCCCCTCCACCCCTTAGTCACCGTGATGACGTCAGACGTGTTGCGTGAGGACAGGGACTGGGTGGACAGCCAGCCGGCCACGTCCTGACAGGGGGAGGGGCGGGGGTTGGGGGTGGAGGCTGAGGGCAGGGCGAAGGGGTGCGAAGGGACCCTCGCCTCGATCTACACTTTGATTTCCTGTTCTCCAGCTCACTCCTGTGTGCCCCTGCCCCTTCCCGTTTCCAGTTCAACAGCTCCCTCCTGTGTACCCATGTCCCCGTACCGCCCCTTGCCCGGTCCCTTTCCCGCCCACTCCTCCCCTTCTTCTCCTCCCTCCTTTCTCCTCCCTCCCTTCTCCCCCCTCCCTTCTCCTCCCTCCACCCCTCCCCCCTACCGCGAACAGCACCGACACCTCATCGTGCGCATCTGCGATCATGGACTGCCCCTGCTGCAGGCGCTGTACGACAGACAGAGGCAGGATCCGCTTGAGCATCTCGGTGACCTGACAGGGGGGAGAGGAGGGGGGGAGAGGAGGGGAAGGGGCGGAGGTGAGGGAGAGTGCAGTGCGCAGGGGGGGGGAGAGAGCGGAATGGGGGCTGCGGGCTGCAGACGGAGTGCGAAGAGCACAATCTGAGTCCGGATCTGTGCCGTACCTTACGGCTCTCCATCTCGGCCTCGAAGATCTCGCGGTTGCGGACCTGACAGGAGGGGGCGAAGGGGGACCGCGAGATCTGAGAGATCGGCGAGCGTGCTGCATCATCCAAAGAGACACCCCGAGCACTTCCACTCCCGCGGGCCTGCGCTGGGCCCGCCTGGGCCCGACCGCCTGGGTCCGCATGGACCCACCTGGGCCCGGATGCGCGACAGCAGCTCCTGGCGGTGGAAGGGCTTCTTCACGTAATCCACACTGCCGGCCTGAGGGGGCGGGGCGGGGAAGCGTGAACGTAAGCGCAGGGCGGCATGGAGCCGCCAACCTCGCCCTTGCCCTTACACCGCCTTTTGCGCTCCCCCTACCGCCCTTCCCCTTACCGCCCCAAACCCCGCAGAGGCCGTAAACACAGGCTCATTCGGCTTACGCGAATAGCTTCCAACGCAGCCCAGGCCCAACTCGAGGCCCTTCCTTCTCTTGTAAGTACTCCTACCCCTTCCCCTCACCGCTCTTCCCCTATCGCCGTCCCCTTGACCGCCCACCCAAAAGGGTGACTCACCTCGAGGCCCTTCATCACGTGCTCCGGGTGGCCCTTGGCCGACACCATGATGATGGGGATGGACACAGCCGAGTAGCGGCGGCGGATCTCCTGACAGACCTGCGGGACGAGATGACGTACCGTACGGCAGGGGTAAGAAGACACAGAGAGACAGAGTCGAAGGCGGCAGGCCAGGATGGCGAAAAGGGGAAGAAAGAGTAGGCGGGAAAAGAAACACCACCCTTGCGCCGGCATAGGCTGCTCCGGTCTGCCAATGCTGAGGTTCCAGATCCACGCGGGGCCGCAGCTGCCGTACAAGTGTACGACCAGATCATGGTGCCGTACGCACCTCGTATCCGCTCATGTCGGGCATCATGATGTCGAGCAGGATCACGTCGGGCAGGGAGGCGGTGCGCTTGAGGAAGTCCAGGGCTTCGGAGCCAGACATAGCCTGTCAGGGGGTGGGGGGAGGAAGAGGGAATTGGGGGGGAGCTTGTGACGGAGTAGGAGTGCCTTCGTCCAGACGCCTCCAATCCAGGGCCTTCTGTCGCAGCCCTGTTCGCTTGCTTGGGCCTTCCACCTCTCACTGCCACACACCACCCCGCATTCCCCTGACCTCCCACCCCCACCCGCACCCCCACCCCACCCCTCCCCTCACCTGCTCCACCTTGTACCCCTCAGGGGCCAGCAGGTTCTCAACCACCATCTGGGGGAGGGGAGGGGGAGGAGGGGAGATTGAGGGGAAGTGGAGAGGGCGAAAGGGGACGAAGGGCATGTGAGGAAGAGAGCAACCTGGACCCCTCCCGCCCCACCCACCCCACCCCACCCCCTGGACCCCGCCACCACCACCCCGCGAGGGACCCCTCCCCGCCCCACCCACCCCTCCCACCCCACCTGGTTGATTGGGTCGTCGTCCACCGACAGGACCATGCAGCCACCGAAGCGCTCCCTGCGGCGAAAGGGACGGAGAAGACGGAGCGGTCACACTAGGGCTCGACAGGAAGAGCTCAATGCGGTGGGGGGGCGATGAGGTTTGGGACCGCACACCTCAGCCCAGCCCGCTGCGCATTGCGGGCATGCCTGCCGGCCCACCCCAGCAGCATCGCCCGACCAACACAGGGTCCAGGGCCCAGGGTCTCGCTAATTGCCCCGTCTCGTTACGTAACGAATGCGCGTTGCGCGCTTCTCTAGTCCTGCCGCAATAGCTCCCGCACTAGCATCTGCACCTGAGGCTTACATCGGCACGCGGCCCTCACCCACCTGTAGAAGGGCTTCATGACCTTAAAGCCGCTCTTTGACACAGTCAGCAGGTTCTCCTTGGACGTGTTGAATCGCTGACGGCCGCTGCCGCTCTCGCCGCTGTCGCCGCCGCCGCCGTCAGCGCCGCCGCCGTTGGGGCCCAGGCCCGAGCCGCGGCCGCGCCGCCGCGCCGCCGCCGCCGCCCGCGATCTCGCGCTGCCGGGGCGTTTCGTACCCAGGAACGAATCTCCCGTACCGGAATCATTAGTCACCGCGCCCTCGCCGTCGAGCAGGTCCTCCAGGTTCCCGCTGTTGGCAACGGCCGCCGCGCCGCCGCCGCCGCCACTGTCGCCGCCGCCGCCGCCGCCGCGATCTCCGAGATCACGATCTCGGCCGGCGGCGCCGCCATCCGTATCCTCCGCGCTGGTCGACCCACGTGCGCCCATTGCCACTGCGACACTGCCGCCAGCGCCGCCGTCTGACTCATCCGAGCTACGGCCGGGCGAAGCGCGGCTGGTACGGCTCCGCCGGTGCGCCGCCACCGCCGCCAGGCGGGCGCGCCGTACGGACGCCGAGTAGGCGCCGCCGTCGGCGGCGCCGCCGCCGCCAAACTCGTTCTCTGAGTCTTCGCTGATGCGGCGGAGGGGTTCATTCAGGGACCTGGGGGTTTTGGGGGACGGGGGACGGGGGGTTGCGGGGACGGGGGGAGGGCAGCACACCAGGGTTGCATCATAGCAGTAGTGGTGGAGGTTGGGGAGGAGGCCCCACTGCTAGTTGCCGCCCGTCATGCAGCCGTCAGATCCGCCCCCTCCCTGTGCCTTTCAGGTCACCCTTGCCCCCTCCCCCCCCTCTGTACATCGGTGCGCATCGTGCTCGCTGGCTGCCACTCCTCCTTCTCCTTGCTCTCCCGCATGCCACAAAATACACCCCCCTCCCCCGCCTCACAGGTCCCTCCATCCCCCCATCCTCCCCCCTCACAGGGAGTATGCCTCCTTGGCCTCCGCCTCCTCGATGCTCGTCACCGCCCCGTCCTGGCTGATGGGGAGCCACACGGTGAAGGAGGAGCCCACGCCCACCTGTCAGGGGGGGAGGAAGAGGGGTTGAGGACGGGGTTCAGGACAGCGGACCACATTCTACGTGACGCCGTACGGCGTGACATGACACATCAAGTCATAAACACCCGCCACTCCGCAGCTCGGGAGTCGGCCGGCCCGGCCTAGCCGTGTGGCTGAGGGGGCAACGACCCCGGCTATACCCACCATGCTCCGCCGTGTCGCGTGCCGCCGTATGGCGTGTCAAAACACACGCCCCGCAGCCCCGCCCCCCCCCGGGCCCCACCTCGCTCTCCACCGTGATGTCCCCGCAGTGCGCCTTGACCAGCTCCTTGACCAGGTGCAGCCCCAGGCCCGTGCCGCCGTAGCGCCGGGTGGTGCTCATGTCGGCCTGGGGGGGGCGGGGGGCGGGAGGGGGGGGGCGGGGGGAGCGGGTGTGTTTTGGCACGCCGTGTGGTGGTGGTGGGTGCTTGGGCCTGAACCGCTGAATTGCTCGGGGAGCGAGCGCGATGCGGCGAGGGAAGAACGTGCGCCCCACGCTGCTCCGCCCCTGCCCCGTCCTACCCCCAGGAGGCCCTCCCCTCACAGGACCCACCTGCTCGAAGGCTCCGAAGATCTTGGCGACCTTCTCCTTGGGGATGCCCACACCCGTGTCTGAGACCGTCACGTAGACCTGGCAGTTGCGGGGGTAGCAAGAGGGGTGCGCGCACATCGTCAAACGCGATGGTGATGAGATGTGTTAGGAAACGAGGAAACCGGAAGCAATGGACGGAGAGTTGTGTGAGGCGCAGTCCCGATGATGCTGTGCTACGTGCCACGTGCTGCGCCGTGCCGCGCCGTGCCGGGCCCATACACATACACACCCCGGAACCGCCCTCCGCCTCCCCCCCCACCTTGCTGTTGTCCTCCGACACCCCGGCCGTGATGCTGATGATGCCCTGCCGCGTGAACTTGGCGCTGTTGCCCACAAGGTTGTACAGGATCTAGCGGGGAAGGGGGGGGTTGAAGGGGGAAGCAGAATACATCCTTTCATCGGAGGAATGCCGAGCAGGAGTTGGATCTAGCGGAGGTGACGGGGGCGGGAGCGGGGTTGACAGGGGCGAGGCATGCGAGAAAGAGCAAGAAAAAGGCAGGTCGCGTAGGTAACCGCGTCCAAAGCCTCGCTTTGGCATCGGCCACGCACTTGATTAGCCCTGCCCAGCAGCACACCGTGCGAGCCGCCCGACGCATGATGCGCACCGTACGGCGCTTGTACGGCAATTGATCCCTCACCTGCACGATGCGGCCGTTGTCGCCCACGATCTTGGGCACGTTGCCCACGTTGTTGACCAGCTTGACGCCCTTGCGCACCAGGGGCAGGGACAGGTCCAGCACGTCGGTGACCAGGCGCTTGATGTCCACCTGGGGGGGGGGAGGGGGAGAGACGACAAGGGGGGAAGGGTGAAGAGAGATGGGAGGGGAGGGGGGGAAAGTAGGGCAGAGAGCTGCGAGTTGCACAGGTTTCACGGTTGGGAGGAGGGCACGGGAAAGTGCTTGAGCGGAGCGGGATCGGGCCCAGGGACCCAGCAGCCTCCTTATCTTCCCCGCAGCCTCTCCGCACCTTCTCGTGCTTGATCACCAGCGTCCCCTGCTTCATCTTGGCGGCGTCCAGGATGTCGTTGATGAGCTGCAGCAGGCGCTTGCCGCTGAGCTTGACGGTGGACACGGTCTTGAGCGCCTTGTCGGGCAGCTGCCCGCAGGCGCCGGCCATGAGGGACTCACTGGGGGGGGGGGGGGTAGAGGCAAGAGGGGGGGAGGGGGGGAGGTGAGAGGGGAGGAGGGGGGGAGGTGAGAGGGGGAGGGAGAAGATAAGCAGGAGCATGGTGGCCTTCGCAAACCCCGGCCTCGACCGCCCACCCCCGAGCCCCGCCCCGAGGCCCCACCCCCCACCCCCCACCCCCTGCCCCGGTGCCCCACCTGAGCCCGATGATGCCGTTGAGGGGGGTGCGCAGTTCGTGGGACATGGCCGACAAGAAGTCGTCCTTGCGCTCAATGGCCTGGGGGTGGGGTGGGGTGGGGGGGGGTGGGGGAGAGCGGGATCAGCACTTCCTCGCCCCCGCTAAACCCAGTCCCCCAGCCACCCCAAAACCCAACCACAAGCCCCCACCCCGGACCTTGGCGCGCATCGGGATCGCCGGCCGCCGCCTTACCGCATCCCGCTCGAACCCCCCCCCCCCACCGTCGACAGCTGCTGTATGGTCGCCAGGCGGTTGGCCTCCTCGATGGCCCGCACTGCGAACTCGCGGCGCTGCGCAATGGTAAAGAAGTTGGCCTCCATCAGGCTCGAGCTGGGGGGGGGGGGAATGGGGGGGATTCCGGAAGAAGGGGAGAAGGGGAGGGGGTCGGCGGGGGTGTTTGAATCTGATAAGCGGGAGAGCGTCTAGTTGTTAGTGGGATCGCCGGATCGGCGGGGGTGAGTGGTTGGGGTGAGAAACGGGCATCTGCGCAGCAGAGGGCGAGTCTAGACCAGGCGAGCATGCGACCGGCGAGTTCCCGGTGTCCATGACTAATCCCAGCCGCGCCTTAGGCAGCCGCCTTAGTCAGCAGCGAAGTCTTAGTCAGGCGCCCACCTGTACACCATCTTAGTCAGCCAGTCCAGCGCCGCCCACAGCGGCTCCGAGATCTCCAGCGACAGCGCCCCATCGATGGCCGCAAAATAGACAAAGGGGAACAGGTTCCACGTGGTCTGGGGGGGGGGCGAAGGAAGGGAGGGGGGAAGTTGAACGAGTGCGTGGGGGCGATACGGGGACAGGGGCAGCGAGGTGCCAGCGGGCTGCTGGTTGGGGGCGGTGGCGTAGGTGGTGGTGATGATCGGATGAAACCCTAAACCTTTTATCGCCCCCACATTTTACCCTCCCTTCCAAATCTCACCCACCCACCCACCCACCCTTTCCCTTCCCCTCTTCGTCTTCCCTCCCCGTTTCCTACCCCCACCCCCCCAAGGCCCCCAAGAAAGCCCCCTCACGATCGAGAAGAGGCGGATGAACTTGATGGCCCGCTTGGACACGGGGTCCATGGTCTCGTCCACCGCGCTGCTGACCATGCGCCACATGTGCACCAGGATGGACGGGAACGGCACGCACGACATGACGTACCAGAAAACTGCGCGTACGGCAGTACGGCGGAGGGGGGTACGACCCGGCACGGCACAGGAGGGCGCAAGGTCAGCTTTCCGGGGGGTAGGGGGAAGCGCGGGAAGGGGAGTAGGGGGCGGCAGCCTTGCCTGCCCAGGGCGGCCTGCCCTACTCTGCCATCCAACCGCCCACCCCCCCGCGGCTCCTGCTGCTCAAACATGCTCATCACTGCGCCCCCCCCCTTTGCCCTCTAGTCCCCTGCCCCCTGTCCCCTCCCCCGTCCCCCCTCTCCCCCTCCCCCCCCCACCCTTGTGGGTCCATGAGATCCAGGGCACCGTGCCCAGCCCCCCCGCGGCCAGCATGAAGACCTGTCAGGGGGATGGGGGGGGGGAGGGAGGGGGGGGAGCCTGTTGTGTCCGAAGCCCTTCTGCACCCGCGCCCGTGCCCCTGACCGCTCTCTGCCCCCTCTGGACCAGACACGCCTGTTCCCCCCTCCCTCCTCCCCCTTTCCTTTCCCTCCCTCCTCCTTACCCCCCTCTACGATGTCCTCCTCCTCCTTACCTTTCCCCCTCTTCCTTCCTTCCCCTCCTCCCCCCCTTTCTTCTCCCCTCCCCCCTCACGTTGAGCATGATGACCCACACGCGCATGCGGGTGGTGTAGTCCGAGATCTGGGGGGTGGGGTGGGGGGCAAAGGATCTTCTCTACCTTTAGGTTGCGTGGGGGTTTGCATGCCATGGCGAACGAATGCGCGGGCGCGGGCACATGGTCTGGCGCCGTCAGGCCCTTACGCGCGCCACCCGCCTGCCCCCGTCCCGCTCCCCCTTGCCCCCTGCCCCTTGCCCCCGCTACCCCCCCCCCTCGCACCTGGCACAGGATGTAGATGATGGCGGGGGCGGTGAAGCAGTAGAGCAGCCAGCGCTGAGGGATGTACCTGGGGGGGGGGGAGGCGGCGGGGGGCGGGGACCACAGGGTCTGGCCTCAGCGTGCTGTGCTGCCGCGCCATACCAACGGGGAGCCGGGGCCACCAGGTCTGCTAAGCCATCCACGTGCCTACGCCAGAAGCCTGACGTGCGCACTCCACCTCCGCCCCCACCTCTGCTGAGTCTCTGCTTCAATTTGCTCAAGACCCGTCCAATACCGCCCCCTCCCCCGCGCCCCTACACCTCCCCCCCAACCCCTGATCCCCCTCCGCCTTTCCCCCTTCCTCCCCCCTCACAGGCACGACTCCACGTCCGGTACGATGGGGGAGAACCCGGTCCAGAGCATACAGTAGCTGGTGGCTGCGGGGGGGTGGAGGGGGGGAAGGGGAAGGGAGACGGAGGGTGAACAGGTGAGGATGGTGAGGGAGGCGGTACACTTGGGCAAGGTTGCTGCCGGTCCTCATCGGCGCACAGCTCCGCACGGCACACACACGCTCTCTACCCCTCCCTGGTCCGGGTAAACCCGCCCGCCCCCTAACCGCCCGCCTGCTGCCCACCCGCCAGGATGTTGATGTAGCACGACACCATGTGCAGCTTGAGCTTGGAGCGGTTGGTTTCGAAGATCACCCTTTCAGGTTGGAACGGGGAAGTTGAAAGGGTCTTGAGCGGTAGGTAACGGCGGGGGTCTAGCAGGCGAGGCCGCATCAGGGACCGTACGCGCGCATGACTCATCCGTACGGCAGAGATGACCGTACGGCAGTGACTCACTTCATCAGCGTGAGGATGAGGTTCGAGGCGTACCCGACCATGCACCACCTGGGGGGGTGAAGTGGGGGTGGGGAGCAGGCGTGGGAAGGGCAGCTCGTGTAAGCCAGGCAAGCCTTAGCTCGGCAGAACGCCAGGTCGGGTTGAAACCCGAGCACGCGGCACGCTGAACGCTGAATCAGCGGGCGCCTGGTGACAGCTCCTGGGGCCTTCAGCGTTGCCCTTGCAACCACGCCCCGCTAGCAACGAAGCTTGGGGTGCAAGCAGGCCCCCTCGTCCCACTCCCGCCCCTCGCCCCCGCCTTCCCATCGCGCGAACGATGAGGGCACTGAGGTGCCAGCGCCAAGGCTAGGCCTGGGGCAGTATCGGCGCTGCTTGGCCAATTGTGTCCCCAGTCCAGCAATCCGCACATGCGTTCGGTCCCCGACCTGCTGCTCACAGGCCCATGCACTGCGCCCCGTGCCCCTCATTCTCGCTAGCCAGGACCCGAGGCCATGCGAAGCCCCGTGTTTTTAAGGCACGCGGTCCCACGCACGACTATGCCCCCGCCCGCGGCAGGTGCCGGCGGCCGACTGACTGCGCGGGGCCCCCCACGCCCAAACCCAGCTCCCATACCCCCGACCATGGCCCCCGGCCGGCCCCCTCTGCCTGGCCTGTCGTTCGAGGGGCCCCTGTGCGCCCTTACGGAAAGCTCTCGGACGAGACACTGAGACGGCGCTGAGACATGGATTCCCTGAGCGCCTGCAAAATCCCCCGCGTCCCTCTGAGCCCGGCCCGTGACTCACTGGTAGGATATGATGAGGCCTCTGCAAAGTGGGGTGGCGAAACCACGTCAGGACGGCTGCACGGGCGTAATTTTACTCAGCAATTCTGCAAACCGCCGCGCAGCCTTGCCTGCTCGGGATGTAGTTGGCGTCGCGCGGTGTGTACGTAGCGTCCACATAGGAGCACACCAGCCAGACCGAGGCGCAGGAGCAGAGCAAGCACAACGTGTTCCACGCCTCTCGGAGGTGCTCCGCGGGAGCATTTGCTGCAATTGTCGCAGCTGGCACCGGCGGACCAATGGATGTGTGCTGGCTTGGAGCGGAGTGCACACCCCCGGGCGCTGCCGAATGTGTGCCGCCGAGAGCTCCCGTGCCGTGGCCATGGTTTGCTCCACCCAGCTTGGGCATGACTTCGCCCGAATCCGAGCGCGTTCGCGAAGGCTCGGCTGGCATGGCTCGCTGCTTATAAGCAGCTCAGTTCTCGCTCGAGTGCATCGCTATTGCCGTAGCTTGTAATTTGCTTTGTTTCGCTGCAGGTACCTGTGTTGCATTACGGTTTTTCGCGACGCGGCAGGGCCTTGATCGAACCGAGGGACGTCCCCCGGCGGGCGGGCGCCAAGCAACACGCTAATGATCATACGGGCGTCACCGAGCTCTTCGAAGCAAGCGGCCAATGCAGGCATGGCGCTTTCTCCGCCGCGCCGGGCCGCGACCTTGTTCTGTCCCGCTCCCCCAATACGGTCCTCGGGCGAACGCGCATGCAACATCCGTCTCCTGGCGCGGCCGGCGGCTCTGAAGCGCGCTCTCGTGCGCGATTGGCGGGGGCGCGGGCGGGGCCGCACCTGCGGGCGGAGGTGGAGGGGGCCCCCATGCCTCTTCCCCGAACGACAGGGTCAGGTGGAGGCATGAGTTTGGACAGCCGCTCTTGCCTGGCCCAGGGAAAGCTTCGAACAGAGTCGTGGCGTGGGGTCGTGGCTCGTGTGGTAAGGACCCGCGCACGCAAGGATATGCGCGCTGCCCTGGTCTGATACGCCTTCCTAGTACGGACAGCGTCTGCCTGCGTCCGTCGCCACCCTTCCGAATTGAAATCACGGTGCGGGGGCGGGCGGGAGTGCACGTGACGTGTTACAGCCCACCCACAGCAGCCAGAGGTGCGCCCAGATCACGTCTGCGCGCAGCCGCGGTGGGACCACAAAATCCGCAGCGCGCGCCCGGCGAATCCGCGCTTTCCAACGGCCACACGTGCGGCTCATGCTCCTCCTTGCTTCGACCTCATCCTCTCCCTTAGATCCGCATACGTCAACCTCGCCTCCAGAGGCCCTTCCAATGCTCCCTCAAACCCCTCCTTCCCCCACACCAGCCCTGCAGTGACGCTCCTCCAAGGCCCCTTGCCCCAGACAGGCACTGCCTCTGCCTCCGCGCCAGCTTCCGGGGGCCTCAAGAATCCTCCGCACACCGCACCAACCCCGCGGCTGCAAACCTTGCACACACCGCTCCCAACACGGCGCCTGCCCTGCTCCTGCTGGATCCTCGGCGCGCCGGCGTATCCATCTGCGCCGCTGCAGCTGACGTCAGCAGCCTCCGCGTAGCTCCAGCATGGGCGCGCGCCAGCTTTGGCAGGCAGTCCGCATGACCCGGCAGCCAACGGCCGGCTGAACCGGCCCAGCCGGCCTCCTTGGCTTCAATGCCGGCGAATACGTTTACCAGTTGACGCCGACCAGCTTGGCGGGGACCACCTCCACAACGTTGCCCACCTGCGAGGGATGCGCAAGGGGGATGCGTGGGTTGGGGGCAGCGGTCGGCGAAGGTAACAGTGAGGCTGATGGCAGCGAGGGCCTGCGGGGCTTTAAGCTCAAGGTCAAACCCCTGAACCTATGCGCGCGGCAGCGAGAGAAGCAATGCAGATCCGCCCCACCCACCTTGCCGGGCACGGAGCCCTTGACGATCAGAGCGCGGCGCTCAGAGTCAACCTGGAGGGAGAAACGCAAGGGAAGGGCGGAACCGTCAGCGCAGTACGCGCATTGCAGACGGCCCGTCAGTCCTCGCGCAAAGCGAGGACACGCCGAGAGCCGTGCAACACCCCTCAGCTCTGTCCCATACCGCTCCTGGCACCGCCCCTCTCCCCACGAAGACGCAAGCTGCCCTCACCTTGAGCAGCGCCTGGTTCTTGACGGTGGCGCGGATGTTGCCCATCTGTACGGCAAATACGGCAGGTGTTGGTTAAGCGGTCGATCAATGTACACTTCGCGCGGACAAGCTGACATCCTCGCGCCGCAGGAGCACAAACCAAGCGGGCCCTGCTCGCCCCTGTCCGGCCCGGCCCAAGCGCCCTGTACAGCATTTCAACTATCCTGCATCCTGCCCGTTGCCCCTCGTGCCCTCGCCGAATGCCCTTTGCGCCTACTACTCTGCCCTCGTAAAAGGGGTCCGGCCCCAGGCCCCACCTGGCCAGCCATCTTGAGGCCCGGCAGCACACGCGAGGGGGTGGTGGCGGCACCGATGGAGCCGTGCTGGCGGTGCGACTTGGAACCGTGGGTCATGGCACCGCGCTTGTGGTGCCACCGCTTGATGGTGCCTGCGGGGGGGGGAGAGCGGCGGGGGCCCGGGAGGGATGCGGTCGGGCACGGTTGGCCCGGGCTTCAAGGCGGGCTGTACCAAGGCAAGGAGGAGTCCGCCATAAGCCACAATCCGTACTGGCCATAGGAAAAGGAGGAGCGGGGGCTGCTGCTGAAGATGATGGCGGCACTGCCACTGGTCCACCCCGAGGCAGGCTGCTGATGACCGCGGGCTGAAACAGCAGCTTACGGCTCACCGCCGCCGCGGCTGACGCTTTCTTCTGCGAACGCAGCTGCATGAAATGCTCGAGCCCAGTCCTCAGCGCGCTGCGGTGGAAGCCGCCGCATGCTGCCTGCGGCGCCGCCGCCTGACCCACGAGGCGCCGGTCCCAGCGTCATCGCAGCATCACGGGTCCGGGGGCAGCGCCGCCCGCGCCCACGCGCTGCGGCAGAAGCCGAAGCATTGGATGGCCGCCGGCTGTGGCTGACACCGCACCATCGGGGCCCACCCCGTCCGCGTTGCTCGATGTGGAAGCGGCCGTAGAACCCGCGCTTGGTGGAGAACCGTGTGCAGCCATCATGGGCCCCTCATCCCAGCGGCCGAGATGCCAGGCCGGGCTCCGGGACGGCGTCTGCCGCACTCCGAGAGCTGTGCTTGTCTCGGAACGCGCGCAGCCGCTGTCGGGCCTCCGCGCAGCTGCGCCGGCGACCGCGTCCCCTGTGCCCCGCCGCGGCCCAGACTCCGGCGGCAGCTCCTGGGCCAAGGGGCCGCATTGCGGCAGCGCCCCTCGCCGAAGCTGAAACCGAAAGCGGCTGGGGCGGTCCGGCGCATCCCACTTCCGACCCTCGGTGGCGTCCGTGGTGTCCGCTGACATGCACTGCAGGCTGGCTCGAGTCTGACCGGCTCTGCGCTGGCTGCCACAGGCGGTGTTCTTGCCGGGATCCCCGAGGTGTAAAGCGACCAGGTCGGGCCCTCCTGACCCAAAACCCAGTACTCCACAACGCCGCCCCTGCAGTGGCACCCCGCTAACTCCCCGTCTCCCCTCAGCGCTGCAGACCCGGCGCTACGATGCTATCTATGCCACAGTCCCCCCTCCAAGGCGAGGGCTCCGCACCTTGGAAGCCCTTGCCCACGGTCACGCCGGCAATGTCCACGTGGTCGCCGTCCTTCAGGATCGACGCAACGTCCACCTGCTGGCCCGGCTGGAACGCCTCCACGGCAGCGCGGTCCTTGAGCTGTGGGGCATGAGGCCGGGCATGCGAGCACAGAGACGAGTAAGCCGCCTAGCTCGACCTCAATAAAACGGCCTGAATTGTCTACTCGTGAAACCGGCGCGAGGTTGCGGCAACGGGTTCGACCAGGTCGCTCGGCGCCTCTTGGCCACAACCGGGCGTCGGGTCCGCAACTTGCAGACCCTGACTTAAAAGGTCCACAAATTGGACAGCCCCCTTGTCACAGCATGCTCAGCAATGGGAGAGGGGCGCCAGGAGCATGCGTGCAGCGAGAGCCACACGCCGCCGCGAGCATGCCCACCTTGAACTCCACCAGGTGCCTCATCGGCTGCACGCCAGCCTTCTTAAGGTGGCCCAGCTCGGGCTTGGTGACCTTCTTCTCAGCCACGGCCTTGTAGCCCACTTGCACCGCATTGTAGCCGTCAGTGTCCGCCGTCTTGACCTGGGTCACCACGTTGCCCTCCTCCAGAGCGATCACGGTGGCAGGGACGCACAGGCCGTCCTCGGTGAAGAAGCTCATCATACCGGCCTTGGTGCCGAGCACGCCCAGGCTCTTCCTGAACTGGCGAGCCTCCACCACGACCACGCGGGCGCGGCTGACCTTGCTCACGCGCACGGGCGCCGCCGACGACTTAAGCGCCGACGAGCGCTGGCCCGTGAAGGCACGAGTGGAGCGCAGGGCCATTTTGCCTAGTCTGGTGAACACGCGCTCCGAACTAAAAGGAGCGGCTAATGTAACACGCACAATGGAAAGAACGCGGTAAGGGAGAGGCTGGTGGTGCGGTGCGGACCGCAATTTGCCAATTGCAAGTCGCCCACACATGCCCGCGGTCGCTCTGCCCCGCCCAGTCGCCGTAATTCCATACCGAGTAAAGAGTAAGGTAGTGCACATTATCAAAGGCTCGCGTGCAGCGACGGGTGCCCCCGCCAGACCGCGTGCCACAAGTTACCCCGGCGCCCCCCCTCGCGACGCAAACGACGCAAAGCGCCAGACCCCTCAAGTGACGGACACACTCGTGACCGCGAGGGAGCTCAGACGAGCATCAGTGCGAAGACCCTAAAGCTATGGGGCTGTAGGGAACAAGCCTCGTGCGCGAAGCCATCAACCTTATTGGCTTCATCCACCCATCCACCGCCGCATCATCACCGAGGTTGACAACTTCTGCTTCGAGATGGCCCGGGTCATGCAAGCCCTAGTTTCACGCGGCTACCCACGGGGACGCATCCGGCGGCAGTATCGGCAGTTGCTACACCGCACCCCCGTTTGCCGACCTGGCCGCCGTCACCGACCGCCACTGGGCAACACTGCCCTGACGGTATCTGGCGGGTGGGACTACAGCCGCAGCACTCAGCAAGTCAGCGGGGTTGGGGAGTCAGCGGGAGGGGGACCAGCTGCAGCCCCGGCGTTTAGCGATCGCGTGGAGCTGCCGGAGCTGTGGGGTGGGGGCGCGCTGGGGTGGGGGACCGCCGGGAGAGGATTGCCAGCGCCACCGTAGTACCGGGGGTTCTCCGCGGGCCGTTCGCCTTCACGTGACGCACTGCACATTGCACGTACACTGCACCTCATCACAACCTGTACTGTGTGCCTCGCGGAGGCGGGGGCAGCGCGAGCACTCGAGCCCGCGCTGCCACTCTGCCTCCCAACATTGGCGGCGGCAGTCTCGCCGCCGCCGTTCGTGGATGGCGTCGGCGGCTGCACTGGAGGCTGCTTGGCCGCCGAGGCCGTCCCCACACCTCCCTTTGCAAACCTGGGAACGTGAAGACATCACGGCTGGCGGGGTCCTCGTCGACCCTGTCCCATGCCCCTCCGTCTGATCCCGCCCATTCCAACTGCCAGAATCCATTCTTCATGGGGTCCGTGACTATGATCCACCACCGTGGGGAGCCCGCCCATGCATGCCGGCTGAGACTCTCGTCCAACCGCTCCCGGGTGGGTGGGGACGCTGACTCTCAGCCAACCCAACCGGGTCGCATCTCTGCATGGCACACACGCTCCTCCCTTCGCTCTCATCCTCACACTCACCTCCTCTGCACAGCCGTACTGGTCGCACGCCCCCCGGCCCCCGGCTGGCTGGTCGCCCCGTCTTACCCCTTTCTCCCTTACATAGGTCTTCCATGCTCCTCCGGCGGCTCTGGGGTGTGCTAGTGGCTCCGCTGCTTGCTTCACCATGCGAGCATGCGCCTTCGACGACGTTCCTGACGCCTCTTTCGCCTTGCTGCGGCGGTTCTTCCGTCACCTACAGGTCTGTATACGTGTGGTTCGCTCGGGTCGGGATACCTTGCGAGCCGCCGGAGAGCTGAGCGTCATGGCCGGTAACCGCCCGTTGTCCACGGCCCCAAAGGTAATCGAAGGTAACATGCACTCTACGTGCTGGGGTCCTCCTGGGCGGAACAACTTTGCTTGTTGCTTACTTACCCTGTCGCATCCGGCTGGTGGGCCAGACCCGGTTAGTTGCACGTTGCATTGACCCATCCACCCATCCACCCACCCACCCACCCACCCTCGACGCTCGTCGCTCCCGAGTCCCGGTTGTACCCAGGGGGTGTTATCGAGCAGTATCGCGGACTGAACGGACCAGATGGGACGCCCCAGAAGCCGGGTGGCGCACAATGCACACCCTGGCGGTTCACCAGCGCTTACACACGAGGACTGCTGCGGCTGGCGGGCGACCCCTGGCCCGGGGTCCCGGGCCCCCTCCTTAGCTGAGTCCGCTACCTCAACAAACGGTGACGCACAGGATCATGCCTCACCCACATCGCACCCCATCGCACCATCCGCACGCCCCAGCGCACGCCCGGAACCCTTCGCCATCAACATAGGAGGTAACATACGTTGACTCCGTTCCCGTCCCCCTTCGTCCCCTCTACGGTAGCATCCCAGTGCCACGCGGTCCCGAAGCTGGACCTTCGCTTCTTCTGGCGTCCTCGTGACTCCACAGCTGGCAGTCTCAGGGGGGGGGCGAAGCAATGTGCAGCTATCCAGGTCTGGCCCGCCATGTGACGAGGTCCCTGGGGGAGGGCCGCTGTGTGGCCCACAAGCAACAGGGCTATCTAGCACTACACGGAGCAGTACGCGCAGTAGATGTAGTCGGTGATGCAGCTGAGAACGGCTACGCTAGAGTCAGCACCATGTGACGAGGTCCCAGGGGGAGCCCAGGGGGGGAGGCAGCGGGGCAGCTGGCCACCGCGGTGCCAATCCGAGCAGGGGCAGCACCCTTCGCTACACGCCGCCTACGGCCGAAGCAAGTGCGCGACGTACGGCCCACGTGTACGGTACCCTTACGTGCTGCACTGCGGTGCCGCTTACGACCTGCTGGCGCGGCTGCCCCCATCAGCCACGCGCCGACGTTCTGAAAGCATTCAGGGCTCGGGCGTAACAGCGGCATGGGGGGCAACAAGGGCGCCCCTAGAGCCGCATCAATCGAAGGAGCAGGAGGGGAAGAGGGATCTACAGGCCGGGGCTGAGCCGCCAGCCGAGGACCGGGGTGGGGGAGCTGGGTCTGGTCTGCACCTCACCGTATTGGCCGGGAATACGTGTAGACCAGCACGGCATGGATGGTGGTAGACCAGCAGGGCATGGATAATCTTCCAGGTGGGCCCCTGTGCGCCCTTGCGGCCACAGGAAGTTCGGGTACGACGTCCGCCGGACGTCGGGGACCGGAGGGCCTGCAAAATCGGGCCCCCGTGCCTCTCTGGAAGTCTGTTACTCTCTGTTCTGAGATGCTGAGGCCTCTGCAGGGTGGGTTGACGAAACTTCGTCAGGGTGGCTGCACGGTGAGAGGCAGAGGGCTAGCCCTACTGCGGCCGTGGGTGTCCACTCTTCTGTCCACCCCGTTTACCCGATTCGCCATTGCGTCCTCCAACCCAGAGCCGACGGGATAGCTTGACTTGTCCCCGCTACGGTACCGGCTGGTGGACCAGACCCGGTCGCAGCCTTGACCCCAGTACTTGCAGTAGGGTACGAAAGCTCGATGCGGCTTCCAGCCAGTGCTGTTTGTTGGGCTGAGCCAGGGCCTCTGGGTCTGGACCAGGCTCCCCGCGGCCTACCTTGCCTGGTCCACACAAGCTGAGGACGCATCATGCATGCAGAGGTGAAGCAGGCTAGCAAATGGGCAGACGGAGGGCGGGCCAGCCAGGTCCGCCAGGTGACCCCTGGGACCATTCGCCGAGGCATTCTGCCGTAGAGGCATCCCACGGCCCTTGCCCTGGCCCGGCTCTCCTAGCCCCTAGCGAACCCCGCGTGCTGTAGGGTGATGAAACCTCGCGCCCCCCCCTACCTGCGCCGGTCGTTATTGTTGTTGCTCGCCATGCCGGTACACGGGCAGGGGCAGGAGCAGCAGCCATGGATGGTCAGACGGGCTGAAGGCCAATGCATGTGTCGCAGCGTCAGGGCAGCCCTCACTGCGGGCGGCTTCCTGGGGTGGCGGGCCCGCGCAGCGTTGATTTGGGAATTGAACCACTGGGCACACACACCCCCGCTGCCTGTCCAAAGTCCTGGATTCCCACCCGACCCACATCGGCCTTGCGCTTCCCCTCCAACCCACATCGCCCCTGCGTCCTCACGGGTCTTGGGAGGAGAAAGAAGTACGCACGATGCTGAGCCCACGGCAGTGCTGTCGCTGAAACGCCGCGCTTCGCGCACCTGAAGCTGACTGCTGAGCTGCCGGCTGCCGGCTGCTGGGCTGCCGGCTGGGCTGCCGGCTGGGCTGGGCCGCCGGCGAAGTGGGTCAGTGGGCTGCTGTTACCGGTAGTGTGTGAACGGTGGGTGACCAGCTCATCTTGCTTCGTGGCGTACTGGGTCAGTAAAGCAAAGCGCAATGGAGCGCAGTGCACGATGGTAGGCTTGGCTCCAGGACCCCAGTCACCCTCAATATTGGTGTGTGCTACGCGGAGAGGATGCCCGCAAGGCCGTGCCGTGCAATGGGGACCCGTCCATGTGCTCGCATGCAGGCCGCCCCCTCGATACAGGATGCGTTGGTTACAGCAGGAACCGCCTCCAGAAGGGGAGGCCGGGAGGGGTTGAGCGAGAGCGCCACCTACTGGGTGTGCCACCTGCACACCGACACCCACGCTACGTGTCTGGCTGACGGTCGTCACGCCACGTCGCTAGGGCCGGGCCCGTAGAACCCCCCTCAACATTCTACCGCCGTGTCTTAAGTCATCGTCAATCAGTGCCAGGACGCCTGGGGGCTCAGGGGGGGGGGGGGTAGGAATGATGTAAAAGTGCCTCATTTGGTAAGAGCTTGGCCAAAGGAGCTCAAATTCGCTTTAGAATTGAAATCGAGTGAAGCGCCGATATAGGGGCAGGTGGACACAGCCACCGCGTAGTCCTGCGTAGTACACAGCTACGAGGCTTTCTAACTCTTCAATGGAGTCGGGGATGCAGCCGAGCAGCCGGTAAGCGGCAGGGGTGTCAGGTATGAGGCACGCGGCTGGTGGTCTTTTACGTTGAATGGAGGACCAGGCGATTGAGGCGAAGCACATGAATGACATCGCTGCAGCCCTCGGCATGGGGAGAAACGCTGGGCTCCCCTGGGTGGCAGGCCAAGGGCTGGAGCCTGTGCCTCTCACGAGGGTGCACCGGTACAGGCGCTTCACGAGGATCGATCTCCGGAAGAGCTGAGCCTTATCCATGTGGGTCGGTGCCGCATCCATGTGGGTCGGAGCCGCATCCATGTGGGTCGGGGCCTCTACTTACATAGAGGACACACGCGGTCACATCATTGACAGCGGGTGCCAGCGGTGTGCGTGTAGCATGGCTGCCCCGGTTTTAGAGAAGCCCCCAGCGCCCCCGACGCACCACGGTATCGGAACGCGCCCGCAACTGAAGCCTCCTGAGTGCCTCCACTTAGCAGTGTTCGCGACATAAGGTCAGACAAAGACAGAAACACCCTGTGCCGCTTCTCATCATCGGATGCTGGCAACGGGAGGAAGCCTTGTGCGTGCTTCATGAGCATTAGTAAGAAGTGATGCCGTGTGCACCCACACCAAGTGCGGTTGCGTTGCGCGGAACCTAAAAGGAAAGGACAAGCGGATATCCCGGGTAAAGGGCTGAACTGATCAACCCCTCCCTGAACAGACCCGGAGAAGCGGTACTGGCATGACTGCTAGTAGTGCACGGAAGCCCCAATGAAACACACCCACGCAAAGCACCCGAACCAAACGCCGCTAGCCATACATCCTCCCGGTTGCAGTCAACCAACAACCACCTACACCTAACAACAACCGCCAGCCGCATGCCCGCATATCACCGCCAGTGGGGATGCATAGGCCTCTTGCTCTCTTTTATGAAGGAGTGGTGCGCGCAACGCGCTAGAGCATGCGGTGTGCCTCAGTGTTCAGATGGGTTTGTCAACGGGCGATGCAAGGCACACGCGAGACTCGGTCTTGTGGGACCGGCCCCGAGGCTCATGCTCAGCAGGGCCCTGCTTGGCTCTCCCAGCACGGCACACTCACAGAAGACACGACACCCACCCGCGCACGCGCACTCCAAAACACGTGCCCGTCACTGCAATTACCAACGCCTCATGGCTGCTTTTCGCCTTGAGAGCGGCGCCACCCGTGCGTTTAACCACAGCACCCCACCCTAAACCTTAGCCCTTGGCAGATGAGCGCGGGAAAGGCATACGCGCCATGATTGCCACGAGCCACCTGCCGGACCGACAGAGAAGCGCGCGCCTCGACGACCCATGAAGCCAATCCGAAAGTCTCATGAGCAGATGTGTGATGACCAAAGCCTAGGCACGCATCGCGGCAGCCCGCGTGCCAGCCCACACGTGTAAGGCCCCCCTCCCAGCAATGCACGGATGCCTAAGGCACCCCTTGTTGCTAGGCTCAGGCCTTGGCAGGCAATAAAGGTGCCTACTCTGAAACTCAAACACCCCCCCGCTCATCAAGCCGCGCGAACACCCCCACCCCCCGCCCACGCGCGGCCGACTTCCCCCGAAAGAGAGTATCACACAAACACGAAAGACCTCACCCCGCCACCGGACTAGAAGCCGGCGTTTAGTGCTTCACAAAGCATCGTCGTTGATATCTCAAGGATTCGTACTAACCCCCACACTCCATGTAGCGCCCAAAAAGAAATGCAGGCCCCCCCTGAAAGTCACTATCTGAATACCTCTCCCTCCCTGCCAAGCCTGCCCATCGTCCGTCGTGCAGGTGCGCCGCCCGCGCGCCCTGCACGGGCCCGACCCACAACCCCCAACCATACACAGCACATACAGGTGCGGCACGGCATGGCCCACAGCACGGCACAGCACGCAAATGCTGAGCCGCTGGTGGACCCGCCCAGGCGGCACGGCCCCAAAACCACATACAGGCCGCCGCACGCCCTGCCGACAACCCTCTTCTCAGTTTTCCCACGCCTACGCGTGCGCTTGAAACGAGCTGCATGGGGCACGAAAGCGACAGCCTCCAGGTTCCATTGTTCCATCCGTAACGCTACGCATTTCGCAGAGGGGCAAGGCACAATCATCCGAACCCATCGCCACGCCCCTACCATCCCTGCCCCCACCCCCGCACGCCCGGGAGGACATACCCGTCCGCCCGCCCCCCGCAAACAACATAACCCGCACGTCCACCCTGCACCACCCCCATACGGAGCCCCGCCAGCTAAGCCAGGCCCCGGCCTCAACTGTAGACCCACGAAGGCCCAGCTGAGGCCCAGGACGGGCCCGGCGGTCGGATGCAGGCCATGCCAGAAATTCAGGGATCCCGTCACAGCACCCAGGCCAATCCATCCCAGTCCAATTCCAGTCCATAATTTCAGGCCCAGCACAAACGACCCATCCTCCTGAGTCCTCGGACTCCATGCCGTCTCAGGCCACAAAACCCTCAGTACCCAGACTAAGGGCCCCCGGCAAAAAAGGCGTGCAAGGCGTCACGTTCATTCTCTCAGCACCAGACCGTTACAGCCAGCACCCACGCCGCGAGCCGCGCGTCACGCCCCGAGGGCCCGCGACTGCGGCCCTCGGCCCCGGGTAGGCCAGTCCCGTGATAACCCCAAGGCACCCGACCCGACACACCGCGCAAGAGCGGCGCCGTCTTGAAAAAGCCACGCACTGGAGGGCGCCCGCTCCTCGAGCCCTCCTGCCCTCACCAGGGCTTTAGCCCAGCGTAAACTGCTGGGGCCAGGCGGTGAAGTCGCCACCCGAGGCGGCCATCAGGGCTCCGGCCATGGAGGCGGGGACCATACCAGCGCCGCCGGCCGCCGCCGCCGCGGCGGCGCCAAACAGGGCCGCCGAGGAGGAGGCCGAGGAGGCCGATAGGGAGCCGGGGCCGCCGTGGATACCGTGCGACATGCCGAGGCCCATGCCGGCGTGCGGCGAGCGCTTGCCGTACGGGTTCTTCGAGTACTGGATCCGGATCGGGCCGCGGTCGGACGAAGTCAGCAGCGCGCCCTGCAGAGCCGAGTGTACGGCAGACGCCGACGGCACGTCAGCGAACTCCACAAAGCAGCTGACCTGCGGAGTTCGGGATCGGGCGCGGGAGGCCCGGCAGGGGTGTGCGGTGTCAGGCGGTGGCAAGCACGCATGCGTGCATGACTTGAGCGACGCATGGGTGGCAGATGCAGGCGCGAGCGCGGGCCAGGACAGTGCACGTTCATTCTGGGAGTGGCCGCACGAACGCACAAGGAACCAGGGCACCCGCCCGCGCCTCCGAACCCAATGCCCGCCCCGGCCCCACCTGGCGGGGGTGGCGCAGGAGCTTGAGCTGCTTGTACCCCGGCTGGCAGGAGAAGAGCGCCGTCAGCTCGCCCTCGTCCACCGTATCCCCCAGGTTGCCTGCGGGGGTGGGCAGGCGGTTGAGAGGGCGCAAGGCAACGTGCGGCCGGGAGGAACGGCGGTGGTGCGGAGCAGAGTGCAGGGCCAGCCACCAACATCCAGTCTCACGTGCCCGCAGCGAGTCGCTGGGAGGCCTTCTAGCCGTGTGTTTGTGTCCCTCGTCTGCGTGCAATGCGGGCCGGCGCTCACCGATGAAGAGGGTGTTGCAGGGCGGGTTGTCGAACTTGTTGGTCACGGGCCCGAAGCCGGCCACGGGGATGGGGTTGATGAGGCCGGCGTGCTGCGCGGCCATGGCGGCGGCCTGGCCGGGCGGCGGCAGCAGGCCGCCCGCGTGGTGGTGCGCGGCGGGGCGCAGCGCCGCCAGCGTCGAGGCCAGCAGCGGGCCGGCGAAGGCGTGGTGGCCCATGCCGCCCATGCCTGCGGGGGCGGAGAGAGGGGGCGGGGCGAGTCAGCAGGAGCGTCGCAACCACGCGGCGACGCAGCGGCGTGCCCCCCCCAACGCCATACCCAAGGCCCGCGTGCAACGCCAGCGCGTGAGGCTCGCACACACGCCACAAAGCAACCTCCCAAGTCTGATGCGGATTCCATGTGACCGCTCGCTCACCAGACATGGCGGCGGGGTTGAGCGCGGCGCCGTGCGGGGCCATGGCCGCCAGCATGCCGCTGGCGCCGGTGGCGGCGGGGACCAGCCCCGCCACCACGCCGCTGCGGCGCGCGTCGGCGCGGCGGATCGAGGGGTCCTCCTTCAGGTACATGTTCTTGTGCGCCATCTCGCAGCGGAGGTGGCAGTCCGTGTCAAACTGCCAGGAAGAAGAGAGGGCGGGGCGGGCGGGCGGGTTTCGGTGCGGGGCAGGTGGGCGGGGTTCGGCAACGGTGAGGTTGAAAGCACGAGCAGATAAGGGAGGCCATGGTTGGCTTGTTGGGCAGTTGGGCGATGACGGGTAGCTGGTAAGACAGCGATGTTCGGTTTTGAGTCATCAGGACCATCCATCACGGAATCACACTTTGGTTTACGGGAGGGGGTTACTGGGCAGCCGGTTTTAGCGCCGACCAGGAGTCATGGGCGCAGACGTTTGCATTAGGCCAACATACACTGCTAGGCAGAGGACAGCACGACAGCGCACGAACACCACCCCTGCACCCCCAGCAAACGGAGGACCTCAAGCCCAGCAACCCTAGCTGGCGCCCCGCCATGAATCCGCCTTCCCCTTCCTCCCCCTAACGTGTACACACGAACCTGCATGTCGTGCATGAGCAGCATGGCGGCCTGGGCCGCTGCAGGAGACGAAAACAGTGCGAAGCCCTGAGGCGATGTCCCGGTTGCAGGTTTTGCGTTCATCTGGGGGCAACAAGGAGGTACAAGCGTGGGTGAGAGGGCGTCAGTCAGCGGAGCTGGTGCGAGGACCATTGGACGGGGCGTTTCTAGAATTGTCACAACATATGAACGGCGCGCACAAGCTCTGAAACCGGAGGTTGGGGTAAAGCTGGGGCGCAAGCCGCGGTCGTTGCGCCTTCCGGCGAGGGGGGGGGTGACCGGGCGTGTGTCATGCATTCTGGTCATGCATTGCCCCCTAGACGCGGAGCGCCACATCATGACGGTCTGCCCGCACCACGCTCGCGCCAGGAGGCATCCGGGTCGGGGCTCGCGGGGGGGAGGTCTCTGGAGCGAGCGGCATGGTTTTAGCTGACATGACTCACACGGCCTCCCGTCCACGGACCGCACAGCAACGCTAGTTTCCGTTGAGAACTCTGGGCTCAAGGGCCCGGCGCGCGAAAGCGGAGCGCCCAGCCGACCCGGCGGGGGTTGCAATGGTCAACGCGAGGGCCGACTCCCTGCGGCGCAAGACCTGCGCTCCCGCGTTTTTTGCCCGTTCTAGCGCGGCGGCAGCGGTCGCCACAGCAGCCCACGCCTGCTCCGACTGCCCGCAGCGCGCGGAGCTCACCTGACTGGCCTCGTAGCCCGGCAGGAAACAGACGAGGTTGTGCAGCTCGCGCTCGTGCACGTTGGCGGGGAAGCCCGTCACGAAGATGGTCCGTATCTCCTCGCCTGTTGGCGACATCGCCGGCGCCCCCGTCGCAGCCGTCAGCACTGTGGCTCCGGCCGGCATCGCAGTCGGGTATCCGTAGGACACCAGCTGCTGTTCATAGCCCGCAGCTGCAGCAGCTGCCGCGTTCGCAAACATGCTGCTGGACCGGTCGGCAGCGCGCTCGAACGGGGGAGGGCACGGATTGCGTAAGCCGGGCTCGCAGCGCCTCTCGCTGCTTCTTAGGCCGTAGCGGTAGGTCTGTGCTATGCGATAGGGATGCACAGCGCGGCGGGCCCCTGCGCGCTAGAAATGCGCGAGGCTGGTCTTGCCGTCGCAAAGCACGGCTGCCGTGCGAATGAAGGTCTAGCTCGCTACTAGCGTCTCTTGAGCTGCAGTCAGGGTCGAGGGCCACACAGCCAAAGCAGAGAGCAAACTCAGGCGCGACTCACTAAGAGAGAGTACTAGAGGATGCGTGTCTGGCACAGTGCGTGTGTATGCATGATTGAAGGCAAAGCATAGGACAGGTGAGCACCATCAATGCGGTTTCGAGCAGCGTAAAATCCCAGGGTACAGCGCATGCCGGATTGTCTGTACGCACTCCCTGCCCGCGAGCCGGTTGTATGCGTGGCGCCTGCCTGGTCTTTCGGAACACGTTGCTTGAGCTCGGGAGCTCATTGGGGAAGAGGGCGACTCGGGGGCGCAGGGGATGGCGCCCTGAAAGTGGAGGCTCGTGGCGGTGCGAGCCACGTTGCTCTCGGTCAGCCGCGTTTGCTCGGCCCAGCTCGGCCAAAGCCGCAGCGAGAGTTCATTCAGCCGCACGCGGACGTGTTGCTCCTGACTGCTCGGCGCAATCATCTTTGTCACGCAGGCTTTTGCTGGAGCGGGAGCACTCCTGATCGTGCACACGTTGAATGCGGCCCTGCTTTATGACGGCCTGCAGCGGAGCCCGGGGCTCAGAGCGGCGGAACTGGACTTCGCAGTGTACCACTGACCAGCTCGTCGCGTTGCGCCGGGCCGCGAGGTGGAGCCCCACAAGCGCTTGACCATTCCGCTGAGGACAGAGATACTGGAAACAGCGACGCCGAGCAGGGGCGTGGGCGCGCGCGGTGACGGGCTCCGGTGTTTGGCGTTGCTGCTTTGCTGCTTTGCTTCCTTGCTTCGCTTGTCCGGCTTCAGCAGCTACCGGACTCGACTTGCAGATGCTTCGCCTGCAGGTCCTGCGCCACTCTTTTCCATTTTCCGCAGCCAAGGTGGCCTTGAACAGCCGGTGAAGAGAAGCTCTCCTGCTATTCAAGGCATGTATGAGTGCCAGTGACCGCATTCGTCACGACGTCTACGAGTACGGTCCGGTACCAACGGGTCGCGCGAGATACGGTTGCCGACCGGCAGGGACCGGCCGGACCGGTGTCCGAGCCCTCGCTCAGGCCCAGGCCCCTTGTCCAGGCCCGGTACCGCGGATTGCCCCCGAATCTGGCTGCGAGGTCCGAGGGGACAGCGGCTCGAGGACGAGAGCGGGCTGGGCGGCGTGCCCCATCATGCCCTCGTCTAGCTGGCCAGAGTGGCCACATACCCCCCAGGTTACACGGCGCTACGCTTCACAGGCAATGTGCGTCGGCCAACAATGTTACGCGAACACACCGCGGCTACGCCCCGTTGTCTGCAGAAAACCCTGCTTGCTGCTTCCTCCCGGTTTGTAGGCAGTCCTCTCGGCTTTGCTACGCGCTCATGCCCCAAACGCAAGGCCGTGCCGCCCCCTGTTCCCGTTCCCCCTGTTCGAACCCAAGGCCTACGCCAGAACCAAGCAACCTCCGCTTCGGTGATGTCTTCAAATTCCGTACCCCCGGTATCATGATGCGCCTCCGATCTGTCTCTGAGGACCGGGGAAGAGGGCACAGCTGCTTGGGAACGCGGGGGAAAGGAGACACGGGAACGCGGGGACGTCCTACCCAGGTCCTGCCGTGCCATCCCGACCACCTCCAATGGCTTAACTGGACACCTGTCCCTCTGACCCTTGCAACCGGGTCTGGCCGTGGGGCTGACTTGCATCCCACCTGCAGGCCGACGCAAATGCATGACTTGCATGTGCAGCGTAGCCGCCCATGAACAGGGGACCCTTGCGGACTCGTGTGGCCCCACCGATGGTTGGTGACTGCATGCGTGCCTAGACGCCCCCACCCCCATCAGCCTTGGGGGATTGACCTCGAGACCCTCATCTCCCTGGCAGACATGTACACGCTAGCTGTATGTAACTTTAACTTTAGCTCATTACCGTACGAAGTAACCCCAAGCCCCCCAACCAGTGGACCGACGGAGGAACTTCGGGCCCTCGTTAAACAGGAGGGCCCCAAGGAGGTCCGCCTGCTCATGCATCCCGAAAGCGTTAACGGACTCCTTTTGTCGCCATACCAGCCCCCTCAGCGGTGGTGATGTGGCGGGTACCCTACTGTGGAGTGCATGCCTGTGCACTCCAGGCCTCCAGTTCCGCCGCTCTGAGCCCCGGGCTCCGCTGCAGGCCGTCATAAAGCAGGGCCGCATTCAACGTGTGCACGCTCAGAAGTGCTCCCGCTCCAGCAAAAGCCTGCGTGACAAAGATGATTGCGCCGAGCAGTCAGGAGCAACACGTCCGCGTGCGGCTGAATGAACTCTCGCTGCGGCTTTGGCCGAGCTGGGCCGAGCAAACGCCGGGCCTGCGGCTGACCGAGAGCAACGTGGCACGCACCGCCACGAGCCTCCACTTTCAGCGCGCCATCCCCTGCGCCCCCGAGTCGCCCTCTTCCCCAATGAGCTCCCGAGCTCAAGCAACGTGTTCCGAAAGACCAGGCAGGCGCCACGCATACAACCGGCTCGCGGGCAGGGAGTGCGTACAGACAATCCGGCATGCGCTGAAGTACCCTGGGATTTTACGCTGCTCGAAACCGCATTGATGGCGCTCACCTGTCCTATGCTTTGCCTTCAATCATGCATACACACGCACTGTGCCAGACACGCATCCTCTAGTACTCTCTCTTAATGAGTCGCGCCTGAGTTTGCTCTCTGCTTTGGCTGTGTGGCCCTCGACCCTGACTGCAGCTCAAGAGACGCTAACCCGAGACTGCCAGCACATTTGTATGTTCCGATATGTTCCAGCAGCAGCCGACGCGCCCCTGTCCTGTAAGGCTGCACGGCAATGTCAGCGCGCGGTCTGCAGACGGCCTGCAGGGGCTGCCTGCGGCTGCCTGAGGCCACTTGCCGTACGCATGCCGCTGCAAGCCTTGCCTTGCCAACTAACCACCGCGGCCACCGGCGACTGCGGCGAGGCATGAGTGCCCTTACTTGAGGGTGGAGGCTGAGGGTTGGGCCAAAGACCCGACGGTAGCGTTCTGCTGCCAGTCTCTAAGCTGATGCTTCAGGGCTGCTTACCTCCCTGCTCACCTCGCTCGTTGCTTGACTCGTTGCAGTACCGGCTGGGGCGTGGGAGGCCTGACACGAACAGCCTCATAGCCAGCAGGACCTCTGGTGGCGAATTGGACCAGGGCACGCCCTTGATGTGTAGCAACTATCAAGGCATGGCCTTCTATTGGCGAGCCAGGAAGGAAGCAGGAGGAGCGCAGGCAGAAGAAGGGCTGCTGAGGGCTTGGGCTGTTGAGTTGTATGTCGGCAGATTCCGTGTAAGCCCTGGTGGAACCATCGAAGCAGGGCACGATTACTCATCTTAGCTTACAGGGCGTAGTCCTCTCGCCAGCTTCCGGTTCGCCCCGAACCACACAACTCAACCTTCTACTGCTTCAAAGGAGTGCGGGGCGCACGCCCATCGGATGGGGCTCAGATGCCCCCGCCCTTATTATGTTATTCTCTCTCCATTATTCCAAGCAGAGAGACGAGGTGACCGACCGGCAACCCCAGCGCCAGCAAGCTGCCCGGTCACCCCGCCGCTGCACATTATGGGACCCAGGCCCCCTTATTGTGCGCCAGCAGTCTTCCGAAGCACATAACCTTCTCACCCCGGCCCACCCCGCAACCCCAGTCACGGCTGGTCAAACACCCCATGCAGAACCCCGCAACCATACTGCCCGGCGGGCCCCCAACCGCCAGCAAGCCAGCCTCGCCTTTCCAAATCATGCAAGCTTTCGCGCTCTGCTTACGCCACTGCCCTGCGCCGACTTCCCCTCCTCACACCCCCAAACCGCGCCACACCCGCCTGGCCCCCTTGCCGTGAACAGGGGCATGATTGTATCGCCCCGAGCACCAACTCAAAACCGCCACGCGATCCCGCGCGGGGATTCGCCCTTTAGGGCCCAACGGCCAGGTCAATAGCAAGGCTGTGCATACAAACGCAATCCCACACGACGCAAAGCAGCCTTTATGTTGTCCTTCCGCGTAACGCAGGTGCCCATGAAGAGCCCGACGGATCGTCAGTGCCCCACCACCCCGACAAACACGCACACCCGCGCGACCGCGCACGAAGAGCCATATTATCCATGCAGGTGCATGGGCTCGGCCCAGTAGAAAAGCTGTCACACGCACACGCACACTAGGAACTCAATTTATGGAGCCGAGCAACTCGGGATTGCCTCCATGTTCCCCCTTTGTACGGCAACTGGGCCGGGCATCTGTCCTCGCATGCATGCTTGGGAGGGGCGCTTTAGGGCCCGGCCGCGCATACGAGAGCGGCCCACGCAGCCAACGCGCCCTCGGACATATTGTGGCGAGGTCCAAACGGTGTAGGGACTAAGCCCAAAATAAGTACTCTCTCGTTGCCGCCACGCACACCGGCGCATTGCAAAGCGCATCAGCCCAGCACCCCAGAGCGCTGCTATTACCGCAACAGCCGCGACCCAGTTAGAAGCCGCCTGGCTTGTGAGCTGCCGGTGCAGCTCCGGCCAGCGCTCAGCCCCACTACCCTGCCGAAATGAAGGGGCGGCACGACAACAATATCGATCTGGCCCACCGATGGTCCACGCTCCGTCATAGGATATCGACACAGGCCCGCGAAATGGGGCGCGTTATTACTGCGCCGACAGACTGACAAAGTGAAGGATGGTGGAGCCCCTGAGTGTTGCCGCTCCGCAATGTCTCTCCCAGGTATCAGCCCTGCCGCTTTGTTGGCTCAGCGCAGTCGGTCGCAATTTGAGGAGGACGCCGCCGTCCGGGTTCTCGTTGTACAGCGGCGGCGGCGCCTGCCCCTCTCAGCGCCTCCGCGCAAGCCAAGCCCTGAGCGGCCGCCTTAGCCAGAGCCGTATGAAGGACTGCGCGGGTGCGAGCTCGTCGACGGCACCCGCCGCGGCCCAACACACCGCGGGCACGGCTCGCTATTGTACGCCATCGCAATTTACGGATCGCAGATTCTACTCCACCACGGCCTGCTTGCTCATCAGCTCCGCCAGCTCACGGGCCAGCGACGCAAAGTCGCACTCCTCCGCTGTGTCTTCCTTCTCCCGCTCTGGCTCCTCGACGACTACCTGCGGAACCAAAAGACAGCGTATGGTTAGCTAAGACGGATAGGATTTGCGTGCGACAAATTGCAGGAAGGAAGATGAAGGGTGGAAGAAGGGGGATCGGTCACATCGGCACCGCTCGCGCACTGCCGACCCACACCCCGCTTCGCCGACCCAGATCACCCTTGGACTGACCCACATCTCATCCTGCCCCAACCCGAAGGTGGCCAACAAGGAACAACGCACATAGTATTTTCTGCAAGACGCAAAAATTATCTCGACGCACTGCACTGTTCCTGCCGCTCCACTCCAACTGCCCCAATCTCCCCCTTTCCGCCCCACCGTACCTTCATGGGATCGGCCGTCAGGTAGCCCATGCTCGAGGCGGGGTGCGAGTGCGCCCCCGGGTGCGGCACGTGCGAGACGTCCAGCTCCACGAAACCGCCGGTGCTGGCGCGGGAGAACTCGTGCGTGGTGCCGCGCGAGTAGGGGTCGGCGGCTGCGTTCGAGTCCACGCTGCACGAGGGGCTGCCGTCGCGCGGCGACAGCGGCGAGTGCAGGCCCGCCACAGCGGCGGCCGCAGCGGCAGCGTGCGGCGCCGCGGCCAGGGCCATCTGGCCGTGGGCGTGCGGGTGTGCGTGCGCGTGCAGGGGCTGCAGGCCCACTGCGGACGCGACGTGCGGGTGCGCGTGGCCGCTGGCGGTTACCAGCGACAAGACCGGGGCCGGCGCCAGCGCGGCGGGCGCGGGCGAGTCGCTGATGCAGCGAGCCGGGAGCGTGGGCGAGGCCCCCGGGGCCGTGGAGCCGGCCGAGGGCACCGAGGACGAGGCGGTGCCGGAGCAGGACGACTTGCCGTTGCTGTCTGGCGCGCTGCCGGCCAGGTGGGGCAGGAAGACGCCCGTGCCGCCGCTGGCGTGCGCGCCGCTGGCAATGACGGCCTTCATGGGGTGCCAGTCCTCAGACGCCCATGACGGCGCCTTGGCCGTCGCGGCGTAGCGCGCGCGGCGGCCGCCGTCGTTGGCGCGGGCGCCCTGGTTGTTGCCGCGACCGTTGGGCCCCAGCCCAGACGGCTGGCGCACGGGCGGCCTGCGGAAACCGAGGCGCAACGGCGGAATGTGAGGAATGAGGCAAGGTTGTTGGGGGCACGGCGAGCCCCGCTGCGCCGCTCGAACTTAGCAGGACTTCCTACTGTTGACTCTTCTGCCGTAAGTTGAATCAAGCCCTGGATCTGGGGCTTCCATGAGGCGCTGAAACCCACCGTTTGGTGCTGGCCTGCACGCCGTTGGGCGCCGGCTGGACGCCGGCCAGGTGCGGCGGCACCACCCGCCTCTGACCCGCGACCAGGTGCTCGGAGCTGAAGCTGCGAACCGGCAGGTTGTGCTGGCTGATGACACCCGGCACGCGCTGCTGCAGGCCCAGGCTCGGCGACGTTCCCGGGTGGGCAACCGATTGCAGCGCTGCGAGCTGTTGGCGCTGCTCGTAGTCGAGAGCGGGGCCATAGGGGCCCGGCACGTCGAACGCAGGGCTCCTCCCCATGCATTCCAGGTCAGTCGTGCGGCTGCGCTGGAACGGGTTGGCCCGCATAGGCTGGTGGAGCGCATTTATTTGTTGCTGGAGCTGCGCGAGCTCCTGTTGCTGCTGCAGAGCCTGAAGTTGCTGCGTTGGGCCAAAAAAGATGAAACGTAGAGCAGAACGTTAACAACGGGGCAAAGCGCGGACAACGAGACTGTGAAACCGAACGCAGGGGCGCTTTCCCAGCGAGCCACCCACCTGAAGCGCGGTCGCCACCTGGACCTGTTGCATGCGGTGCTCTTCAAGCTTGGCGGCCAGGCTCTGGGCCACCTCCTGTGGCGAGAAAACAAGAATCGGCATGGGCCACGTGCGAAAGCTGCGCCTTCGCAGGCTCTCCTGGCCAGCAACTCAGCGTCGACAGCCCCAACAGCGCAAGCGGCCCAACAGAGCGGCGGCCGCGCTAAGAAGAGGCCGGGCGCGGGTGACGCGAAGCAGGCGTCAGCTGCATCTTTACCCCAGCTCGCAGCCACCGCGTACCTGGTACAGAGCTGTCTGGTCGTTGGCGCCCGCAGAAGGCCAGCCCAGGCCGGGCTGAGGCAAGCCCGCGTTCTTCAGCTGCGCCTCGAGAGCCAGGACGCCGAGCCCAGCGCCCGCATTCCCAGGCGCCCCAGCCAGTAGTGCGCTTACATCATATCCGCTAAGCAGCAGCTCTTCCAGCGCGGAGAGGTCTGCCATTCAGCGGGCCACACTCCAGCTTCGGCGAGGTTGGTGCAAGCGCTATGGAGCACGTCAATCAGGCTGTGGAGCAACGCTATATCACTAGAGTATTGTAGGTGAGCCACGCGGCCGGATGTGAAGCAGCGATTACAGTGGCGAGGGATCGCAACCCACTCGCAATGGCCTGATTGTGCCAGACCGCACACTGCATGCCCCGATATCGTTCGGGAGCTGCCGATGGATAGCCAGGAATGCCAGAGTGTCAGAGTCGCAGGACAGGCCGAACACCAACAACGCCAGGGCACAGCGTGCCAAAACACAACGCACTAGAGCGGCCCGCGATACACCACCTCGCCCTCCGCGGAAGCCGCCAGAAAAGGATGCACAACAGACACACGGTCCCACTGGGGGGGAGGAAGCTGCAGGGCAGCAAAGCCCCGAAGGCGGGCCCAAAAATCAGCGACAGCAAGAGCAGATACGCGGGCAAGGACCCCCGCAGAGACAACAGGAGCACGAACCCCATGAAGGACAGGCCGTGACGCAAACAGGGACCGCCGCCCGGATGTGTAGCATAGTCGAGCACCCCGGACTGCGCAGCGCGGTACCATCTCAGCTTCTTTTTTTCGGGCCAAGCGCCCCAGACCCCAGCCCGTGCCAGCCTTAGCCATGCGCACTTTCTCGTTGCTCATAGCTGCGGCAAGCGCGCGCTGCGTGGCCGGAAAAGCAATGACTGACATCGCGAGGAGCTCGAGGCCTTCTGTTGCCGTGCGGGCGCGAAATTTCGTTTTGGCGCTGGCCCAGTGTGCGAGCAGTCGCTACGTCAAGTCCGCGCGCGCTTCTTCGGTCCCGTGCAAGGACGCGTATACGGTGCCCCGGCGCAACGCTCCGCGCTTCGCTACGATTTGAAGCTGCACGCGTATGAAATGGTTCTCGGAGTTTCGGCCATTTCGGGGTCGGTTACAGCGAAACTGTCCGAGGCGTTGGAAGTCAGGACCCAGGACCGGACAGGCCCCGGGACGCGCGCCTGAGTGCTCGTCTCGCCCGCTTGGCGAGGCGGCCAACGCCTGGGCGCATTAGCAGGGACTAGCTATCCAAGCCATGAGCCTGGCAGAGGCCTACCCACGCCCTGGAGACGCTCTCGCCCACAACTACCCCCACCCCTCCCTATGACCCCGCCACGCTGCACTGCTTCTGCATCAGGAAACCGCTTGACGCGCACGCACGCCCCCGCAAGCCAGTGCCGCGCTGCCGCCCCTCGACCAAGTGACCTGCGCTCCAGGGACTCTGAGCCCGAGCCCCGAGGCAGCGATTCGTCGTATGCGGCCCGGTGGCTTGGGTCTAGTGCGGCATCCCCGCGCCCCCAGGACCATCAGCACACGCGTCCCCCCAGATCCCTACCACCGACGCCGCCATCATGCTCACCGCCGCCCTCCGCGGCGTTGACGCCGGGCTACCTGGCCTTTGGAAGACCCTCATGCCCCTCATCCCCGCCCGGCCTTTCCACGTCCGCAGCCCTGAACAAGCTCTCGACGTCCTCCACGCCGCCTCCTCCCATCCCCTGCCTTTCAGCGCCGCCGCCGAGGCCGGCCGCCTCACCGTCGACAGCAGCCCCATTTCCCCGTCTTTCCCTTTCCCCCCCGCCGCCACCCCCGAGCCGGCCGACTTCCGTGCCACCTTCAACGCTCCCCCTCCCCCCGGCCCGGCTCTACCCGCCAACACTGTACAGTACTCCGCTCCCCTCCCGTACCTCTCCACCATCCCCTCGAACGTTGCCGTCACCTCCACCTACCACTTCCCCCCCTGGCTCGGCATCCCACCGCTCACCAGCCCCAGTGTGCAGACCTTCGACGTGGAGCGACTGTTCACCAACCTGCCGCCCGCCCTCCTACTTCGGAACATCGGCGAGATCGTCCGCCTGGTCTTCACTGAGCTGCACAGCAACGCTGCGTTCCTCCGCGTCTCCGTCAAAGACCCCTCCGTCGTCTCCTGGCTCCCGGCCAGCCACCAGGACAAGGGCAAGCCTCCTGCTGGTACCTACACGCTCTCCGCCGAGAGCATCATCAAGCTGCTCGAAACCCTCCTCTCCTCCGCCACCGCCAGCTACCGCGGCGAGCACCACCTGCAGGTCAGCGGCGTGGCCATGGGGGCCAACTTCGCCTCCTTCGCCGCCAATCTCGCCCTCGCCTACCCCGAGCTCCAATTCATGCGCCAGCTGTACGCCGCCGCCTTCTCCCCCACACCCACCCCGATCGCCACCGGCGTGGACCTCCTCCTTGCCCCGCCGCCCCCCTCTCCCGCCCTTGCCCTCGATATCCTCCTCGCCTTCGTCAACACCCTGCGGTACACTGATGACGTGGGATCGGTACACAACCCCTTCTTCACCTCCCTCATGTACACGGACTCCTCCTTCCACGGCTTCCACGGTATCTACCCGCCGGACCTCAAACTCACCGTCTCCGCCGCCTCCACAGCCGCCGAGCCCGCCGTCCCCTACCTCACCTTCGCCATCTCCGCCCACCCCCACCCCACCCGACTGCACCACGTCACCTTCACCACCACCCCCTACTGTCGGTTCTTCAGCCCCGCCTTCGCCACCCTGCCCCTTGCCCGTTTCGCCCCCTTCGCCTCCATGACTGCCGTGCATACCAAGCTCAACGTCGCCGTCCACGCCCTCCTCGCCCTCGCCCGCACCAGCTCCTTCCTCCCCGCCTTCAAAGTCGCCACTGCCGACACCCTCAAGCGTCTGCACCTGCGTGGCTTCCCCCTCACCTTCCTCCGCCAAGCCGTGCGCACCTTTCACCGCCGCCACATCGCCGCTGTTCCCGGCCACCCACCCATCACAAGCCTCCTCCGTCTGGTGCCCCGGTCGCCCGCCACCCCCAAGCCCGCTCCGCCGCCAAAACCTCCCTCCTCGCCGCCACCTCCCTCACCGCCCCCCTCTCACCCGCTGCCACACTTACCCCCGCCGCCACCCTTGCCCCTGCCGCCTCCCTTTCCCCCACCGCCTCCCTACCCACCCCCGCCACCCTTTCCCCCGCCGCCACCGTTCCCGCCACCGCCTCCCCTGCCGTCGCCCCCTCCGCCGCCACCCCCGCCGCCGTCGCCATCACCACTTACCCCTCCGCCGCCCCCGCCGCCTCCTCTGACCCCCCCCGCCGCCGCCCCCGCCGCCCCCGCCGCCGCCGCCACCACCCCCGCCCCCACCTCCACCTCACCCACCAGCACCCCCGCCTACAGCACCGCACCCGCCGCCGCCCCCGCCGCCGCCACCACCGCCCCCACCGCCGCCTCCTCCGCCGTCATCCCCGCCCCCGCCACCACCGCCGCCGCCACCCCCGCCGCCGCCACCCCCGCCGCCGCCACCCCCGCCCCCCATCGCCGCCTCCTCCGCCGCCAACCCTGCCGCCGCCACCACCGCCGTCGCCACCCCCGCCCCCACCGCCGCCTCCTCCGCCGCCTCCCCCGCCGCCGCCGCCACCCCCGCCGCCGCCACCCCCCACCGCCGCCACCCCCGCCGCCGCCACCTCCGCCGCCGGCGCCCCGCCCGCCCCCGCCACCCCGCCCCCAACCTCCACAGGCCGTGGTTTGCATCTTCCGCATCCGCTGGTACCGCGTCCGCTCCACCCTCCCACCGCCCCCCGGCTACAGCCCCGGCGACCGCGTCCCCAACATTGTCGTGAGCCGCATGGTTAGCGGATGGATCAGTGCGGAACGGCATGGCCTCCTGCCTACCGCCCCTCAACTGGCCAGATTGTCCTTCCGCGACTTCGAGCTGCTCCGCTACCTGCTCCTTGTCTACTCCCCAGCCGAGCTGGACATTCACCCCTGGTGCCACGACTGGCTGCAGGCCTGCATCAACCTGCACCTTTGGCGCCTGGTACGCGCCGGATCGGCATATCGCACAGGCAACCCCACACCCCCACCCCCGCCGCCCCCGCCGCCGCCGCCGCCGCCGCCACCGCCGCCACCACCCCCGCTTGCACTCCTGCCGCAGCCGCCGCCTCCTTCGCCGCCGCCGCCTCATCCACCCCCACGGCCGCCGCCCCCACCACCGCCGCCGCCCCCACCACCGCCGCCTTCGCCGCCGCTACCCCCTCCGCCGCCGCCGCCGCCGCCGCAACCACCGCCCCCTCCCCCGCCGCCGCCGCCAGCACCTCCGCCGCCCAACCCACCCCAGGCCCCCGGGGGCCCCGCCGTCCCACCCATGCAGCCCCCTCCACCGCCGCCGCCCTTCGCCCCGCAGCCCCACCGCCACCTCAAACCTGGCCACCACCGCCGCCCGCCGCCCTGGCGTACAACGCCCTCATATATGCCCACAACGCCGCCATGCTCGATCACGCCCATCACGCAGCGTACGACGCCGCCATGCGCGCAGCCGATCTCATCATGACCCTGCAGCCAGGCCCCGCCCCCGCCCAGCCCGCTGCAGCGCCCCCCGCTGTTCCGCCCGCCGGCGGAGTCCCCCACGCCGCCGGCCATGCCCCGGCCCCAGGTCCGGCGCACGCACCCCCTGGCCCGCCGCCAGCCCCAGCCCAGCCGCCGCCCCCTGCGCCGCCCCCCGCGCACCCGCCGCCGCCCCTCGGGCCCGACGATGATCCCTGGGACTTCCTCATGCTGGACCTCACCCTCGCACCGTACGGAGGCTGGATCCCGTACGGAGGCCCTCCCGCCAACGGCACCGCCTAAACGGGGCCACGCACCTGGCAGGCGGGCCCTCGGCCGGCAGGGGCCGCCCCGGTATGCCTCGGCGTAGTTAGTTCTTGCAGCTATCGTTACACTTTGTTTATTTGGAGCGGATGGTTTGTCAGCCTATCAGCCACGCGGAGTCGTGGAGCACCTGTGGACCGCCGACGGGCGCGGGTGCATGGGCCGGTGTCGTCTCTGGAGTTTCGCGGGGGAGGCCGGCCTGTCAGGCCACAGGCTACGCGGGAGTGTGGCCGGGCAGTTGTACGGGCGTAGGGCGGGGCCCGTGTTGCGGGCAGCCGGGGATCAGCGGTTTCAGCCGGGCTTCGTCGTCGCCACGCGCCTTGTGACCCTTTGTTCTGCAATAGCTCCCTTCGTTTGTTGTCCCCCTTACGTTTGTTGTCCCCCTATGTTGGCTGCAGGGCTGGTTTGTAGTATGGTTTTGAACGCAAGGACAAATGGGGCGGCTGTCATCACCGGGGAGCTCAGCGGAGCCCGGACATGTAGCAAAACTGGAATATAACTTCGCCCCGTCGCCCGACGCCGGCAGCCCAGGCTCTCGCCTCCGTGCCTGAAGCCCAGCCCGTCGTCCCCCACGTCCATGCCTCGGGCCTCAGCCCTCCCGTCTCTGTGTCTGTGCCTGCGGCTCCGCCGCCCGTCCCCCGACCGACGCGCTCAGCCCACGCCCCAGGCCCCACCTGCAGCAGTACACGACTCGCACGACCCTCCCACTTCCGCACGCCCGCTGGGCTTCATCTTCGTCGCAGCTGTCCAGCACCCAGCCGACGCTCAGGACGGTCAGCTCTGCGCAGCCCCGTCGCGTGTATCTCTATGTCGACCGGTCGATGCGGCCGGTGTCTACGAGCGATGCTGCTTCAGACTACGCTACTTCCCACTTCGCACCTTCGCACCCCCGCCACGCCACTCCGCCTCCAGCTCCTCCTGGTCTCCGTCCCGGGCACGTATTGCCCTAGGCCCCCATAACTCCTTTTCTCCCGCCGCTTCACGTAGCTCCTAGACGCACGGGTTGGGTTCGGGGTCAGCATCTTCACGGTGGCATCTTCCGCCCGCCTCGTACGACACCAGGGAGCTCAGCCCTTCAGGCGGCCACCCGCATCCGGCTTCTTTCCCCCAGCTGGCATTTTGCACACACCGCACTTTACGCTCGGTTAGGGCTGCAGCTGACTCGTCTTCTTCGTCTCCACCACCTGCAGGTGAGGCCGCTCGCGCATGATGACCATAGTGGACTGGCACGCTTCACGGCTGGGGGCTTCTTCAAGCGGCTCAGGAAAGTGCTATTCGCGCCTGTATCCCATAGGCCCTGTATCAGTCTGCTAGCGGTAACCGGCGCAGCTCTACATCATCGACAGCAACAGCATGCCGGTTACTCTAGCATAGCCGCTATCAGCCGCATCACCGACTACATCTTCTGCGCGTACCGCTCCGTGTAGTGCTAGATGGCCTTGTTGCTTGTGTACTGCGCGGGGGCTATGCCCGCCTCCCCCAGGACCATCAGCACACGGGCGACGTGCCCATCACACCAGAAGTGTACAAGCCACCTTGGTCTCAACCCACCACCATTGGACCCTGAGCGTGGAAGCACTACGGGGTCTAAGGCCCACCAGGCCACCACTTACCCTAAATGGTCATAAGAGCCCACGCACCACAGCACACCTCAGCCGACCCTCATCCCAGAGATCCCCAGCGCAACGGCAGTCGGCGGCAGTCTCACGCACACAGCCGTCATACGCCCTGACCTTGTTCAGCGTATGTTATATACAGCGCAGAACACAGCTGACGCAGGCAAGCAACCGCCCGCCAGTCGCAAGGCTGCCTGCCTGAACGCCCAACTCACGTGGTGCGGGCGTGAGGCTCTACCTGCCCTGCGCAGAGCGTCCCCGCCCTGCAGCCCCTCAGACCTGCCGTAGGTTCCTCCGATAAGACCGACATTGCTTCCGTAGATCTGCATCTGCTCCCGCTTGCGCACCAGGGCGTCCCGATTACCCCATCAACAAGGCAGCCTACCCCGCGCCCAGCCAACCCCCAGGTCGCCCGGTGCAGCACAGCCCCTGACGCACCCACCCCCTTCCATGCAAGCAGTATCCTAGTAACAGCCCCCTTTCCACCCCCCACCCGAGTGCCCACTCCTTCCCTCCCGCCCCCGCCGCTGCCTGCGTTTGCCCCCTCCCCCTAGCCCTCCCCCGTGTCGCCAGTCCCCCATGCACCCCTTGCCCCTTGCCGCACCACCCTCCCCCTTGCCCCTTGCCCCCCTGTTGCCCCCCCCCTCAGTTCATGAAGACCAGGCCGCCCAGCGACCGGGCGCTGGCGTTCTGCCCGCGGTGGTCCCTCAGGCCGTTGCCCATACCCATCTGGAAGTACTGCGGGCCAGAAGGGGGGGGGAGAGTTTAGGAGGGAGGGGTGGAGAGGTGAGAGGGAAGCATCAGGGGTGTGTATTTCGTAGCACTATTGGTGGCGTTTTTTTGGGAGGGGGGGGTTCGTAACTGTGACCGGCCGGTGTGGACCCTACGGTTCTCACAGGCCCGCTCCGCCCGGGGACTTGTACGGCAGCATGCCGGGCCGATCTGTCCCGTGGCCCTAAGCCCGCCAACTGCCATGTGCGCCTGCACTCGGTCCCCCTCACCCTGCCTGCCCTCCCTCCAACCCCTCTCCCCCTCTACCACTACACACGCGAGCAGCCCCTAGCAAACATCATCCATCCCGCAGCCCCCCACCCGCCGCTTGCCTTATGCGCCTGTGCCCGGTCTCGGTCCCCACCCGCCCTTGCTCCAACCAACCCCCAACCCCACGCCTGGTCCCATACCCCCCAACACCACGCCTCGTCCCATACCGCACCCGTCCACTTGCCTTTTCCGTCTGCACCCGGTCTCCGTCGCGCGCCGCGAAGCCCGTGCCGCCCGTCTTGAGCTCAATGACGTCCTTCTCCTTGATGCGTTTGCCGCCGTACTGCCCCTCCGGCTTGACGCACTTCTCGTACGTCTCCTTGAGCATCACGTCACTGTGTACGGCAAGTGCACGGCGAAGGCGCGGTACGGCACGGCGGGGTTAAGGTCAGGGGGGCGCGGGGTTGGTGATACGCCGGGCAGAGGGGTGGGGGCGAGTGAGCGCGAGCCCAGCTGCTTGTCCTGACCTACCCTCCCTCCCGCGGGGGTTTCACACGCGCCTTGCCCCGCCCCTAGCCCCGGTGGGCCCTCGCGCCCTCCTCACCCCGTGGGCGCCAGTACGACCAGTTTGGAGGAGTTGGTAAAGGTCTGCTTAGTAATGGGGTCCATGTGCTTGCCGGACTCGCCCTCGGGCACGGGGGTCCACTTGATGGCGACCAGGTCCTGACAGGAGGGGGGTTGGGGGGGAAGGGGGGGTGGGCAGTCGGACAAGGACGGGAGGGCCAAATGGGTGTGTAGGGAGCAGGCGAAGCCGGGAGCGGGACGGGGTCTGTTGGTAAAGGGTGTATCTGGGGGGCGCTGAGGTTGGCAGGGAGAGGGCCTGGCCTGCCCCTTTATAACTCCTTCTCCCCGCCTCCCCCGCCAACGGGACACGCCCATCCCCCCCTCCCTTCTCCTCCAGCCCACCCCCTCCCCGTTCTAAGGCCCCTGCAAGCCCGCCCTTCCCCCTGGCCCCCCACCTTCATGCGCAGCTTCTGCCCCCCCGCGGGGCACCGCGTGTCCGTGTCGGGCTTGTCCACCTTGGCCTCGGCCGCGGGCGCGCACGAGGGCATCCAAAACGCCTGGCGGTTGGCGGTTGGGAGTTGGCGGTTGACGGGTGGCGGTTGGGGTCGGGCCAGCTGTCCCGACGGGGCGCTGGGGGCCCAAGGGGCGGCGCCCGGGGCGCACGCGCGGGGACGGCAGGCATATGGCCCCCCCCCTTGCGCCCAACCTCTGGAGTAAAGGGCACCCCATGACCTCTCCCCTGCCCCCTCCCTTCCCCGCCGCGCCTCTCGTGCGCGCTGGTCGTCACCTCACTTGCCCCTCAATCGTTAACTTCCCCGCCCCACCCCCTTGCTTCCCTTCGCTCCCCTGCGGCCCCCTCGAGCTCCCCGGCCCGCTGCTCCCGCCCCCACCTTCACGCCGCCCGTCAGGTCTCCCCTGCCCCCTCCGCACCTCCACCCCTCCCCTTCCCCCTCCCCCCACCTTGCTCTCCGGTTTCCAGTTCCCTACACGTAAAAGAGCACCCTCCACCACCCCCACACACACCTTCAGCCCCTTGGCCCGCTCCTCGTTCTGCTTGATGGCGATGACGCTGCGGGCGCCGTCCTTGCCCGAGGCGCGGTCCGACATGGCGGCCGCCTCCTGGACGATGGCCGCCTCCAGCCTGGGGGGGTGAGGGGGGAGGTGGAAAGAAGGAGGGGAGGTGGGGGGCAAGAGATGGTCGGAAGGGGCGCGCGCTAACCAGGTGCTGGGGTGCACGTCCGGGCGGCAGGTGCAGAGACGCGTGCCGCCACGACGCCCCTTCTTCTCCGTTGCACCCCCCGCATTCCTCCGCCCGCCTGCCTTACCGTGTCCATCCTCCTACCCCCTACCCCCTCCCTCCTGCCCCCCATTCCCCCTCCCTCTTGCCCCCCCCTCCCCCCCCCCTCACTTGGCCGCCACGCCCTCGCTGACGCCCAGGTGGTTGCGGCGGTCGAAGGCGATGAGGGCGGCCTCGCGCTCGATGGCCTGCTTCTCCAGCTCCTGGGGGGGGAGGCAAGCGGGGGGGCACGGAGGGGGGAGGGTAAGGGGAGGAAAGGGGGCTCTAGGATGTTCCTTCAGCAAGCCGCTTAGGGTCCGCGCTGCCACTGGCGGGCTGGCACCCCTCCCGCTGGCCTCGCGCTGGCAGGCAGGCACCACCCCGGACTTCCTACCCACTTACTCACCCCAATCCCCCCACAACTTTTCGCCTTCTCTGCCAATACCACCCCACTGTTTCCAACTTCTCATCCGCCAGCGCGGCACCAGAACCACCTTGCTCAGATAACCCCCCCCAATCTATCCCCGCCCTCGCCCCCGCCCTCCGCCCCCCACCTTCTGCGCCTTGGCCGCCTGCGCCGCCTCGTAGGCCTCCGTGTTGCGCTTAATGGACTTCTTCTGCTGTAGCAGGTTCTGCAGGATGGCCTCCTTGGAGTAGAGGTAGCCGTGGGGGGTCACCACGGGGTCCTGACAGGGGGGGGGAGGGGGGGATTGGGGGGGGCGGGCCGGCTGGGTGAGAGAGAGGGCGGGGGCAAGCTGGGGCAGTTGTGGGTCGGGCAGCTGGGTGTGCAGCAAAGTGTGTTTGCGCCAGTAAGTTGGGAGCTCGGTTTGCATTGTTGCCGTGTGCGGAGTCGCGCAGTCGACAGCCCTCCAGGGCGGCTGTGTTGACCTCGCCGTCCCCGTCCCCCCACTTCCATACCCGTACGAGGGCCGAGGGGATGACAGCCGCAGCGACAGGCCCCGTAGCCCCCGGCCCGGAAGCCGTGGCCTCCCATCCTCGGCCGTGGCTCCCCGGCCCCCAGGCCCTCACCCCGGGGGGCCCCAGGCCCCGCAGCCTGGGCCCCAGGTCTCAGGTCCCGGTCGCCTAGACGCGGATTCCAGACCCGGCCCGTCAGCCCCTGGTGTGTTGCAAGTGTGTGGGCAGTGGTGTGTGCCTCCGCCTGCATCGGGGCCCCCAAACCCCTGGGCCCCGCGCCACCCTAACCCCTTCAGAAGCCCCTCCAACCGCCGCCAAGAGCGCTGCGGCCCTGGCGTCCGTCAATCCAGGCGGCGCCAGCCCTGGACCTCGACTGGGCCTCATCTTAGGCCCCGCCCTGAACCCTGCCCAGCGCCTGTGGCGGCCGGTCAGGCCCCGGTGCGGCCCGGCGCCCCCTTGGGTCCCCCGGCCACCAAGAGCGTCTGCCCGCTCGCCTACACAACCCAGCCCCTTCCGCCCGGTCCAGTCAGCAGCCCCTCCACCCTCATGGCCTCCCCGGCCAGGGACCGTTAGCCTGGCCTCCATGGGCGGGACAGGCAGCACCCGACCGCCCCTGGGCCGCGGCGGCACGATTCCGTCCCCCCACCCCCACCCCCACTTCCACCAGCTCCCTCGCTCGGGTGCTCCCAAACACACCTCCCCCGTGTGCCCCTCCCGGCCCCTACCTTGGCCTCCATGAGCGTCAGGCAGCAGTCGTCATAGTTGCCCAGTGAGTCCTGGCGGGAGGTGTGTGTGGAAGGGGGGCAGACAGGAGGGGCTTGAGGGCGGGGTTTGGGGGGCTGAAGGTAGGGGCGAGCGGGGGCCAAGGCCGCTGGTTGTAGTCGGCATGGGGCCCCCTACAGCAGAACGGGTGAGACCGAGAGGTGCCAAGGGCTGCTGGCGGGAAGCGCTGGGACAGCCGGGATGGAGTCTAGACCGGTGCGGGATGAGGGTTGCGTCTGCTGAGCCGCCATCAGACGTCGGTGCTGCATCTCCCTACGTGGGCGGACGCCCAGGACCCGTGGCCTCCGGGTGCCACCCAACCGCTGGCACTTAGGCCCCCTCGCCTTCGTGCGCGCGCCGCTGCCCGCGGATGAGCCGGATAGTTAGCTGCGGGCGCCCCCAGTCGGCACACGCCCCGCAACCCCCCAGCGTGCCCCCTTTACAAAGCTGCCCCCGCAATCCCTCGCCCCCCAGCCCGTTTCCCGCCTGCCGTCTGCTTGCTCTAAAGGCTCTTGGCCGCGCAAACGACAACTGGGCGAGCCGGCGGGGTGCGCGCGTCTGGCACGCAGCAGCCCAAACACGCAGCAGCAGCTTTAGCTGCGCGAGACGTGGCCTCGTGGGCTTTGACAACTGACCTTTCCGAGACGCTCCTTGATGGTGCCGAACCCCATCGCCTTCCTCTCCGCGTAGGAGAGGGACTCGGCGCCCATGACACCCGCATTCTTACTGTGCCGCTGGCCTCCCATTTTGCGGGTGTATATTACTGCTTGGATATGCGAGCGCTAAGGAGTAGAGCCGTGAGGGAGGGCCGTTGGGAGAAGGAGAATGCAGGAGGGGCAGATTCTCTGAGCGCTGTGCCAGGCAGCGGTACTAGGTGGAGTCGGCTACTGGGGTAAAGTGCACTGTGCAGCGCAGGGAGACATAGTGTGCTGGTCTGCTGTCCTGCCCCAGGGTTCGGGATGCAGCGATTGCCCGAAACGACAAAGCTCCTGGGCCAGCAATACTGTCAGCAAGGCCACCAGCGCTTGAACATGCTTATATCATACCAGGTTTACCTTGTTGCGCTCTCAGAGCCAACTTAACGACTGCTGCTCGAAGGCGTGCCTGCTGCTAGAGCTCTAAACTACTTCAGTCCCTCCTTTATCCTGCCCCCATACGCTTGTCGAAGCATCTAGCGTAAATTTGCGAGGAGAACTCGTGAGCGCATACACGGCATTTCCACATGGCCACGACGTAGCGCCAGGGGCGGGGCGCCAGCGCACGGCCAGGCCACTAGGGCGCCATGGCAGCGCCGGAAACGCCATCTGGAGGCTTGCGGCTGCCATCTGACACGGGCGATGATGACTTCGCCAAGACCCTCCTGCCGCCGATGTGAGCAGCGCCCTCCCCGTGGCCAGGGGCGGGGGCGCGGGGCGCTGGAGGGCCGAGGGCTGCGGCTGTGCACGCGGGGGGTGTCTGAGGATGGGGGAAGGGGGGGAGACGAGCACAACCCCACGCCGCACCCATCCATCCCATGCCCCTTGTTCCCCGTCCCGAACCACTCACAGCGGCAGCAGGAGCGGGCGGCGGCTGGAGGTGTTTTCGCAGCAGCCCGTGGAGATGAACACCTTCACGCGAGCTATGGACAAGTGGGTACGATTTTAGCGGAGGGCGGAGGGCTGGAGACGGGTGCGCGACGAAGGGGCCGCGGTTTGGGCGGACGGCCACCGCGTCTCATTCTCTGAAAGGACCTTGCCGCGAGTCCCGGTCAACCGGGACAGCCGGGTCTAGCCAGGGAAGGTTGCTAGAAAAGGGTTCGAGGCAAGGGGACCGAGGCAAGGGCGGGTATGGGCCGCACGAGGCCGGGGCACGGCAGTCTGGCCTCTAGGTCTCGGTCACAGCCTCGCAGCGGGGCTGCGGGCACCCCCGAGGGCCAGGTCCAGCTGAGCGCCTCAGCCGGCGGCAATTGAGGCCCTGAGGAGCTGGATGGAAGAGCGGAGGCACGGGGGCACGGAGCTGTGCCTGTGCTCAGCACGGAGTCGGCGGCGGGGCTGCCAGGACCGCCGGGGGGTAGCCGCGGCCTGCTCAGCGCACGGACACGCGCGGACCACGTGACTGGACCGCGCGGCTCAGCGGCCGCCGGGGAGGGCCCGGCTGGCTTGTTTGCAGTCCAGCTGCCACACCCGGAGGCGCGGTGTAGGCCGGGGCGTGCCCAGTCCATCCAGCGTGGGAGCCTCACAGCCGCATACCGCCCGCCGCCAGCCCCGGGCAGCAAGGGCCCTAACCGCCACCACCCAACCGCCAACCGCAAACCGCTCTCCGCCGCGCCCCCTCAGGGTGATGGCGGACCGCGCTCAGGTCGGGGTCGGGCAGGAGACCGCCTCCAACCACATCATCGCGCGAGGGGAGAACCACATGGCCTCCAAACACGGCATCTCCAAGGTGGGCAGGGGGGCCAGGCGCCGGGGGGCTGTGGTGGGGCAGGTGGGGGGCCACCAAGGCCCCAGGCAGAGTCTCTCCCGCTCGACTGCACCGCACCTAGCACTCTTGAATCCCGCTTTTATCCCCGGCTGCTGTATCGCATGTACCGGCGCGCAGGTGGGCCGCGGCGTGGTGGACAAGTTCAACGCGGCCCGGCACAACACGGCCATCATGAGTGCCATGGGGCACCCGGGGCTGGAGAAGCTGGTGGCGAGGGAGGAGGAGGAGAAGCGCAAGCGGAGGGAGCGGCTCAAGGTGGGGGGGAGGGATGGGGAGTGGGGAAGGGAGGGGAGGGAGGAAGGGGGGGCGGAGAAGCTGGGGAGGCGCTGGGGCGGGAGGCTGGAGAGGGTTGTGCGCACAGGGGTTGGTGGGGGGCAGCGGCCAGCAGCCAGCGGTCTTAACTGCGTCGGCATGGCGGGTTTTGTGCATGCGCACTCCGTCCCTCGTCTTACCCCTGGATGTCTTGCGCCCCGCCTCCTTACGCTCCCTGGACCTGCCCTCGATTGCTTCCCAGTTCTCGCGAGCGCGCTCAGCTCAGTCGTCCACACACTCCCTGATTTAACCCCTCCCCCTCGCAAAACAGGAGCTCACTGCCCAGCGACTGAGCATGAGTGGGCGCACCGGGCTGCGGAGCGGCGGAGGCCGGGAGGGCAACAGCCCCGGGGGCACGGGCACAAGGTGAGCGCTTGGGAGGGGCGGGACGGGCGAGCGCCCGACCTGCAGGCTCGTCCCAGGGGCATCAGCTGTGCGGGAATGCCAGGTTGTTGGACGTCCCGTATCCCGTCCCATTCCTCCTGTCCCCTCACCCCCTTCCACCTCCTCCCTAAACACACAGGCAGTCCGCCCTGGCCTCGGTGGACGACGGGGAGCTGCCCAACCCTCCTACCCCCCCCCCAGTCCCCCTTGTCTAACCCCCTGATCTTGCCTCCCCTCAACCTACCCCCTACCCCCTAACAGGCAGTCGGCCCTGGCCTCCGTGGACGACGGGGAGCTGCCCAATGTGTACGAGGCGCTGGGGCGGGCCTCACGGGCCCCATCCATGATGCCAGGCCTCATGGACCCGAGGATGAAGTCGTTAAGAGGTAGGACCGGGGCCCAACCGCCACTCGCGGATTCCAACCGCCGCGGGAGGCGAACTGCTGGGAGCGTTGGTGGGAGGGAGGGGCGGGTTGAGGAGGCCGGGGCGGGTATGGATGGGAGGTGTGGGATGCGCGAAGGGGCGACCACCAGCCAATTGACGCCCATTTCCAACCGCTGTCCCAACCGCCCAGGCGGCAGCTTCGCCGGTGCCAGCGCGCTGTCCCGCTCCGCGCCCGGCGGCCTGGGCCTGACCGGGGCCCGCTCGGGCCCCAGCGGGATGCACCTCTTCGACGACGGGGCCCACGGGGCCACGGAGCGGCGGCGGGCGAGCGTGTCCCGGGGCTGGCGGCGGAGGTGCGGTGGATTGGGGGTCACTGGGGCGAAATTGATGGGGCGGAGCGGAGATGGCACGGGGACGAGGGCACCCTGGCGGGGAGAGGGGCCCCGCACACGATCCCCCCATGCCCTTGGTTTCCCCCCATAAGGCCAGGGAGCAGAAGGAAAGGCACCGCGGCGCCACAAATTCTCTTCCTTTCTCTTAGCCCTCACTCCCCCCTCCCCTCTCCCCCTCCCCCCCTCTCCCAGGTCCCAGTCCCGGCGCATGTCTGCGGCCGCTGATACGCACGTGCGCGCGGGCAGCCGCGTGGGGCGGGTGCTGTCCGAGTTCCAGGGCCAGACCGACTGGGCCTCCGTGACCGTCATGCGGCACTCGCTGGCCACCATACTGCAGGTAGGGAGCGGGGGAGCGGGAGAGGGGGAGGGGGCGGGGGCGGGGGACGCGTGTGTGTGTTTGTGACGCGTTGGCACGGGGTCCGTGCGGCACTCGGTGGCCACCATCCTGCAGGCAAGGGGGGAGGGGAGGGGAGAGCATCCCGAGGGGGAATCACCATTGCGGCAAGAAAAATCTCACCTGCCGTTGACAGGCATTCTCTTCTGCCCCGCGCTTCCCTCACCCCCCTCCTCCTCCCCCTCCACCCCGAAGGCCAACATCCGCGGCTGGCTGGTGCGGCGGCGGTGGCTGGCCAACCGGGGGGCCCTGGTGGACGCAACCAAGGCATCGCTGGAGGTGCGTCCACGGCCTGCGGGACTGTGTCCGCCACGCCTCTCCCCGCTCCCCACGCCTGCCATCCATCCCAACTTTACTCCCCCCTTTACTTCCCCCCTTATCGACCCCCCCACGCCCCTATCCCCGCTGGCTACCTTCTCCGGCGATCCCACTAACAACTATCAACTACTCTGGCGCTTATCAGGTTCAAACGCCCCCCACCCACGACCACCCCAGGCCCAGCGCCAGGCCGCCGAGCGGCGCGCCGCCATGAAGGCGGAGCTGGAGCGGCGGGCCATGACGCGGCGGCAGAAGGACAAGGCCGCCACTGTGCTGTCCATGCTCTTCAGCCAGGTGGGGGAGGAAGGGGGGAGGAAGGGGGTGGAGGGGGGTGCGTGTGTGTTTCGGGCGTGCCGGGGGCTGCAGGGCGCGGCCACTGTGCTGTCCATGCTCTTCAGCCAGGTGGGGGAGGAAGGGGGGAGGAAGGGGGGTGGAGGGGGGTGCGTGTGTGTTTCGGGCGTGCCGGGGGCTGCAGGGCGCGGCCACTGTGCTGTCCATGCTCTTCAGCCAGGTGGGGGAGGGATGGGGGAGGAAGGGGGTGGAGGGGGGTGCGTGTGTGTTTCGGGCGTGCCGGGGGCTGCAGGGCGCGGCCACTGTGCTGTCCATGCTCTTCAGCCAGGTGGGGGAGGGATGGGGGAGGAAGGGGGTGGAGGGGGGTGCGTGTGTGTTTCGGGCGTGCCGTGGGCTGCAGGGCGCGGCCACTGTGCTGTCCATGCTCGTCAGCCAGGTGGGGGAGGAAGGGGGGAGGAAGGGGGTGGAGGGGGGTGCGTGTGTGTTTCGGGCGTGCCGGGGGCTGCAGGGCGCGGCCACTGTGCTGTCCATGCTCTTCAGCCAGGTGGGGGAGGAAGGGGGGAGGAAGGGGGTGGAGGGGGGTGCGTGTGTGTTTCGGGGCGTGCCGGGGGCTGCAGGGCGCGGCCACCGTGCTGTCCATGCTCTTCAGCCAGGTGGGGGAGGGATGGGGGAGGAAGGGGGTGGAGGGGGGTGCGTGTGTGTTTCGGGCGTGCCGGGGGCTGCAGGGCGCGGCCACCGTGCTGTCCATGCTCTTCAGCCAGGTGGGGGAGGGATGGGGGAGGAAGGGGGTGGAGGGGGGTGCGTGTGTGTTTCGGGCGTGCCGGGGGCTGCAGGGCGCGGCCACCGTGCTGTCCATGCTCTTCAGCCAGGTGGGGGAGGGATGGGGGAGGAAGGGGGTGGAGGGGGGTGCGTGTGTGTTTCGGGCGTGCCGTGGGCTGCAGGGCGCGGCCACTGTGCTGTCCATGCTCGTCAGCCAGGTGGGGGAGGAAGGGGGGAGGAAGGGGGTGGAGGGGGGTGCGTGTGTGTTTCGGGCGTGCCGTGGGCTGCAGGGCGCGGCCACTGTGCTGTCCATGCTCTTCAGCCAGGTGGGGGAGGAAGGGGGGAGGAAGGGGGTGGAGGGGGGTGCGTGTGTGTTTCGGGCGTGCCGGGGGCTGCAGGGCGCGGCCACTGTGCTGTCCATGCTCTTCAGCCAGGTGGGGGAGGAAGGGGGGGGGGAAGGGGGTGGAGGGGGGTGCGTGTGTGTTTCGGGCGTGCCGGGGGCTGCAGGGCGCGGCCACTGTGCTGTCCATGCTCTTCAGCCAGGTGGGGGAGGGATGGGGCAGGAGGGGGTAGAGGGGGGCTGCTCGTATGTGCCTGGGAGTCGTAGGCGCAGGGGCGCAGGGGCATGTGTGTTTGGGCACGTGCTGGGAAGGGGAGATGGCAGGGGTGGTGTATTGTGCATTTCTTGTGCGTCCCGGCCCCCGGCACCTGCCTCCTTTCGAGGAGCCCTGTCCGACGATTCGTCTTCCCCCCCTGCACGGAACCCCTCTTCCTCGTCCCCCAACAGAAGTCCGTCTCAGCCGGCGCAGGCGCGGGGCTGCCGGGCGCCGGCACCTCGGGCTCAGTGGCGGCGGCGGCGGCGCTGCTGGGGGGCGGCACCGCTGGGCCCGGGCTGGGCACCGGTGGGCCCGGCAGCATCAGCCTGGGCCGCGCCAAGTGGGGCCGCCTCAATAAGAATCTGGACCTGGCCAAAGAGTGAGTGGGCGTACGGCAGCGTGAGGAACATTTCGGAGATTGTGGGACCTGGCAGTTTTCTGGCACGCCCCTCCCCACCCCTCACACGCACCCCACCCCTCCCACCCAACCCAACCCCGCACCCCCTCACCCCACCACCCACCCCCAGGCAGCTGGAGGCCGCCGAGGCGCGCTGGGCGCTGGACTCGTCTGACTCGGACTCGGACCGGTCCGACATGGGGGCGGAGGACGTGGCGCTGGTCAAGATGCGGGCCACCACCCCGCCCTGGCAGAAGGTAGGGGAGGGGGGTGGGGGGTGGGGGGAAGGGGGCGTTGGGGGGGCATGGGGAGGTTGGAGAGGGGGGGGTTATATGGAAGGGGGTTCGGGGACGGGGGGCTTGACCGAGAAGCTTGCGAGGGATGGGGCATGGGGAGGCCCAGAGGCCGCAGGACCGGCTGAGCTGCAGGGCCGCACAGAGGCATGGTCCGCTCAGCGTCCCGCTGCACCATGTCTGACCTTGCACCGTGCTACCCCTCTCCTCCCTGTCAGGTCGAGCAGAGCCAGTGGGAGGGGCAGTGGGCCAAGCTGGCCAAGCGGCAGGCGCGGGGCGCCCTTGACGTCATGTGGGACCTAGCGGAGAGCTCCAAGCGGGTGGAGGTGAGGGGAGGGGGAGGGAGGGAGGGGGCGGAGGTGAGGGTGGAGGGGTTGATGAGCGGGGGCGGGGGGGTGGAGGTGAGGGAGAAAATTGAACATCGTGGCCGTAGAACACTGCTGAGACAGGAAGGAGTTCAGAAGGGGTTGGAGATACGCCCGGGGTTGTCCGATTGGTCACTGCTGAGGCATCTCCATGCAAGGGCATGGACAGAGTGATGGAAGCCGAGGGAGACGGGGCAGGGAGGGAGGCAGCGTTGTGGCCGCAAACAAGCCCTGGCCTCCTCATCTGCATCGTGCCACCCCCCGCCACCCCCTGCCAGGCGGTCAAGCAGCGGAGGGCGGAGCGAGTGGCTGCGGGCGGCGACGGGACCGAGGGGGCGGACCACTACGACCCAGCCACACAGGTGGGCAGGGGGCGGGTGGGGGTGCGGGAGGTACACGGGCGGGGGCCGGAGCTGGGCAGAGCTAAGGAGCTGGGTATGAGGGCCGGGGTTTGGGTACAGGACCCTTCTGCCCGGGCAACTCTCCGCAACCAATGCAACCAATGCAACCCGGCCGGGCTTTGGGTGCAGAACCCTCTGCGCGTGCTGAGCAGGGGGCTGACGATGTGAAACGTTGTTGCCCGCGACGTACGTTGCCGTACAGGCCCTGCCCGCCCACGTGGTCAACGATCTGCTCGTACACCGCTACATCGACAAGTACAACCGAATGGGCATGCTGGACCAACTGCCGCTCCGTTCGGTTGCCGTGGCGGCGCTGGCGAAGCAGGCGGCGCAGGAGGAGGCGGCCGCCGTCGCGGCGGCGGCAGCGCAGCAGCAGCGCGAGGCGGCGGCGGCGGCAGCGGCAGCCACGGCGGCAGCAGCGGCGGCGGCGGCAGCTGCCGCGGCGGCGGCGGCAGAAGCGCCGGCGCCGGCGGCACCCGAGGGCGTGGTTGCATGAGCAGAACGCCAGACACTGGGGGGAGGGGCAGCAGTACTGGCGAAACTCAACCATGCAGGGGGGCGTCCGACGTGACTGCTGGGGATGTGTGACTGATTCCTGCTGACGACTGCACATGACATCACATTGCAACGCGCGCTGGGGAGGGTGGGCGACTCGTGGCGAAACTGGCCCCGGTGACAAATGTGACTCCGGCCAATATGCGCCTGCGTGGTGACCATCGGCGCTGATAGGTGTGGTCGTGTGTAGGGACGCGGGCGGTGGGCGCAACGCATGGGAGTCCAGCTGGTGCATGGGGTCACTAGGGAGGGGAGGGCACGCAAGGAGGCGAGCTCGGGCGCCGAAGAGGCGCTACAGCTCTGCATTGACCGCAGGTGGCTGGTGAGGGGTGAGGGGTGGTGAAGGGCTTCAAAGCTCGTCGCCGGGGCTGAGACTGGAGCAGGGGATCTATGGTATTGCGCGCCTAGCCAGCACCCGAGCTGTACGCTGGCTGTCCATAGCGGGCGGTGAGAGGCTGCAGGTTGCAGGCTTGCAGCATCTGTTAACCCGCGAGCTAGCTGTGTGTTTCTGGCTTGGCCTGGCGGCGCCACAGTTTATACGTGCCTACCCCGTGCAGATTGCACAGGGCCAGCAGGCAGGCGTGAAGGAGTGTGAAGGATTCTGTGGCAGCGCTGGTCCGGCAGGTGCAGCGTACGGAAGTGTGTCTGTACGGCGGTGCTTTGAATGTGTAAACCTAGCGACTAGCGCTATTCCATCCTTCATACCGGTATGTGGGCTTAGCTACACGGGCTGAAGTCAATGTCGGCCGAAGGCGGCCACTCGCAGGCGCCATGCCTGGCGCCGGACGACGAGCGCAGCCGCTTCCGAGCCATAGGCGACCCTTACCAGAGCTACCAGAGTAAACGGCGACAGGATGCACTGCAGCGACAAAAGGTTGCCCGCCTGCAGAGCGCAAATCGCGCGCGATCCCTGGCGCTGGAGCAGCAGGTGCGACGCTGTGTGCTGAGTTATCAACAACGCGGCGTGGGTAGTTAACCGCGCAGGATGTATCGGGGAGGGCTGCTGCTGGTGCCGACACAGGCATCCGGCGTGCCATTCCGCGCCCCTCCAACCTCCCCTCGGCTGTCCCCACCCGCTGACCAGACGGAAAATGACAGCGACTCTGTCTCTGGTGATGTCGCTGGCAGCATGGATGCAAGCTGTGCGGAAGCAGACGTGGAGCTCGGCGCAGACGAGGGTGCGGCGCGGCCGATGGCTGGAGATGCGGACATGGCGGACGACGTGTCCACTTCGTATGCCCCCAGCAGCGGCGGCCCCCGCGGCCGGGGCCGGGGCGGGGGTCGGGGATCCGGCCTGAGCGGCGCAGCTAAGCGGCGCATGAACGTACGGGCGTACGGCGCCCGGTACGGCAACGAGCTGATGCAGCCTGAGTGGCTGACGGACGTACCGCCCGACCTGGCGGCCAACTGGTGGGGCCTGGGCCGGGGCCTCGGGCGTACCACAGGGGGGCGCAACCGCGGCCCTCTACTGAACAATGCGAGCTTCATGCCGCCAGGGGGTGCCCCGGGGCGGCCTGTTGCCCCATCTAATGACTGGAGTATTAGGGCCGCAGTGTACAGGACCGCGGGGCTAGCCGCATGAGGGGTAGCAAGCGCCATCAACGTGCGGAGCGAGTGATGTCGGCAGGGGACGGGAATGGTAGCAAGCTTAGGACGGGGGCTGCTGCCCTCCAGCGGCTACGCTCCGATCGTTCCCCGACTTGACCCGTCCCCTCGCCCCCTCCCCTGCAGGCTGGTCATGCCCCGGCCCGAGGGGTGGCGCTGCTTGCTGGTGGCCTCCAGGTGGGGCGGGGTGGGGTGGGGGGTGCGGAACCAGTGTGGCTGTGGTGGCGGGGTCGAGGGGCCCTGAATGGCAGTATGTTGCCAAGCGTCAACCGCCGCCCCTCTCCGCCCCTATCCTTGCTGTACTTGCACCTGACTCCGCAACTGCGCGCCGCGTCGCAAGCCCCCCCCCAAATACACACACACGGCCCTTGCACCCCTTTCACCCCTCTCACCCCTTTCACCCCTTTCACCCCTTCCCCCCCCCAGGGGCTCCACGTGCTCCTGGCTCCGCAACGGCTCCCCGCTGCACCGCTTCGCCTCCGCACTGCCGGGGGGCTCCCCCGCCACGGCGCCGCGCGGCGGGGGGCCGGCCGGCGGGGGCCCGGGGGGCGCGGGGGCGGACTTCTGCCTGCTCGACTGCGTCTTCCACCCGCCAACCGCCACGTACTACGTGCAGGTGCGGTGTACGGCAGGGCTATGGTACGGCACTGTATGCTCTCCGATTGGGCATCGCATCGGGCCTCGCAGGCAATTGCTGTCCCTTCTCATCCGCCGAACTTGGCTCACGCCACGGGGCGTGCATGTGCCCTGCCCCCTTGCCTGTAGGGCGACGTCTCAGGGCGCTGATGCTAAACGACTTGCCGGCCTTCACCCAAGGAACGCCCCGCTTCCCCCCTTGTTGCCCTGACAGGACCTGCTGTGCTGGCGCGGATATGCGCTGTACGACTGCCCGGCCGAGTTCCGTACATTCTGGCTGGCCACCAAGCTGGCGGAGGAGGACCTGCTGGGGCCGTTGACTGCCGTACAGCCGCCGCCGCCTGCCGTACAGCCGGCGGCCCAGCCGCCGCCGCCGCCGCCGCCAGCGCAGTCGGGGGCGCAGGCGGCCCCCGCCGATGAGGGAATGGAGGACACTGACGGAGCAGCGGCGGCGGAGGCGGCAGCGGCAGCGGGGGCGGGGGCAGAAGCGACGGAAGCGTCCGGGAGGGGGCGCGGCGGCCGACGCGGCCGGGGGAGAAGAGGCGGCGGAGGCGGCGGAGGCGGCGGACGGGGTGGCGGAGGCGGCTGGAGCAGGGGCGGCGGCGGCGAGGGGGAGGACGTCTCCATGGAGGGGGGCGCGGAGGGCGCGGGGGCACAGGGGGGCGGCGGGAGCCGGGGCGGCCGGGGCGGCGAGCCAACGCAGCAGTCGTACAGGTGGGTGTCGTACACGCGCGCGGGTGCACGTGATGTGGGTCGGGGTGGGACTAAGTGGATGGAAGGAACGCCCCTGCCCGCGCTTGGGTGTGGCGACTTGAGGGACTGTGCTCTCACCCCGCCACCCGGCCCCCGGCCCTCCCAAGCCTGACCCCTGTTCCTTCCCGCTCACTCCATTACCGCTGTCACAGGATCGTGCCCCTCCCCGTGTGGACCTGCGACCTGGCCGGCCTGCGGGCGGCGTACGGCGCACAATGGCCCGCTGCCGTACCCGCGCCGCCGCCCGCGCCGCCGCCGCCGGCCCTGGCGGCGGCACTGGCTGCTTCCTCCGCCGACGCCGCCGCCGGGGCAACGCCCGATGCGGGGATGGCGGTGGAGGGGCACGGCGCGGGCTCCAACGGCCAAGGCGCCGGTACGACCGTGCCGTACGACGGTACGGCAGCAGTACATGATGTGTGCGCGGAGTTCGTACGGGACGGGCTGTACCTGCTGCACCGGGCCGGGCACTACACGCCCGGGCCGGCGCCCTGCCCCCTGGCGCTTCTGTGGAAGGACCTGGGGTGCAGCAGGTGAGGGGCGGCGGGGGGGGGAGGGGATATGGGGAACGGGAAGGGGAACGATGAGCCATTGGTGATGAGGGGCTTGGAGCAAAGCCCCGCCTTCCCGGCCCTGTTCATACCAACCCCATCCCTTCCCCCCCCCTGACAGGTACCTGATGGACACAGACGCCAAGGGGGCGCCCCTGGAGCACCAGGTGGGGGGCAGGGGGGGGGGGGAAAGGGGGGGGAAGGGGTAGGGGCCAGGGGGGTCTAGAGGGGACGGGGAGGGAGCGAAAGGGAGGGAGGGGCAGCTCAAGGGCCACGGTCTGCCACGAATACTCTCCACCTGGACGCACGTGCCCTTGCCCCCAACTTCCCCCTTGCCCCCTTTCGGGCTCTAAAGCCACTAACTCGTCAATATTACCCCTTTCCCCCCTTTCCACGTGTAGATTGCCGTACTAACGTACCGCGCCGACCGTACGGTGGCCACGGAGGACTCCCCCCCCGTGGTGCTGGGGCGCATGCCGGAGGCCTGGGTGGGGGCCATGGGGCCGCGGCTGCAGGCGGGGGACCTGCTGCGCTTCTCCATCCTGGAGGTGCGTGGAGGGGGGGGAGGGGGGCAGGGGAGGGTTGAGGGGGAGGGGAGGGGAGGGACAGGGAGAGGGAAAGGGGGTCGGTTACGCGGCGGAGGGGAGGGGGGCAGGGGAGGGGGTCTGCTGCGCGTCGCCACCAGAGGGGTGGGCGGAGGTGCATGCGGGCCGAGGGCAAGCAGAGGGGAAAGCCAGGCAGGGCAAGCAGGATGCCGAAGCGAATGCTAAGCCCGATCTGCTCGCCAGGGTTCGCTCCACTTCCGCTGTCCTCCCTCCCCTCCCTCCCGTTTCTTGGGGCGGCATCCACTTCCACGAGGGCCGCTTTGCGAAGTCAAGCCCTTTCCCCCTCACTCCCCCCCTGTCAGGGCGGCATCCACTTCCACGAGGGCCGTCCCTCGGGGGCCGACCTCCGCTACGAGGGCCCCGCGGGGCAGCGCCGGGGCCGGGCCGACCCCTTTTCCAAGCTGCTCTTCCAGCGCCTGGCGCGGACGCAACCGATTCGGTTGGAGGCGCTGGCGGCGGCGGCGGCGGCGCCCGTGCCGGTGCCGGCGGCGGGGCAGGCGGCGGCGGCGGAGTTTGGGATGCCGGCATGAGACTTTGGGGGCGGGTGGTGGCAGGGGGTGAGGATGAGAAGGTGTGTGTGTGTGCTGAGGAGCCGCGTCGCAGCTACCTGGCAAAGCAAGGTACTGAGGAGGCGGTGAGGCGTGAGGGGGCATTTCGTAGTCAAGAGGCGAGGCAGGCAGTGTGGGGTTGCGGGTGACAAGCTGGCGTAGTCTCCACTGTGTGTGCCCGCAGCGCGGACGTGGGAAGACGACGCATGGTCGCACGGCTGCAAGGGCCGGCGGCGGGGCACGGACGAGGGGAAGGGCCGGCGGCGGGGGGGCCTAAGTCGGACTGTCGGCGAAAGGCGGCGGGGGGATGTGGTTGACAAGTTTGGGCATAGGCCGGTGTTCGGGCCCGGGCCGTCGCTGGGATCGGGCGGTGGCGGTCGCGGCGGTGCTTTGATAAGGTCTTGATCTTGCTGTGAAGCCAGGTACGGCTGGTGTCGTCATGTGAGCTTTACATGTTGGAGCGGCTTCGGTTGCCGTCCCTTGTAGGCCCTCGCAGACCTTCCTTCGAGCAGACTGTGGCCTGCGGCCTGCAGCTCCCCTTCGCCCCTCCAGCCCTCTCCAGCCGCACTCGACTGAGGGACACGGCATCGCCGCATTGCCACTTCGTCAGCCTCTCGCCGCAGCCCCACAGCGGCCTCACCGCAGCCAGACCGCAGCCAAACCCTAAAAGCACCGGTGAGCTTCCGACCACGCTGAGGGCTCCTAGGGCTCCATGCCGAGCCCGACCTACCCCGGTCCCGCCCCACGCGGCTCCCCGCCATACGGTACCCTGCGGGCACACCCCTGGCAGCGCCCTGCGCGGCCCGTGCCAGGCCGCTCTGGTGGCCCCCCGCAAGCCACGCCCCTCTTTGCCCCTTCCCACCCCCCACGCACACGTGCATCCCCCTTCGCCGTCGTCCGGACTGCGCTGCACGGCCCCTGCGACCATAGAACCCCACGTACAGAGGGCCCAAAGCCCAAACCGTCCGCGCGCAAAAAACTTCGGGCCCCACAAGGCCCTACTCGGGCCCTTGCCCGCTCCATCAGTCGCCGCGCCCGTCTGCCAAGGGTCCCGGCTGCTTGCGTCGCCGAGTGCTGTGCTCAAGCCCTTCCCCCTCCCTCACAGCCCCCCACCCCGCCCCCCATAAGGGCCTCACGCCTTCTGCCGCTTGCTGGGCGGCTCCCCGTCCCCCCCGGCCGCCGCAGCCCCCTCACCCCCCCCCGCCTGTGCGCCCCCCGCAGCGTCCCCCCCGGCCGCCTCGGGTGCCGCCGCCGCCGCTTCCCCCGCCGGCGCCCCCCCGTCCGTCTCCATCGCGCCCGCCCCCTCCGCCCCCTCAGCCGCCGGCTTGGCCTCGGCCTCGCCCTCCGCCGCCGCCCCGCCGTCGCCGCTCGCGCCCCGCCCGCGGCCGCCGCGGTTCTTGCCCTTGCCGCCGCGGCCCCTGCCGCCGCCGCCACCGCCGCCGCCGCGGCCGCTGGGGCCCGCTGCGCTGCCGTCGCCCTCCGCCTGCGGCCGCGTCTGGTCGGGCCTGAGAGGGAGGAGGACGGGCGGAGAAAAGGGTGGTGCAGGAGCGCGTGTGTTGGCAAACCGCGGACGCGTATCAAGGGGTGCGGGGGGTCCGTCGCTCGACTACCGGACCCTGGTTGATGCCAGGGCGGCTATGACTGCTGCCTTCCCAGCTCCAAGTTCCGGAAAGTGTTGATGCCAAAATAGGTGCATGAGGGTCCGAAAACGGGAGCGCAGCTGTGATTGCTGCCTTCCCAGCTGGGTCCTTGGCAGGCCCCTCCCCTCTCCCCTTCCCCTCTCTGCACCCCCCCACCCATGCCCCAACCCCCCCTGCTCCGCACCTGCCGTGCCGCGCCTTGGGCCCCCAGTAGGCGGGGTTGTGCACGAAGCGGGGCGCCTTGTCCTGCTTAGTGCGGGCCATGGCGGAGGCCACCACGGAGAAGTTGGCCTCGAGCGTGGGCTGGGGGGGGGGAGGGGGAGGTGAAAAGGAGCGGGAAGCGGAGGGGTGATGTTTGACGGAGGGGGGTTTGGAGGGTGCGTGTGCGTGTGCGTGCGCCCTGCTTGGGATGCTGCTCCCCCTCTCTCCCCCGCCCCACCGCCCCCACCTTCTTGGCCAGCAGCCGGGCCGCGTACGAGTCCGGGTCCTCCATGGCCGCCCCCCCTTCCGACCCCACGCGTCCAAAACACACACGGTTTCCCCCTCCACTTCCCCCCCGCCCCCACCTCCTTGGCCAGCAGCCGCGCCGCGTACGAGTCCGGGTCCTTCATGGCCGCCGCGGAGGGCCCCGAGCGCCGCACCCAGCACCGCACCACGTCCCACACCACCCCTGGGGGGGCGTCCGTCTTGATGGCCAGCGGGCAGCAGTGCGAGCCGGAGACCCTGGGGAGGCGGGGGCGGGGGCGGGAGGCGGGGGCGGGAGGCGGGGGCGGGAGGCGGGGTGAAGGGGGTGTTTCGCGGTGCCAGGGTGTCAGCGGGAAGGGCAGTTGTGCAGGTGTGAGACGGCGGGTGCGTTCCCTGTCACCCCAGCTGGACGGGCGCATCCTTTCCATCGCCCTTTCCATGCCAGAGCGTAACGGGAAGGACAAAGGGCATCGGGCATGGAGGGGGTGTTGCGCATTGACGTATTGTGTCACCCGACGGCCTGAGCGTGGTGGGACTGGAGTGCGCGTCTCCTCCATCGCTCCAGCCTCTCCCCTTCCTGCCTCCTCTCTCACCGGTACCCGGCGTTGACCAGGGCGGAGCGGAATTGGTCGGTCTTGGGGGCCGTGGCGCGGACCTGAGGGGTGGTGGTGGTGGTGGACAGAGTCAGAGCGCAGGAGGGGTAGAGGGGAGAGGGGCCTCAGTGAAGGGGGCTGGACGAAGGGTCGGCTGAGCAGCAGGGCTGCGAGCACGGCTACCGTGTGCAGGGGTTGATGGCCAACCAGCCCCGATGCCGTACGTACCGCCTTGCACATGTCGTGCAGGTTGTAGTACAGCGGGGCGTCCGGCAGCTCGGCCACCACGGACAGCAGGTAGCCGCGGATCTTGACGGCCTGGGGTGGCAGGGGCAGAATCCAGAACGTGGTTAGCACGATCAAGGTGCGGGGTTGCTTGCAAAGGCCAGGCCCCGTTCCTACCCTGCCCCCTCCCCCCCCGTGTCGAGTTTGTCCCACACCCACACCAAGAATGCCTCCTGAGCCCCTCACCTGTGCGTAGACCTTGGTCCCCTTGGAGTCAATCTCCTCCAGCACCTCTACACGGGTGAAGGGAGAGGGCAGAGAGGGGCGAATCCAGGTGAAAGGCCAGCCAGAGGAGCATAGGGGCCTTGCCCTCCGCCAGCCCTTCCCCGTGATCCCCCTTCACTCCTGCCGTCTCCACTACATATACGGCCTCCCTCTCTCACCCCGCGCAAAGTCCGCGTCGTGCAGCGGCCCGTTCCAGATGGGCCCCCCCATGATGTAGCCGCTGCCGGTCTCGGGGCAGCGCTCCGAGGGCACCCCGGGCCCCGCCCCCGGCATGAACTTCTTGGAGTTGCCCTGCGCCTTGCACTGGCCCACGGGCTGGGGGGGGGGGGAGGGGTTGGAGGGGGGAGGGGGGAAGGGAGGGTGAGGCAACGAGGGTGCAGGGTGTGAGGAGGGGTACATCCACGACCCTGGCATCACCCAATTCTTCTAGCCTATTGAGGGCCCGCCGCGGAAGCTTCAGTGCCCCTCATTCTCTCCCACCACCCCTGACCTCCCTCCCGCCCCCACCTGCAGCCAGAATGCGTCGCAGCCCGAGCTCTGCCATAGGTAGGACAGGCGCTGGGGGGCCTCCTTGACCTGGAGACACGGGATGGTGGTGGTGGGGGGCAGCGGCGGCGCGTGAGAGGCGGCGATGGGGGTTGCGTGCCTCGAGCCCGCCATCCTTAGCGGGCTGTGTCAGCACGTTCCCACCAGTGCGGGCCCCAACGCAGGGGTCATTCCCCTTCATGCCGATCTATGAGCTCCGTGTCCTTGTCCCTCGCCCCTTGCCCCCTCCCTTTCTACCCCCCTCCTGCCCCCCCTCACCCACCTCGTTGGGCGCCGTGTACACGCGCACGAACAGGCGCACGTAGAAGTCCACCGATAGGGACAGCAGGGGCACGATGCGCCGCTTGTAGCTGGGGAGGGGATTGGGTGGGTGGGGGTGGAAGGGTGGGTGTAGGTGGGGATGTGTGAGGGGGTGGTTGGATGGGGAGGGAGGCCGTGGGCGATGTGACGCGGAGAGCTGAGTCACACCCTCTGGAGCCCCTCCACCCATGCCCATCGCAATCTGCCGTACCGCGCCGCGTGCGTCTCCAGGCAGGCCAGTACGATGCGCAGCGCCATCTCGTGGCAGTACGGCCGGTGTACGGGATAGCAGCCGTAGTTGGACCAGCAGTTGGTGCTGGGCGGTTGGGCGGGGGAAGAGGTTGAAGCGGTGTAGGGATTGAAAGGTAAGGGCCCTTCGGGTGTAAGCCCCCCGGCTTTGCCTTGGCTTGACTCCGCCTGCTCTTGCTTCCCCGCCCCATACGGGCTCCCCGCCAGCACGCCCTCAGCCCCGGGCTACGTGCCCCCACCCGACCACCTCTCTATCACCCCTCCGCCCTCCCTCCCCTTCCCTTCCCTCCCCCTGCCCCCCCTTCCCCTCTCCTCCTCCCCGCCCCCACCTGTTGTTGCCGCACAGGTTTGCCATGTCCGTGGCTGTCACCATGAGCAGGCCCCCCTCGGACACCGCCTGGATCGCGGTATCCAGCAGCGAAGCGGGGGTGCCGTACGGATCCAGATCCACCACGTCGTAGGCCTGACCGAGATGGTGGAGTGGGTTTGGGCGGATGCAGGGGAGGGTTGCATCAGGAACGAGAGGGCGGGAGCAGACCGGGAGCGAACCGGATGCAGGGACGAGCAGGGCCGGGTCAGCTGCATCACCTAGCCATTCAAGCCCTGGCTTCGGGCGTACTCAAGCTTCGGGCGGACCTTGGCGGCCCCCGCCAATCCCGACGCGTCCCCAAACACACACGCCTTTCCCCCCATTCCCACCCCACCCCCCCCTCACCCCCGGGTTCTGCATCATGGTCAGCCGCGCGTCACTGCACAGTGTACGGATCTTGGCGGCCGCCGCGCCGCCGTTGAGCGCGATGTTGCGGCGCATGGCGGCGGCGGCGCCCGGATCCAGATCGTTGGCGTCGATGGATCCCAGCTCCGGAACCTGGATCCAGCGACAGGTGGGATTAGCAGATGGGAAGCGGCTACGGGATGCCCACGACCTCACCCCTCCCTGCGCCCATGTGCACGCCCGCCCTGGCAACCGCAACCCTGCACCCCTGCCCGAGCCCTCCCTCCCCGGATCGATACCACCCATCGCCTGCTGGACAGCATGTGGCCGGGCCCGCTCCACCGCGACCATCTCCCCTCCCTCAAACCCTCCTCCCCCCCTCACCTCCAGGGCGTACCGAATGGACCTCAGCCCACTGGCCGCCAGCCCCTCCAGCAGCCGGGGGGAGGCGGGGGCGCCGCCCTTGCCACCACCCCCCTTGCCACCACCCCCCTTGCCACCACCCCCCTTGCCACCACCCCCCTTGCCGCCGCCGCCCTTGCCGCCGCCGCCCTTGCCGCCCTCGCCCTTGCCTCCGCCGGCCGCCCCCTTCTCGGGCGCCGAGCCCTCGCCCTTGTCCCCTCCAGAGGGCTTGTCGCCCGCACCGGCGGCGTCGCCAGCGGCAGCGGCGGCCTCTGCGCCCTCGGCCTTGGGGGCCTCCGCCGCCTTCTCCTCGCCGCCCGCAGCGGCAGCGGCGGCGGCCGCAGCGGCGGCGCGCTGAGGGTCAGGGGCAACGAGGGAAAAGAAGGTTCACAGAGGTGACGGGAAGAGGAGGGTGAGGGCGTAAGCGGCCTGCGCCCGCCCCAGGCTGCTCCCCCTCTTCGCCCACCCTCCACCAAGGGCCCTGCCCCTCAGGCACACCTCCCTTGCCTCGACCACGCCCGCCCTGCCACACAACAGCCCCCCACCTCCTTGCGGCCGCCCTTCTTGAGCGCCCCCGACTTGATCTCGCCCTCCCGCTTGCGCAGGAACAGGCGCAGGGCGGCGATGGAGAGGTCGCGGTTGGTCACCTGGGGTGTTAGGTGTGATGGTTAGGTGTGATGGTTGGTCACCTGGGGTGTTAGGTGTGACGCGGAAAGTGTGGTGAAGGGCTGCTCGGGCAAGAGGCGAAGTGCGGCGTGGTGGGGGCTGCATGCTCATGCCAGAGGAGTGCAGTAGGAGGCAGGCTTGGGTATTGTGTACGGAAGGAGGAGAGGGGCGTGGGTGCTGGCACGCCGACCGGGGGTCCTGCCTGCCCTCCGCTGCTGGCGGCCCCTGGCATCCTGCACTTCCCCGTCCCCGCTTCCCCCTTAGCTCCCCTCCCTTAGCTCCCCTCCCTTAGCTCCCCTCCGTTAGCTCCAGGGAAGGGCCCCACCTGCGCCTCATTGTAGAACACCTCGTTGCCCTTCTGCAGGATTTTGGCCTGGCCCTCCTGCAGCACTTTGTAGCCGGGCGGGATGGCGGGGCCCGCGTCCGCGCTGCCGCCCGCTCCGGCCGCGGCTCTGCGAGGTGTACATATGTATAAGGGCGCAGGCCGGAGAGCCGAAGGGACAGCATCACGCTCGGCGCCGCCGGAATGCGAATGCTGGGTCTCGCGGTTGCGCGAGTTTGACTCACCCGGCCGCGCCGTTGGTATCGGTACCGCTCATAACGCTGCAGCAGCGGTCAGGCGAGGACTTATGCTGCTGCGAGGCGACTCGCTGACCGTCGGCCGACGACGGCTCGCAACTGGGGCTTGTGGAGCGTCAAGTAGGCCCCTTTTGAGTTTGCAAGTGAGAGAAGCCTTACGATTGATGCGTTGCGTGAGGTCGTGTGAGGGGGTCGGCGACCTTGACGGGCCCAATGCCGGCACACACACGCCTCTCCCCTCCGCCCCCGAGCCCCAGCAATGATACCCCTTTCCGCCCGCAGCCCGAGCCGTGCAAGCGACACTCCCACCAGCCTCATTCAACTGATCCATAGCGGCATTCTGGCGTGGCGTGGGCGGTCAAAGGCCTGCGCGTGTCTCCTGTACCATCCTGCGGCACATCGGCTCTTCAACCTCACCCCTCTCAGGTTCAGGACTGTCCCCGTGACACCCCCTCGCTACGCATCCCTTGCACGCTGGATTGGGCTGTGGCTCTTCCTGCTCAGCCATGCCGACATGCAGTTCGAGCGCTTGCAGGCAAGCCCCTGGCCCCCCGCGTCGTACCATGTTGGCCCTCACAAGCCAGAGGCATCATATGGCCAACGAGCTCGTCGACGTGCACGGTGCACCGGACGGCACGAACCTGAATCCAAACCCGGCACATCGCGCGCGCCAAGGGGCTTTGGTGCTCGTCGCAGTAAGAGCACAACAGTGCATCCTTATTCTTATCGTTGCTACTTGTAGGGCACGCGCTCAGCGTTGCGCGGACTTTTGCTCGGTGTTGTTCAACTGCGCCCTGCGTTTGCTCCCACGCGTCGCCATACAGCGCCAGGGCATAAGGTCTACATAGGAAGCACGCTCGGGCCGGCGGCCAGCGCTGCGGTCTGGCTTTCGCGCCAATTTGAACAGCATGACCGAGGATGCCGTCGCGCCCGCGCTGGGCGAGGCCGGCCAGCCACAGCCAAAGCGCGCTCGGATAGCACCCGCACCACTGCAGGCCACCAGCGCTGGCCCACCCGCCGCGCTGGGCCCGTCCTCAACAACCGGCACCACCCTCGCGCCTCCGCCCCTCCCCGCCCCGGTCAAGCCGGCACCCCAAGCGCTGGCACCCGCTAGCGGGGCCCTGCCCTCTGGTGTGACCACCACCACAGCCTCCGTGGCTACGGCCCCCGCACAGCCTACAGCTGACGCCAAGCCCGCGGCCAAACCGGCCCCAGCAGCTGGCGTCAAGCCATCCGCGGTGCCAGCGTCGGCATTCATTGCTGACGCCCACGAGGCAGTTCGCTTCCGGGCCCTGACCTGCTCAGGCCGCGAAGCCCTGCTCACGGAGATCGAGGCCGGAGGGGCGCCTGTCTCGGTGGACTTCCTGCATCAGCATTTCGGGGATTCCGAGCAGATCCGCGGCTACAGCGGCCTCGTGATCACGATCTGGATGCACGTGCCGACGTGGCACACGTGGATCGACATCCAGTACGACGCCAAGCGGCCCGGGGCGGATCCGCTGAGCAGCATCTTCGAGGGGGCCTACCCCTGCGGCTACTGCCGGACCAAGGTGGGGCCCCTGAAGCGATGGGGCGGGGGCCGTGAACGGGACTGGAGCTTGGGGGCTGGTGGCCGGGTCCATACGGCACGTTTTTGGGGGGGAGATGCGCCTGATCGCTGAGACAGAGCCAGGGACTCTCGGTCTTCGGGATGCATCACGCGATCACGGCGGTATGGACGGCACTAGGCAAGAGGAGCCCCCTCTCCCCTTCCTCCATTTCGAACTCCTCCCTTCAGGACGACTTCCTCTCCGCCGTGCTGGCCACCGCCGCCGCCCTGCCCGACCTGGCCTCCCTGGGGCAGTGCGCGGGCCGCCTCACCCTCACCGCCGCCCGCCCGGCGGCGCTCTACGGCTGCGCCACCACGGCGGCCGCTGGGGCAGGGGCCTCGGGCAAGGCGGCGGGGGCGGCCGTGGAGGTGGCGGTGCGGCGGTTCCAGCTGTGCAACGCGCCGCAAGAGGTCAAGGTGGGGAGGGGAGGTCAAGGTGGGGAGGGGAGGTCAAGGTGGGGAGGGGAGGTCAAGGTGGGGAGGGGAGGTCAAGGTGGGGAGGGGAGGTCAAGGTGGGGAGGGGAGGTCAAGGTGGGGGGGAGGCAAGTGGGAGCGCGCGGGGTGTGGGCTGGGATGTGCCCCTGTTCCTGCCCCTGCCCATCCCCTGGGACCTGTTTCCCAACAGATTGTTCCCTCGGCTTACACCAGCAGCCCCCAGCAACCACAACAACACCCCCCCTCCCCCTCCCCCACCCCCCAGGCCCTCCACCAGCGCCTGGAGCCGCTCCTTCTCTTCACCATCGACGGAGCCAACTTCATCGATGACGAGGACCCCTCCTGGGAGCTGCTGCTGCCCGTGGCCAGGGCGCCGGACGGGGGCTGCCTGGTGGTGAGCGGGGGGGGGGAGATGGGGAGGCAGGGAAAGGGGGGGGAGCTGGCAGAGGGGAGGCGGGCGTGCGCGTGCGCTCCCGAGGGAGCAGGGAGAGCCTAACCACAGGTCAGCCCGAGCCAGAAGGGGATCATTGTGACTAGTGTTTTGGGGGACAGGAGCAGGGCTGTTACTCGGCCCGTCTCGCGCACGGCCATACCCTTTCTCAATCCCCACCCCCCACTCTCCCCCCGGCCCCCAGCTGGGCCTGGCCACGCTGTTCAACTTCTACGCCTACCCCGCCTCCTGCCGCCTGCGGGTCAGCCAGGTGCTGGTGGTCAGCCCCTGGCAGGTGGGCGGGGGAGGGAAGGGGAGGGGCGGAGGGGGCGGGGATGAGGCTCTTGCGCGAAGGGAATGGGGTTGAAGGGGGGGAACTTCGGGTTACCTGTTGTGGCTTCCGCCTGGGTCTCACCCTCCTGGCCTCCGCGTGTCCGTCTCCCCGACCCCCTTGTCCTCCTTCACCTGACAGGGCCTGGGCCTGGGCAAGGCCCTGCTCCGGCTGTCGTACGATCTGGCATCCAAGCGGGGGTGCGCGGATCTCACGGTGAGGGTGGGGCGCAGTGAGGGAGGACTGCGGGGAGAGGGGACCAGGCATAGGGGCGCAGGGGCCATGCAGTGCTTCCCCTGGTCCCGGACAGCGTGACGGGGTACAGCAGGGTGTAGCAGGGCAGTAGTAGGGTGGGTGCTCCCTGCGCCGCCACCTGCTGTGTGGGCTGGCCTGGGAACCTCGCCACACCGCCTTGCCCACCGCGCTCACCCCCCAGTGCCACTCGTGACCCTTCCCACGCGCCCATCCTCACCCACCCCTGCCCCCAGGTGGAGGACCCCACCCCCAACCTGCAGCGAGTGCGCGAGAAGCTGGAGGTGGAGATGATGCGGGGGCTGCCCTGGCTGGCGCAGCAGGCGGACAAGGTGGGGAGGGGGGATGGGGGATGGGAGGGGGCAAGGGACGGGGAGGAGACGTGTGGAGGCGGGCTGGGCTGAGGCTCCGCTGTGCGTCCCGCTCACGCATGCTCAAGGGCCCGCAGCCAACACGACTCTACCCATCCTTTTCCCCGCTCGTTCTTTTGCAGTGCCTGGCCGCTGCGGCGGAGGGCCGGTCCTCCTGGCCGGGTTGCGCCTCCCGCGCCCCCACGCCCGCGCCCGCCCCCTCCTCCTCCGCCCTACCCGCCTCCTCCTCCGCACCCACGCAAGCCGCACCGGCGCAGCCCGCCGAGGCCCAAGCCGAGCCCATGGAAACCGACGGGCCCGCAGCCGGGGCCCAGGCGGATGCGGCCCAGGCCCAAGCGGGCCCCGCCCAGGCCCAGGCCCAGGGGCACCCGCTGCTGTCGGAGCACGCCTTCTTCGCGGCTCTTGGGGCGGCGCCGCCCGAGGGCAAGCAGCTGCCTTCTGACGTGGCCGAGACCGCGGCGGCGGCGGCGGCGGAGAAGTGGCGGCGGCGCCTGGCGGAGGCGGAGGCAGCGGCGGCGGCCGCCCTGGCGGCGGAGGCTGCCGCGGCCGGGCCCTCCGCGGCACCGGCGGCGGAGGCGGAGGCGTCGGGGACGGAGGCGGCGGGGTCGGCCTCTGCCGACCCCCTGTGCGGTGCGCTGCTGCCTCCGGGGGACTTCCTGAGCGCCGTCAGCAGGGAGCTCCGGATGCACCGGGGGCAGGTGCGTGTCCGCTCTTATGGGGAGTTGCTGTGGAAGCGTAACGTGAAGTGGCCGCATGACGCGGGAAGCGAGGAAACGGAGACGGAGATTGATCCGCGCACGGCCGTGTGGGGCAGCAGCACAGCATGGGCTCGGGTGGATTGCAACTGCAGGTTTGAGGGGCTCGGGTGAATTGCAACTGCAGCTTCAGAGACGTGCTACGCCCGGGCTGTAGCCTTCCAACACTTCACGCATGGCTCCCTCGCCTCCCCTCGCTCGTTTCTACGCCTTAATACAACACATTCTCCCCGTGAATCTCCCTGCCCCATCCCCCCCTCCCCCCTCCCCCAGGTCCGTGTGGTGTGGGAGGCGCTGCTGTGGTGCGCCCCCGGCGCCCGGAGGCCGCGGGCGCAGGCGGCCCTGGAGGACCTGGTGCGGCGCCGCCTCGAGGTGGGGAGGGGCGAGGGGGCGGAAGGGAAGGGGAATGCCGGAGGGGAGTGGGGTGGCGGAAGGGGGAAAGACTGGTGTGTAGACGCGTGCGTGGCTGGGTGCGTGGGATGGGGTCGAAGGCAGAGGCTGGTACCGGTACGCTGGCAGGCCAGGTGCGGGCAGATTCCAGGATGTGATGCCAGGCTCGGGCCTCGCACTGTGGCCTGTCGACATGGGTGTGGGTCTGGCAACGAGGCAGGCCGGTACGTACGGGGCAGCCCCCTTGTGCTCACCTCCTGCATCGCCTGCACTTCCTCTCGCCCACCCCATGCCCCCTCCACCCGCACCCTCCACCCGCACCCTCCACCCTCACCCTCCACCCGCACCCTCCACCCCCGCACCCCCAGTCCCAACACTTCTCGTCCGTCGGCCGCGCCGCCGCCTCCAAGCGCCTGGTCGACTGCCCGCCGCCCAAGCCCGGGTCCGCTGCCGCCGCTGCCGCCGCCGCCGCCGCCACGGGTGAGGCCGCCGACGCCGCCGCCAAGCCCGCCGCCGCCGACCCCCCGGCTGGGGTGGACGAGAGCGGCCCGACCAACTTCTTCATGTACCGCGTACTGCCGGGCCGTACGGGTGGTACGGCGGCCGCCACCGCCGAGGGCGGATCGGACGGATCTGGGGCGAACGGATCTGGATCCGGATCCGCAGCACCGGCGGCCGACACGGGGGCCATCGCCACCGGCCGCCTCAACCTGACGCAGGTAGGGCGGGAGTCTGCTTCGGTCCATAGACCTGCCTGTCGCTTTCGGTCCTTGCGAACCTTCGGGTTGCCAACTGCCAAAACGTCAACCGCTGCCAACCGCCCCCAACCGCCAGGTGACGGTTGAGGACAAGGCGGCTCGCATGGAGGAGCTGATGGACGAGCGGCGGCAGCAGCTGGATTCCCTGGCGGAGGTGCTGTCGCGGCCTGCGGGGCTGCCGCGCCGCCGCCCCAACGCCAGCGCCGCCGCCAACGCACCCAAGCCCGACCCGCCCGCGCCCCGGCCCACCGCCGCTCCATCCGCGGCTGCGGCTGCTCCTGCACCTGTGTCGGGGGCGAGCGCTGCATCGGGAGCCGCGCCGGCGGGGGCAGGGGCCGGGGCGGGGGCCGAGGGGGGTGCGGTGAAGAAGAAGGCCAAGGCTGACGTGGCAGCGATGATGAGGGCCCTGGAGGGGCGCATGTGAGGGCCTGGGGGGGAAGTGGGTGAGGGCCACGTATTGTGTTTGGGCGGTAAGGGTAAGGGTGAAAGCAGACAACGGAGGTCCTTAAGAGGAGCGCATGAGGGGATGAGGCATGAAGCGGCAGGGTTAGAAGGCAAGCAAGGCGGTCTCGTGGCAGTCGTCTCTCTGCCGCGTTTAGGGGGCCTAACAGGACAGGAACATGCAGCTGCATGCTGCTGGATGCTGCTGCTGTGATCATGTTGCGCGCGATGGCTGCACCGGGGGCCGCAGCGACGAAGACGGCGGGCCATCGGAGAGCTGGAGAGGGCAGGAGAAAGTTAGAGGCTGCGGCTGGAGGAGGTTGGAGGGGACGCGCAGGGGCCTGGCTATGTTCTGAAGAGCGTTGGATTCTGGTTCCGTGGCCTGGCTAGCGCGGCGATCCAGGGCGTAGGCTGTGCGCAACACACGGCGTAGGGTGGGGCAATCGGGGCATGCGAGCTGTCCCTTGGCGGAGGTGCTGTCCCGGCCTGCATGGCTGCCTCGCCAGGAGCCCTCATGTCGTCCTGTGCCCCGCCGCCGCGGCGCCGCCCCAACGCCAGCGCTGCCACCACTCCCAAGCCCGACCCGCCCGCGCTGCGGCCCGCCCCCGCCCCCGACTGCTGCTGCTGCTGCGCCGTTTCGCGCGCGGTGGCTGCACCTACCGGGGGCCGCAGCGACCGACGGGGACAGCGGGCAGCGCTGCTATCTTCCTTTCGTTCTCGTGCAAGTTTCGATTCTGAGGGCTCTGCACGAAACAGTGCTGAGAGCCAGAATTCCCCCCTGCGAGGCCCGAAACCTTCTGGCCATGGGAGCCAGAACACCCCCCTGGGAGGTCCAGATCCTTTTGGCTGGGTAGGGTTGGACGTGCGGGGCCGGTCCAAATGTTCTCCTCCAGGTGCAGACGTGCTTTCTGGCCCGCAGTGCGTGCAGCAGATGCTAGGCCGCGTAGCCCTCTCGGTCCCATCCTGGCCCCTCGTGCCCCAGGTCCACTAGGGTGGAGCCAGAACACCCCCCCGCCGAGGCCCGAAAAAGAAGGAAAAGAAGAAGATACCAGCACTGGCACGAAAGCGTTTAGGCAACTTTCCTGCAGGGGTCACGAAGGATTCTACCCTCGAGACCCATGTTTCGTGCCCATGTACCGAAGGTTCAGGCCCCTTTCGGGCATCTGGGCCAAGCTGGGGAACACTTTCTGACAAGGTCGATCTGACACAAGGGTTCACGGTGTCAGTTGCACTAAGAGCCAAGCCCCAGGAAGATAGTAGCAGTGCAGCACTGACAGCGGGCCAGCGCGCACGGCTGGCTGGCTGGCCGGAGAGCGCCGGAGAACGTTGTGGACTGGAGGGAGCGGATGGGACGGGCCGGGCTTTATGTGCGTGTGGGAGGGTGGCCGAGGGTGGGACGGTACGACTCACCAAATTAGACAAGCGGGGCGCCCCCACAAGCGATAGGGATAATGAAACTAAAGCTTGTGGCATCGCAGGCTAGGCGTGGCAGGCACGCACGCCAACACGGGGTAATCCCGGGGGGCCTCGCCGCCCGAAGAGCCTGACGGCGGCGGGAGCCCAAACTAGAAAATTCCGGCACGCACGCAACCTCCCAAGCCCCCCCACTTTGCCTCCGATTCACTTGCCCCGCGAACAGCACCGAGGCCCTCGCCGAGGCCGCGCTCCCAAGCACTACGCCCCACATCGCACGGAGCCACGGACTAACCCACGCAAACCCGCATGTCGGATTTCGCCTGTTGCACAAACACATGCGCCTCCCGTCGCTCTGTCCAGTTCGTACACTCCGCCGCAGGGCCACGAAAGGGGCCACAGGATTACCCTATATCCACCGCTAAACAGCGGGCGTCTGCGCCTGCTCAGAATCACACGACTCAAGCGCTACACGCCTCAATCCGCTTACGCGGCTACGCTAGGTCCCGCCTTGCAAATGACACGAGCTCCTTTGCTCGTACGGAACAGCCTGGAATCGCATGGGAGCCCGACGTGTTGCCCCCCGCAAGGCGGGGCCATCGTGCATCCACATTCGCGGCGCCGCGCGCGCCTGCCCTTGCCTCTCCAGCGGCAGTCTTCACAGCGACGTGCAGACGCTCAAGGAGTAACGGTGGTGGTCCAGGAGCTGCCGTCTGCGGGGCGTGGTGGGCAGAGAGGGCGGACGCAAGCGGAGGGCAGTCAGCGGGAGGGAGGGAGGGGAGGGGAGGGAGGCTGCACAGGGAGTCCCACTCCACGGCCGGTACCACAGTCTCTTGGCGACCGGCAGGAGCGCACCTGCCAGGGCCCACACGAAGCTGATCTGGTTGAGGTAGTTGCCCGACTGGGTCGTGTCACCGCCGGCCAGGCCCGTGATGTACTGCAGGTACGGTGCGCTCGTGGCGCTCGGGGCGCACGGAGTGGCGTCGGGCTTGTACGACGCGCCGTTATAGTTTCCAACGGTGTACGTCGTACCATTGCTTGTGGTAAACTGCATGCCGAACACGTAGTCGTTGTTGTAGTAGTAGCTCCGGTAGCCCCAGCCTGAGGTACGTTGAGGTGGGGCGGGACCACACACCTTTGCCCCTAGGTTACCAACAGCCGGCACCATGCAACCCTCGACTGTCCCTGCCAACGCCATCCATCCAGGCCTGAGTTCGCAGCCTTTACGATCAATCCTTGCCCCGGCCCCAGTAGGGCATATGCCCTGAGCCGACTTGGGCCTCCTGAACCCCTAAGTGCCCTCTTCCCATGCAGAGCTCACCAACGGCGACGCCCAGGATCCGCTCGTCAGCGGCCAGAATGACCGGCGAGTTGGGGCCACCGCCCGCTCCACCATGCTGCGGGCCAGGCTGGGTGCCGTACGTGATCTGAATCGAGTCCATCCAGTCACCCGAGCGAGCGTCAATTTGGGTGATGAAGCCATTGGCCTGTGGTGGGAGAATCGCACAGTAGGGGAGGGCGACGCTTGGCAGCAGAGCTCTACAGGCGCAGGCCGCTCGCTTGAGTTAGCCCCCAGCAACCGGCTTACAGCGTACTCAGCGTCGTCAAATGCGACGGCGTTATCGTCCCGGGCAGCGCCGTACGGTCCCATGACCCCAGTCCCGGGGTACGAAGAGCACGAAACTGCACGCAGGGACACGGGAAGGTCGTTGTAAGGGTAAGAGTAAGAGCAGCAGAAGGAGTTGTGCTTGCGAGGAGCCCGGGCTGACGAGCGTACATGCCAAGTGCATATACCTGAGACGCACTGCCCCACGGCTGAGCTCCAGTACTGCCCGGCAGCGCAGCAATCGTAGCCGACGGTCTTGTCGTGGCACACCCAGGGAGCGCCGGCAGCAGCGCAGGGGAATGTGGCGGCGGTGCATTCGTTGACCACTGCATGTGGGTTCACCGGAGCGCCAGGTGTTGGTGCAGTCACCAGGCCTCAGCGTGGGCAGGAAGCGCAGGTTGGACATTGTGACGAGTGCCCCTACCATACGCCCCGCAACCCGTCTTGGGTTCGCCTCATGAGAGCGACCGCCACCACGCAACTCACCAGTGACGCAGGACGAACCCTGGATGATGTCGTACTTGCACGCCTCCCCCGAGCCACACGTGAGCTCGCCCGATACGCATCTGGCGGGCCGGGTTAGCGTGGGGGGATGCAAATGGTGTCATGCATGGCCGTGAGGTCATACGCTGGCAAGCAGCATGTAAACGTTGAAGCAGCGCGCGTTAAAAGCAAAACCTACTTGTCGGTAGCGCCGATCACCCAGTTAAGGGAGAGCTGGGACAAACCGTAGTTCCCGTCGTACCCCGACTGCGGGCAGGGGGCCGGCGGGTTTTTGAAGCAAGCTGACGAGCGAGGCAGCGCTGGGCTTGGCCGCGTGCTTGAGCGACTGCCTTACGTCATCCGAAATGCCGCTGAACGAGGACAGCACTGCCGGCTTGTTGTCGCCAGGCGCACACGGGGTGGCGTCGGCGATCTGCACGGCATGGGGTGAGGCACAGCAGCATGGAGGCAGCCGAAGCCAGCTCTGCCAAAGCAACCAACAACCAAATATGGCCACCCTCTCACCTTTGGCCAGAAACGGCTGGAGTCGGCGTAGACATAGGTATACAGATCGTAGTCATAGTAGTAGCCATACGAACTCTGTTGGGCGGGGATGCGGGCGAAGGTGCATCTGTAATAGATGCTCGGCGCGCCTGTCCTGCTCGCGGCTCAAGGGTGTGCGTGGTCATGGAGGCTGGATGCCGTGGCTTACCACCATGAGCGTACGGCCCATGCTGGTGCTGAAGACGAGGCCAGCGATGTAAGGGTAGCTGTAGGTCGGCTTCCCCAGAGCTGCGGGCGGCGCAAAAGGGGGTCCGAGCGTCATGTGTGTGCATGTGCTCAAGGGCCAGGAGCCAGGAGCGAGGCAGACGGATGCGTGGCAGGCGCCAGCAGCAAGCGCGGCTGGGCTCACCCGAGGTCATGGAGCCCCATTCGGTGCCGTAGCCGACCTTGGCGCTGCGGTTGGGCAGAAGAAATGGTGGGTCGTGCATGCCGGCGGCAACCCGGTTCCGGCGGGTGCACGCCTACAGAGACGTATCAGCAGGGACTCACCGCACGATTGTCTCGCCCTCGTTGAGACCCAGGTAGTATTGGAGGTACCCCTGGTACCCATGAATGTCGCTGCGGCGGGGAGAAAAGGATACGGGCGCAAGCGTTGGTGAGGTGGGCGAGGGAGCAGAGGGTGGGGTGGCACGGGGGATACGTCACTGCTGGAGCACGGGCCCTCAACCAATAAGCCGTCCGATCCATTGGGTCACGCATTCACCTGTACTGGCTGCCGTATTTGGTACGCAGGTTATAGAGAATGTAAGAGTCAGGGTAAAAGGCAATCTCCGTGATGGGGTTGGCGCCGGCGTTCTGCGGCGGGGGTCCGGGGCGAGTCCGGCAACAAGGAAACCGCACGCTACCCGCCCCAGCAGCACACACCTACCGCCAGGCTCGAGTCATCGAAGGCGTCGTCACCCGAGTCCCCAGGGCCGTAGGGACCCTGAGTGAGGCTGCTCGAGCAACCTGCAAGAGCAGGGGGGGCTAGCCTTGGTCAGCGCGGGTGCCAGGAGGCAGGGCGGGGCTCGTACAGCGGGGCTCGTACAGCGCACACCCACCCGGAGGGATTTCGTCCCTGCAAGGCGTCTTGGCAGTGAACTGGAGGCCGGGTACCGCCGAGAAGATGCCGCAGCGACAGTAGTACAGATCGCCGTCGTCTCCAAGAAGGCAGTCCAGGCTGGAGGGTCCGCAGGCTTCGGAGAGGGGCCCCTTGAGGCACTTGTTCTCTGGGGGAGCAGAAAGAAGGGGCTTAGGCCACGCTTGTACGGAAGGGAAAGGAAACAGGTAGACATAGAGCAGGCAGCTCCTGTACTAGACCACCAGCCCGAGCACCGGCAGGCAGGCGACAGGTTGTAACGGTAGGATTCCTGCCTAGGCATCAACCAATGCAGCTAGGATTGCTCGGAAAGCGCCCGGACTATACGAAGTCCAGGGTTTGAGCCCGGACTAGGCTTGGGCCGAGCTTGCACTCCTAGACGAGCACCGGCACGCAGCTAGGCGCGTGAGAGGAACAGCGTCACGTACCCACGCAGGTGTTTCGCGTTGAGTCGAGGCGGTAGCCGTTGTAATCTGCGTTCCATTGAGGTGTGGCCGCGTCAAGAGGCAAGCACCGTCATGCATGCGGCTCTAGGAGGTGAGCGCATGCAGATCGAGACGATTTCCCACAATTACATGCCATGCAGTCACGCGGCTCAAGACAGTATTCCTGGCAGCAATCACTTTGGCCACGTACCGTTGCAGACACAATAGCGCTGGTTGTAGCCCGTTCCCACGCACGTTCCGGCTACAGTTGGGTCTCCGCAGGGGTCGCCGGCGCAGGGGTCTGCCGCATGGAGAGTCGGGGCGCACCGGGTGGGCACATCAAGCAGTCAAGACGGCGGAGCAACCTCACCGTGGAGTGCGTGGAGCAATACACAAGCCCGCCGTGCGATACCTAAGTAAGCTGGCGGGCGGGTCTGCACCCCGTCTCACCCACACACACGGAGGCTGCCGGGTCGCTGTAAAAGACCCTGGGCTGGCTAGGGCAGCACTCGTAGCCACCATCCGTATTCAGACAGTAGTCGGAGCGTCCGCAAGCCGTGGTGCCCACGCCACCCGCTACGCACCTGTGCAGCGGCAAGGCGCGATGGAGGAGCGCGGGGATTCTTCAGCAGTTGTCCCACCCATGCTCGGGCCTCAGGACCCCAGGACCCGTCTCCCGGACCCCTGACCCAGCCAGACTGATACTCGCTCGTTGATATCCGTGCAGACGCCGTCGACCTTCTCGTAGCCAGCCTCACAGGCGGAGCATACTTCGGTAAAGCAGTCGTAGACCACGTGCGGGCCGCTGCTCGCGTCACAGGCTTGGGGCGCGCAACCTGCGTGCGGCAGAGCGGTGCATGCGCGTTGACTCGCCGGTAAACCGACACCCTAAGCCATGCCCAAAGCAACCCACAGATCTACTACGGCAGACTGGGGATGGAGTTGCTCACCGTTGTCATCCCGGTAGCCCCACACCAGGGACACGGAGGTGACATAATAGTCATAGCTCCCGTACCACCTGTTTTCGCCGTACCAGGTTCCCTTGAGGGCCTTGAGAATCGGGACCTTGCCCTGGGCAGATTTGCGGAGGGTTTGGGTTGGCTCTGTGAAGACTGGGGTGCGGCGGAAGTAGATGGCAGGTGGGTTGCGGGGGTGTGGGCCGTGGTAGGTGTGAACGGGTCGGTGCATCGCAGCGTGCCAGTAATAATTGACCCGAAAGCCACGGGCCCATTGCTGCGGAGGCTACCTCAGCGGAGGGCGACGACGTGGACGCGCGGGACCCAGCACCTCGCAGCGACGCACGGCCCGCTCCCGAGCCATGCGCCCAACCCAGGGCCCACCTCCACTGGGCTGCAGGGCGTGGCCAGCTCGACTCGCTCGCCCGCATCGAAGTTGCCCAGCTTCAAGGTGCGATTAGCCGACGTGGTGAAAACAAAGCCAGCCAGGTACGTGGCGCGTTCGCGCGTGAAGAGGAGGCTGTTGGGGTTGTCCTCGATGTAAGAGACGATTGCGCCTGCACGCATGCGCACTTGTCATGACCTCCGCCGACCATACGGTACCGTTGCAAGCGTGACGCACCGGTGATGTATTCGCCCGCATCCAGCGTAATCACGTGGTCATCGACGTCGTACCAATAATACGACGAATAGTACGAGCCGCCGTGCCTGGGGGCGGGGCTGGAGCCAAAGATGGACTGGAGGGACTCCACATAAGTGCTGAACACGCTCCTTAGGGAGATGGACGTGAGGGGGGCGTCGGCGGCCTGCATGGGGACACACAGCCGCACGCACATGTCATAAGGCTGGACGGGCAGCACATCGGGAGAGGAAAAAGCGCTGCGGCTATGGTTGGCTCACCCAGAGGGCAGTGTCATCAAAGGAGCTGATGGTGAAGCCCCTGTCGACGAGCAGGCCCCCTGCTGGCTCGCCAACCAGCTGTACGGCGCTGGTCCCGGCGCAGGCGGTGATGAAGGCGGTGGAGGCATCGTCTGCGGACACGCGGGACGGAGAAGCAGGAATTGTTCTTGATTGCTTGGCTTGCACACCGCAGCCAACCCCAGCCTTTTCTTGTATACTCTGTACCGCCCCTCCCTACAGAACGTCGGGGCCCTGCGGGCAGGACACGTCTGCGCACAGCTACACCAGGTCGCAGTGGAGTACATGGACTACATCTCGAGAGAAACACCCGGATCGAGGGGGAGTGGGCTAGCCCACACCCGCCACGCCCCGCCTCGGCGGGTGGTGGTGGGTGTGGAGGGGCTAGCCCCTCATACACACCCGCCCCCTTAACACACGCCCCCCGCTGGGGGCATCCCATTATTATTATTATACTCTGTACCGCCGGTGGAGCCACCACCGCCTCCGCCTCACTCGCCATCCGTTCCCACCCCCGCTCACTGTAAGTTGCCCAGGCGGGCCTTCCGTCCTTGTTGAGGATACGCATGTGGCCATCATCCTGTGCAAGGGTGCGTGGTGGGCGCGAGCGTGATGCCCGCGCGCAGATATCGATTTGCCTCGTCACAGCCGTCAACCAGCAGCACCTCCCGCCGCCCGGATCCGTCAAGGAGATTATTGACAGAGCCGAGGCAGGCCCGTACCGCCTCACCGTGACGCTGAAGGAGAAGGGCCCATTCTCCACGCCGGTATTGGCTGGTGGGAGAAGAGGAGAAGAGAGGTCGGTGCTTGCGGAGACGCTGTGAGTAAACCTGGCATGCTGCGGATCGCACGGGACCCACGCACCCGGGTAGGTGACGTGGTGCTGGCCGTAGTCACTCGCGCGTTCTATGGACGTACGAAAGCGTTGGTAGCTGCAACCGCGCCGCAAAGGCGAAGGGAAGGAGGGGTCGGTTGATTGGCCGATGCTTGCTCGATTGCACACGGGGACATTGCCTTACCTGTAGTAGGCGCTGCTGCCGAACACAGACCTGCGTTGCGCGGGAGATGGATAGACTGCAGGGCCCTTTGCTCGCTCGCTTGATCATCCACCCTGTCGCAAGCTATCTAGCCCCTGTTTCTAGCATAGATCGCTCGGGCGGCTAGGCCAGCCCGCCGCCGACCTGGCTTGAATGCCACTCACCACGTTCCGTCGGCGTTTACCACAAACGCAAAGTCTGGGCGGAGGGGTGGTGAGCGAGAGATAGAGCAAGGGGCTTGGTTGCGTACGGTCGAGGTGCGTGGCTGGATAGTGGATCCCAGTAGGCAGGGGAAGGCGCATTGCCCGAGACGAGAGCTCGCCTTTTGGTTCGAACGGGTAGGTTATTGAGGCCCAAACGGGGTCGTAGAACTGAAGGCCCTGGGAGTTTGTGCGGGCCTGTTGAGGGACATGAATTTGAAACTTCATTAAGTCACATGAGCGGCGCACCCTCGTGCCGTCCTCCCCCGCCCGGGCCGCGCGATTGATTGACAACTAAAACTTGCATGGTAGAGCACGAGATGCCCGTCACCCTGCATGATCAGCCCCCAGTTGCGGCTTGGGCTGTAGACCACTGCAGTGCAGATAGAGGGTGCGATTCGTTTCGCGGGTTGGCTGCAGGGGTAAGGAGACGGCGGCGAGGAAAGCGGACCACCGCCGGCCAGAAAAGCAAGCAAGCACTCTTTAGTATTGAAGCTTGGCGAGGACCCTGCTGCCCGCTCACCGCTGCAGGGCGGGAGGTCACTGTCTCTCCCGGCCTGGTAGAGGCCGCACGGCTTGTCGGCAGAAGCGCAGTTGAGGGGCGGGAAGGTGGGGCAGGAGCCGCCCTCCTCAGGAGAGTACAGCTCGTCCACTGCGGGGCGGGGGCACGGCGGGACGGAGAAGCACGGGGTTAGCGATCAGGCTGCAAATGTGAGCTTGGGACTATTGGGACACGGGCAGCAGCTTACGGTTGCAGCGTCCGTTGCGGACAGGGTAGGGGCTCACGCCGCCGACTGCACCGCAGTTGCAGGTGTAGTCTGCGCCGTCCCCGCCGGGGGTGCAGGTGGCCCAGCGGCTGCGGCAGAGTGCGGCCACGGAGCCGTCGAGCATGGCCTGGGCGCAGGGGTTGGCTGCGGGGGCGTGATTAGGGGAGAGGACCCAATCATGTATGCTTGACTCAAGGATCCATAGGACAAGTGAATTGGCATGCTCTTGTCGATTATTGAGTGTATCTGGAGCCCTCCTGAACGCACCGCGCACCCACCGACACAGGTGTTGCTCCGCGTGTCGAGCTGGAAGCCGCCGGGGCTGCAGGTGCAGAAGTAGTCCTGAGCACTGTAGGACACGCAGCGGGTCGAGGCGCCGTCGACGCCGCAGGTGTTGGGCTGGGCACAGGGGCCGTCTGCGCAGCACGAGGGGACGAGCAGGGCAGGGCTTGCGGGGTGCAGAGCGGGGCAGGTAGGGCGCGCGGGTGCGCAGAGTCTGGAGGTAAACTGCGAACTATGCGAACAGCCATGCTCGTCCTGCGGACGTCAGGACCCACGCACCCAGGCACGTATTGCCGTCGAAGTACTGTGCATCTGTGCAGGCGCACGTGTACTGGAGGGCGTTCAGGGGAGTGCAAGCGCCCGTGGAGCCGCACGGGCTCGATCCGCAGGGGTCTGCGGGGCAGAGAGAGCAGCTAGCGTTCATTCAGGGCAGAAACCCAGTCGGATGGCGACAGAAAGGACCCTTCGGACTACTAACCCTTGCAGGAGGGCGCGTCGGGGGAGGTCTTGTCTAGCAGGTACGGCGACTTGCACTGGCACGTGGCTGAGGTCAGGCCCGTGACAAAGCACGTGCCCTTGTCCGCTCCGCCACACGTGACGTCCTTGCACGGGCTGACGCCGCCCAGGGCACCGTCGGCGGGAATGGTGACTCCGGCAACCGGCTGAGCCGTGGCACCCGGCAGGGAAAGCGCCGAGATAGCCGCGAAAACGCGGATAACCTGCGGGATCCGGGGGCGATGGCAGGTCGGTTTGACGACGCGCGTACGGCAGCCTGGGATCCCGTGCCGTACGAACGTACCTCCGCGAGGGTGGCCTCGGCAGGGAACGCGACCGTGTACTGGACGGTCGGGGGCATAGAGGAAACCTGGACCACCGTGATCTGCCGCGATGTGATCTGTAGGGACACGCATGCACCAACCAATCAAGAACGGGCGGTAGCTAGGTGGTCAGCTGGGGAGTGGAGTTGAGCAGCGCATGCAAGAAGCCCATGGCCAAGCTTACCCCCAGCGCAGAGGCGAGGGCAGCCGCGAGCTGAGCCGCACTGCAGTGACGGCGCATGGGGCGGACGGGCAGCTAGTGTCAGCAGTCTACGCGCCCCACCCCGCAGGGCCCCACGAGCAGAGCAGATCAGGTCTGTGTGCGGACGCACCTGGTGTCCGGGGAGCTCAGCACAATGACTCCAGTGAAGGAGGCTGCCGCTTCTGCAAGGGGCGAAACCGAGGAGCGAGGATAGCTAGGAAGCGCGGTAAAGCATGCATGCGCTGTGCAGCCAGTACAGCCAGCGGCACAGCCTTGCCATCCTCTCTCACTTGCGCACAGGCGCTGGCTCGGGCTGAAGACGTAGGGGAGGGCGCAATCGCAGCGGTAGGCTCCGTTCTCTGGGGTGCACGTGCTCGAATCGGGCGGACCGCAGACGCCCGGCTCGCTGCAGGGGGTCGCTGCAAGGGGACACCGGGATGCGGGGCGAGGCATGTTAAGAATGGAACGGCCCCACTGGCAACTTGCCAGACTGACTTGAAGTCACAGCAGCCCCATCGGTCCAGCCTTGCTCACCCGTGCACCGGCCGTCAGCGCCGAGGTAGTACCCGGGGTTGCAGATGCAGTCGGTCTTGGCCTGCCGGTGGTCGTAGCCGCAGGTTGAGAAGGGCCCGCAAGCCTGCGTTAGGCGGGAGCAAGGGCCCGGTTACCCCAGTCGTCAGGGCCATGGCATGAGAGCGGGTGACGCGGCCACCTGACCCTGGCCCAATTCAACAGCTAGCGGGTGCGTACCTTGGTGGCGCAGGGATGGACTGCGGGCAGGGCGGGACGTACGGAGAACAGTCGAGGTCCCAGGCAGAGACACAAGGTTAAGCGAGGGGCGGATGGACGCACAGCGCTGCGGCAGTGGCAGGAGACACAGTGCGAGCGAGCTGTCTGCGATGCGCTCACCCTCGACGCAGGTCCCCTCAGCGAGGGTCTTGCCCGGGGGGCAGCGGCACTTGGCCTTGGACATGTCGGACGGGTCGGGGGCGCATATGGCTTCCGCGGGGCAGGGGTTGGTCTTGCACGGGTCGGCTGCACGGGGCAAAGGGATGGGAAAATAGGCCACCAGGCCATGCAGCAACGGCCGATTGGTCTCAAGGTGTCTGAAGCCCGACTCACACACGCAATCGCCTGCCTTTCCCGGGCTCCGGAAGGTGCCGGTAGGGCAGGTGCAGTTGAAGGAGTGCATGTTGGGGGCGGGAACACACATGGCGCCGCTGCCGCACGGCTTGTTGAGGCATGGGTCCTCTGGGGGAGCATGGGGAGCCGAGAGGGGGCAACAAACACGTCATTCCGGCTTGGTGGCGCAGACCTGCCAATGCACATGTCAGTTGGCGCGCAAGTACCCACTCGCGCAGTTGCCCTGCCGATCCTGGAGCTGTCCCTCGGGGCAGGTGCACACAGCCCTGCCCGTCTCCTTCTCGACGCTGCAGGTAGCGCCGCGGCCGCAAGCATTCCTGGCACAGGGGTCGGCTGGGGGCCGGGCGGGACGGAGTAAGATGGGGGTGCGACATGGTGCAAGGGGAGGGCAGCCAAGGTCGGAGCCACAGCACAACCCTCTGCACGCACCGCCGCAAGACTTGTCCGGCCGCACAACATGGGCCATGTCGATGCAGGAGCAGTTGAAGGCGGTCATGTCGGGTGACGGCACACACACCGCGCCCTTGCCACACGGCTTTCCGCGGCAGGGATCATCTGCGGAGAGGGAGGGATGTATGCGGCGGGAGTAGTTGTAGCGGGAGCCTCAAATCCGACAGTGTGTTTTGCGCACGCCTCGCACTCCGCCCCTTCACCCCCAAGCCTGCGCTCGATCGCTCACCAACGCAGTTTCCCTTCCGGTCGACGGCCTTGGCTCCAAGCTGCTTGGACGGACACCTGCAAATTCGACCCTTGAGGTTGGGAAGGGCGACACACTCGGCTCCGGTTCCGCACGGCTCCTTGACGCAGGGGTCGTCTGCGGCCGGAGGGACGCAAGGCGAAGCGGTGTGATCCATCAGATAGGTGAAGGCCAGCAGACCCCGATGCGGAAACAGCTCAGTCCGCTTGCCCAGCCATGGAGCACTCACCGAAGCATTCGCCGGTCTTCTTGTCTGCAATCTTGCCGGGGGGGCAGGAGCAGGTGCGGGACTTGAAGTCATCGGAGGGCGTGCAGACGGAGCTGGTGCCGGGGCAGGGGCTTGCGACGCAGGGGTCTGCAGGGCCGAAGGAGGGAGCAGTAAAGGTGAGGGGTTGCGCGGACACAAGGCCGTGTGGTCGGGGGGCAGAGTAATGGGCTCTCCCTACGTACGAACTGTCTGCTCGCCGAGTCCGGGTTGTGCACTCACTGGTTGGGCAGGCCGTGTCCTGTGTGGTGAGGCTGGCGCTGCAGGCGCAGCTCCAGTGGCCACCCGCGAGGGCAGTGCAGGGGGCGCCGGCGCCACAGGGGTTGCTGGTGGCGCTGCAGGCGTTGTCTGCGGGGCAGGGCAGGGCAGGGCAGGACAGGAGTGAGGCGAGCGGGAGGACGGGAAAAAGCAAGCTTACTTGCAGTCGCTCACCGAGGCACTCGTAGCGCGGCTGCGCTGTGGCGGCGTCCAGGTAGGCCACGCAGGTGGCGGTGGGCTTGCCGGCGTCGGCGCAGGGAGTGCCGGTGAGGCAGGGGCTCGCTGGGGGGGAGGGCGGGAATGGTGCGTGTCACCAGCTGTGCAACGAGGGGAGGGTCCGAACACGAGCGTGATGAAGGGCACGGAGCAACGAGCCACGCACGCACGGAGAAGCCGCACACTTCCGGAGAGGCCCGGCCGCTAGATGAGGGATAATGACTCACGCAGGCACACCGAGTTGTACGGCAGCGCGTTGGCGTCGCAGAGGCAGGTGAAGCTGTCTTGGGCGCCGGGCTTGCACTTGCCCGCGCCGCAGGGGTTGGAGGTGAAGCATGGGTTGCCTGGAGAGTGGAGCGAGGGAGCAAGCTTGCTCGGGCTTAAGCGGGCAACGGGAGTCAAACGCAGAGTTGACAGTAGATTATTATGTAGCGCTGCGAATGGTGCATGGCGGATCAACCAGAGACCCTTGATCTGCTCAAGCAGGCATGGCTCTGGTACCCATTGCCCTACCACGTAAGCATGCGCAACAGCAAGCCCCGCCGGGCACTCACGCTTGCAGTAGCCCTTCGGGGAGAAGAAGCTGCCCTCCTGATCGCAGGCGCAAGAGTACGTGCCTGGGGGTGGGACGGGATAGGCGGGTGGGGGGACGGAGCAGCACGCAGTGAATGAGGTGACGCCGATCTGAGAGCAGGGCAGCGGCGCCAAGGCGCGGGGAAGCAGTAAGGCCACTACCCCATGTCAGGTAGGATGGAGGCGGGAGCTGGGGGGGCCAAGGGCTTACCGTCGGTGTTGGGCTGGCAGGTGCCGGTGAAGCCAAGGTCGTTGCAGGGGTTGTTGGCGCGGCTGCAGGGGTGCTCTGCACGGGGGCAAGCGCGAGGTACTGGAGGCAGGCAGAGGGCGGAGCAGACCTCATGCGCGCGAGTGCCCTACAAACGCAGTCAGGTGCGCAAAAAGGTGCGCGGTTTCAAAGGGCGGAGCAGACCCACTGTAGCATTTGCCGTCGGCGGCGCTGAGGAAGGAGTCCGCGGGGCACACACAGACCGGGTTGCCGGCGGCAGAGATCTTGCAGTCGCCCAGGCCGCAGTTATACTTGAAGCATTTGTCAACTGGGCAGGGGGGTGAGGGGGGAGGGAGGGAGGAGGGTGGGAAGAGGGAGGGAGGGAGGGAGCAGGGAGGGAGGATCGCTGGATTGGCCAGCAGGCAGGCTGCTGCTGCTGCGTGGGTGCGTGGCACTACTGCTGCAACCCGTGATGACGCAAGCAAGCACTCAATCCAGCAAGGGCTCCTTACCGATGCAAGTGCCGTCAGCAGCCCTCACGTAGCCGGCGTCCCAGCATTTGCACACGGGGCTGCCGGTCTCGTTCATGGCGCACATGCCGCCGACGCCGCAGTTCAGCTTGCTGCAACGGTCGACTGGCGAGGGCACAATGATCAAGGACGGGGGGTGGGAGGGGAATTGGTGCGGGACAGATGGATAGGAGGGGAGCAGGAAGCAGAGGGTGGACAAGGGTGGACGGTGCACCAAGCTGCCCACCAACCCACGCACCGATGCAAGTGCCCCTGGGTCCAGCGTTGACCTGCCCAATCGGGCACGAGCAGATGGGGCCGGCCTCGGTGGACTGACACGTAGCGCCGTTGCCACAGCTGAAGCCGTAGCAGGTGTCCTCTACATTGCGAGAATAAGGGAGCGGGGATGAGAGTATAGCAGGCGGGCTGCAGTAGGAGAGGCGAGAACGGCGGGGGCCAGGGGTCCGTGACGGGTGCCGGGGTCCGCCAGAGGCGGTCTGCTGCGTAATCGCCAAGCAAGCAGCACCAGCACCAACTCACCCACACAAGCCTTATCCACCAGGCGGTAGCCCAGGTTGCAGGTGCACTTGGCGGTGTTGGAGGAGCGGTCGTATGAGCACGTCGAGTACTGTCCACAGGGGCGCGTGCGACAGGGGTCGGCTGGGATGCAGTGGTGGGAGCATGCGGGGCGGGGGGGTGTGGGGTCGGGGCGGGGGAAGTGGTGTCACGCGTCTGGCCGGGACAACAAGAGCAAACTGTGACATGAATAGCACGACATGCTTGCTGAAACACGTCGCCAGTCGCGTACGCGCGCAATTGAATCTCCGTTCGAGCGACCGCGGCAACAGGCAGCAACGGCAGGCTGTTTGAAGAGGACCATGTTTGAAGTACATTAGGTTCATCAGAAGACGTTGTTTGCAGCGTGACCGGAGCTTGAAATCTCCCTCCGCACTCCAGCCACAGCTCGTTATCGCAACGCAGACCGGTCCCCCAGGCTCACCAATGCAGCTGTCGCTGGCGTCGAGCACCATGAGGTCGCTGGGGCAGGTGCATTTCCGCGTGGCGCCCACAAGCGGCTGGCACGTTGCTGCTTTGCCGCAGGGGAATGTCTTGCAGGGATCAACAATAATCGCTGTGTAGGGCCAGAGAAGTTGCGCAAAAAGGAAGTAGGGACGGGGGCGTACACGGAGGTAACCGGTTGTTGTCGTCCGGCGGTTGAAGCGCAGCAGCGGGCAGCACAAGTTGGGGGCCGGCAGCGGCCGACATGGCGTGGGAGCGCTGAGCTGTGTCACCCGATCGCTCTGGGCGCTCGCTCGCTCCGGGGGGGCCGAAGGGGGTTTGGGTGGTTTGCAACCCGCCGCGGAGCGGCGCATAGGCGCAACGCCCATAAGACTGCCCATAGGAGACGACGTGCACCCAGAAGCTTGGCGCGTCCGTAATGGGCAAGCAGTAGCGCTTCGCCGCAAAGCATGCGATTTGCCCGCACGACGCCGAACACCCACCTGGAGCCGCACGCGCGCCTCCCAAGCCGATGATCACGATGGTGAGAGTAGTCAGAGCAGCGCCCCAGTGAAAGCATCCGCCTGGGCGCATCTTGCGAGGGGGCATCTTGTTGGCTGGCGTCGTCGCCATGCCAGTGGCAGAGGCAGCGGCGGCGGGTCAAGCGTCAGATCCGCTAGCCCTGAAGGGCATGCAAGTCGGATGGCAGAGAAGCTTGCGCCCAGAAGCTTAAGTACTCAGAGCGCCAGGCTCAGAGCGCCGTACGGGACGACAAACTTCGGCGCCAGATAGAGGCTGGCGGTGTACATACGTACGCCAGAAAGCAAACTAACCTCGCCGGGACGCTGCGAGCGGCACGTGACATGTTCAAGACACGCGCCTTGGCGCTCTGTGCATCGCTGGGGCGGGGCGAGGCGGTTCACAACCGCCCCGGGCCTGGGGCCGAAAACCCGGGCCGTGGGGGGCCGAAAACCCCAATCGACCCCTCGGGGTTGTGACAGGCAACCCCGCAACAAACAATAGACTCAGAGTCCGGCCAAGAGTCTGATCCACAACCGCTGAATAGGTAAGCATGAAGACTATCACTATCGACTGGTGCATGCAGACGCGCAAACATTGAAACATGCACCTGCACCGGAAATATGTAGAAGCGGACACGGTAACCACATGGTTTATAGTGCGTGGGTAGGCGTTGTTTGTTTGGCTATCTGTCGTCGGTTTCAAAGGTTGTGTCCAGACAATCTTGTCAGCCATCCACGCAGTGAATGTACTCTCGGCCACTTGCGGGCTGGGGCCTTTGTGGAGCTGATGACCAACATTGGTGGTGGTGGCTGTTGTCACATACACCGACAGGGCATACATGCAAGGGGCCAAAGATAGACGCCCGGTGGAGACTTGCGCGGGCAGCAGCAGCCGCAGAAGCCGGGACCACGTGATCTGACCCGACGACACTTGTGCACAAAGTCAGGCTAGCGTTGATTGGCACACACAGTAGTCAGACTGCTTGGCGCTGAGTCGATCGACGGTACCCACACCAACACCTCACACCTAACGTTGCCCGTCTTCAACACATGCAACAGCAAGGAACATCGAGCGGAGCGTGATCATGCTCACGTCGGGTTGCTGATGAGCAGATTGAGCACCCCGAGGGGGGAGCCTGACTGAGAGCCATAGACTGCCAATCAATGCACAGTAGTGCTGGACACGGGGACACGGGTTCCTACGGATGCGGGCCCTGCCTCTCCGACCCGGGGCCAGCCAACCTGGCAGCATAAATATAGACAAGCCGCCGTACAATAATAATCAAGCGGCTTTGTGCGTGACAACAGGGTGGGTCCCTTTATTTATCGGCACCAGTGCAGTCCGCACGTGCGTCCTGCGTTACAGCCTGCGCCTCTTCATGCATACGGCAATCACTTCGCTTCATTCATTCCGTTCCGAGGGAGACTTGTACCCCGGCCATGGGACCGGGCCCAGCCAGGCAGACACGCTCGGCTCCACAGGCAACTACCGTATGCCCCACAGGCAAGCCTCCCTCAACGAAACCCGCCCGCGGAAGACCTCAACAGGGCACTGACCGAGCACCCCGAGCCTCAAGAGCCCGCGCTGCCTGCGGCCCTCCGCACCGCCCACAGCTCCAGCGGCTCCCTCACGCCCTTGAGCTGCACCTGGCCCAGGCTGCGGCCCTCCGCGCCGGTGCCCAGAGCCGGGCGCACGGCGTGCCACACGGTGTCGCTCACCAGCACCTGCATGGGGCAGGGCCGGACGGTGGAGAGAAAAGGCGGTGAGCAGTAGTTATAAGGCGCGAGCGGTGCAGTCGCCTTTGGAATAGTGGGGATGACAAAGCGCCATGCGGGGTTGAGCGGTGTGCAGTGCCAGTGGATGTAGGGCGGGTGGAGAACGCGCGTGTCCCCACGCTGCAGTCCTATGGCCGTGAAGACGCTACACGGTATCTGACTGCCCCGGGGTTGGCAGCCCCACGCACCGACGCCGCCTTGGCCTTGGCCGCAATGCGCGCCGCCCGGTTTAGCGGCCTCCCCACGTAGTCCAGGCGGCCTGTGCGGGGCACCAGCCGCACCATGGCCCGGCCGCAGTCGATGCCGATGCGGAGGCGCAGGCCGCGCCTCATCAGCACGCCGTCTGCGGTTGGGGAAAGCACAGGGCCGGAGCACGGGTTGTAAGGGCGTTCAGAAGGGTTCAGGTCATGAAGGACAGCGCTGTGTCCAGAATACGTTGTTGCAGGATTTGCTTGTACGGCGGCCCCATGCCGCTCCATCCATAGCCGCCGTGGCTCATTCGGTTCCCCCCACGCACCCTGCCACTCCTCCTCGGTCAGCTCGTGCTCCAGGAAGCCCGGCGGCCACTGCGCCCCCAGCATGGCGTCCAGCATGGCCAGGCCCCACGCCACCGCCTGCTCCGGCGCGCCGAACACCAGCACCCAGTGTCCGCCCTCCGAGGAGGACGCCACCACGTAGCCGCCGTGCCGCACGGCCGCGGCCATTATCGCGCCCCGCAGCAGCTCCAGAGCGGTGCGGACCATGCCGCTGCCGTGGACCGAGGCGCTCTCCGCGTGGTTCGGGCCGCTGCTTGGGAGACCCGCGGCGGCCGAGGGGGTAGCGGCAGGGGCGGAGAGGCCGGGGGCGGAGGGGCCGTGGCCGCCCGAGGCCGCCCCCAGGCCCCGCGAGCGCTCCTGCAGCACCTTCTCCCAGGACAGGAGCGACTCCACGCCCAGCACGTTGCAGAAGACCGGGGCAACCTGGGGGGCGGGGGCGGCAAGAAGGGGTTGAGTGCGAACGATGGGTCTGCATCTCGAACGTGCCGTGCCGTACGTGTGCGCAAACCGCGGTGCCCTAGCGAAGGCGAAGGAGGAGGGAAGAGGCGGGGCGTCTTTATCTGCAAGCTGCCACCTGTGCGAATCGCAGCCTTCAAACGAGTCAACTGGCCTACCTCTCCAGCGGGAGCGGACAGGCAGCCCGGGAGGACCTCCCGGTGTGTGCGCACGGGGCTAGGGAGCAGGGCCAGACGGCCAAGCAGCCCCGGGCACACGACCGCGAAGAGCTCCCGCGCCGGCAGGGCCGCACAGGGGCGGTCTGCTGGGCTCGTGGCGCTCGAGCTGTGCGGGTCGCTCGTGTAGGCGTCTGTCGGGAAGGCACGCGCATGCAACGGCAGGGGAGAGGGGGGCAGCATTGGACACAGTTGTGCAGGGGCTGGGCTCTGCGTGTAGCTTGCTCGCAGGGTGCTGCAGGCCGGTCTGCCTGTAAGGGGCAGGCGTACCTGTGTGGCCCGGCCGTACGACATGGTCTCCCACGTGCATCAGCATCAAGTCAGTCATGCGGGCCCGGCGGCGCAGCTGTTGGTAGGCCCGGAAGGCCGAGCCACTCAGGACCGTCATGCCGCCCTGCGGCATTGAGGTCGAGTTGCATAGAATTTGTCAAGGTCAACACGACATCTACAAGTCATGTTTCCTCGCCTTGCCCCACCACTCACCGCCGCAGCGTCAGCTATCTCCTTGGCGGTTGCCAGGAAGCCGCCGGTATAGCGTGCGGCCTGCACTCCGCCCACCGCCGACAGTTCCACCTCGCCCGGCTGCGGCCCCGAGTGCAGGCCCACGCGGATGCGCAGGCCCCGCAGCACCAGCTCCGGCGCGATGGGGGAGCACGGGGTGCCATCACCCGCAGCCCCATAGGCCCCGTCAGCGGCGGGCTCCAGTGCAGGGTCCGCACATGCCACGTCACCCGGCAACAGTCGGTCGAACAGAAGTTGGAGGGCTGAGCCCACGGTGGCGGCGGCTCGAGGCAGCCACCCCACATAGCTGCGGCTGTCAGTGCCCACACTGGGTCCCTCTGCGCCCGTGCCCTGCTGGTGAGCGAGAGCCGCGCAGTTGACGTCGCGGAAGAGGGCTGTAAATACGTCGTCGCCAGTGGGTGTGCCGGACGGGTAGCCTGTTGCGGACGCGCGTGGCTGCACCTGGCTGCTGCGCTGCTGGTTGAAGCTCGGGCCATCCAGTACGGCGGTCAGGATGCGGGACAGGCCCATGCTGGGCTCCCCTTGCAGTGGTGCCACGGGGTGGGAGGGCACGCGGCCCCAGGGCGCCGACACTCGCAGGTAAGCTCCGAGCTGGCTCGAGGGAGCCCGCGTGAACTGCGGCCCAGGAAGTACCAACGACTGATTGGGAGTGGACGGCAGCCGGCCGGCTGCTGGCGCCTGGAACACGGGCGTTGGGAGCTTGGGCGGCGGCCCGTCGGCTTGCAGGCAGAGCGGAGCGCGGCTTGGCGTGGGTCCCACCAGCTCCAAAGTCGCCACTTCGCCCTCCAGACTGCTGGCCATCTGGAGAGGCGGATCGAGGGCAGCTCGAGCTGCGACAGCGCACCGCGGTGAGGTGCTCATGGCGGTCTGCCGCGCGGAGATGAGCCCCACGAAGGTGGCCCTTGTGCTACTGGCAGGGCTGGGCGCCGACGTTTCCCGAAGGCTGGCCCTTCCGGCCTGGAGACTTCCGGGGGCGTCCACGTGCTGAAGGCCAGCTGCCTGCGTGCTGGGCCCTGCTCCCGGCTGTCGGGTGGCATCCTCTGCCCCCTCCACGTTGGCTTCGCAGCCTCCCAGGACCAAGAATTCCCCTGTCAGGATGACGGCGGGCGAAGGCCCCGGCGCCTTGGTGGCGCAGCCTTGAGGGCTGCGCGCCGCGGCTTGCTTTGCTGGAACCACCGGCGCCGGGCCATTCTTCGGCAGGATGAGTCTGTCCCTGACAGCGCTCAAGTTCCAGCGCCGACTACCGGTACCCTGGGCAGGGCTGTCGACGTCTGCACTTGATCCACCAGGGGACCCACAGGTGGCACTTTTGCCCTCCGGCGGGGGAAGGCTGAAGCGCTGGGCCAGGAGCAGCCTCGCAAGCCCAGCAGGCGGGACCCCGCCCCCCGCGCCCGATGGGGACGACGTGCGCGCAAAGTCTGGCCCAGCGGCGAAGAGGCCCGCACCCGTGCGAGCGCGGCCGAGTGAGCCGAGCCGGGCCTCGAAGAGCTTCCGAGGGGAGCTCCGCTGCGGGGACGCGTACGTGGCCGCGCGCTGAGGCGGCGGTGGTTGCGATGCGGGCACCGCTGCTGCAGCTGCTGCTGCGTGGTCGTGCGTCGAGATGGAGTGCTTGGACAACAAGGAGGGGGTTGTGGCGTCCTTGCCCACCCCGCCAAACGGGGCGCGGTGCACGGGGCCCCGAGCTGATTTGTCATGCTTGCGGCGCCTGCTCGCGCCCGAGGTAATATCGGCCGCGAGGGAGTGGTGAGCACTGCCTGATGACGCAGCGGTGCCCTGCTGACCAACGCCAACGGCCTCGGACGGCCCTGGCCGATTGGAGCCGAAGGCGGCGCGCAACCGCGCCAGTGCGGGCACAATCGTGTCACCGCCTAGGCCATAGCTTCCCAGCAGCCCCTCCCGGGGCCCGCCCGCAGGAGCAACCTCCACAGCGCTGCCCGCCTGAGCATCCGCGAGCCCGTCGAGCTCATCCTGCACAGCCTCGTCCACCGCGCGCCAGGGCACGACGCGACGCCACTCTTCCGCGCCCTCCTCCTCCGAATGGTGGGCCTCATTGAACATGGCATTTGCGGCCGCGCTCTGGTGCACCCGTGGAGGCGGAACAGTTTGCGACGTGGCTCGCCTGTGGCCATTCTCTGTACGCGTGCGCCGGAGCGCTGGCGGTCCAGGCTTTGGTGAGGGCGTAGGCACCTCACCCAAGACCACAGCGGCTGTGCTGGTGGGTGGAGGCTGGGATGTGAGGTGGCGGCTGCGGTGATGCGGCGGTGGAGGGAGGGCCGCCAACACGCTCGGCGCCCTCCCCGCCGTCGCAACATCACCCAGCAGGCTGTCGCTTGAGACGTTGCCGCCGTCACCGCTTAGGCTGCTGGCCCCATCGTCCAGATGCATGACGATGGAGATCTGCTCGATGCCGGCTGCGGCTTGTGGTGACGACCTTGGCTGCCCTTGGTGCCCGCTGTGCCGTTGGGGGCTGGCGCCGCGGCTGAAGCGCGAACCCAGCATGGTCGAAGGTACGGGCAGCATAAGGGCCGCCAGGTCCTGGTCGGCGTCAAAGGACGCAAGCTGCTGCTGCTCGGCCCCAACTGCTGCACCCGCTCCCGATGCCGCCAGGTCAGTTGGCAGCAGCCGGCAGGACCGCTGTATGACCAGATCCTTGGGCCCTGGGTCCAGTACGGCCTCCACATCGTGCACGCCCCCCTTAACGCCGGGGCTAGCCAGGTGTGGAGAGGCCAGCACCGCAGCTCCGGCGCCCTCAGCCAGTCGCCCGGTGCCTGTAGCAGGCGCGGGCACCAGCTGCAGCAGCGTCAGGGGCTTGGGGCCGCTCGCCAAGCGGGGCCGCGGCGGCGAGGGCTGAGGCGCCAAGGGTAGAGGTGCCACAGCCGGCTGTATATCATCTCCAAGACGGCCAAGCCCTTGAGGCGGCAGGTGCTGGGGAAGCGGGGCATCACTGGTTCCGGCCTCCGCTGTGAAGCTACCGCGGACATTGCCCGGCACGCTGCAGTCAAGGAGGTCCACCTGGGAGCCCTGGGCCTCCCACAGCCCAAGCGCCGCGCGGCAAGATCGGCCCCCGGGGCTGGGGGAGCTCTGTGGGAACAGAAGGGAGGGGAAGCAGAGGACACCGTGTGATCATGGCGTGGGGAGTAGCGGCCAGCGGGCACAAGCCAACCTCTGCATGGCTACCCATGCGCTGCTTGCTCTTGCTTCCCGGTGGTCCAACGGACCCACAAGCCCGCTTCCTCACCTTTCCTTGACTCGACGCATGCTGCGATGTGGGCACTCTGTTGTCACCCCTCGCCAGACCCTCCTCGCCGCCACTGGCTGCCGGTAGGGCATCCGGGGCCGTCGCCAAGCCCGCCACGCTGTCAAGACCGCTTGGTCCAGGCCCCCCATCCAACGACGTGCTTCCTCGCAGATGCCCAGGCTCGGGTCTACGCCCAGGGCTGCGCAAGGCACCCTGGGGTGCTGCGGCCATGCACATCGGCTCAGCAACCGGGGCGCTGGCTGCATGGACATCCGGGCGCCTCGCACCACACACTCCGTCGGCCTCGGCCTGGTCCACAGGGGCCTGCAGGCTGCAGAAGGGCGACTGGAGCCCAACGGAGCTCCTGAGGCCACCCCCTGCATTCTCGCCGGCCTGTGGCACCGCCGGGACGTGCGCCGTCCAGGGCCCCGAACGCCCAGCGGAGCCGCGGGACCGAGGGAGGGCGGCCTGCACAGCCAGACCCAGCGGTCCCGGGCGCAAGGCTGGTCGCCGGGAGGGGCCGGCGCAGGTGCCTTCCTCAAAGGCCTCTGGCTCCCCCAGCGTGGGCAGGTACGGCTGCCAGGCATGCAGCAGGCGAGTCCCATGCTGACGCAGGGTCTGGAGGCCTGACGGCTGCACCGCCTCGGGGTTCACCGCCTCGACGCTCGCGAATGCCACACCGCCCAAGCGCTCGATGCTGCCGCCTCCGGGCCGGCCCGCACTGCTGCGGGGCTCCTGGGCCAAAGGCGCTCCTGGGCCCAGGAGCAGGAAGTCGCCCAGGGTGAGCGGGGCCCAGGCGGCGACGCCCGGCGGGCGCTTGGGCTGGTCGGAGCTGTCGGGCTCCGGGCTCGGCAGCAGCCTGCCGCTGACGGAGAGGTCCCACAGCGTGCGGTTGGAGCTTGCCTGCGGCGAATGGCAGCGGGGCACAAAGCGCTGATACAAGACTGTTACAACACTGCTACAGCATCGCCCCGTCGAGGGCTCTTGACCCTGATCGGCAACTTGGTACAAGCGCCCCAGGCATGTGCTCAATGGCCCCAAGCCATCAGCCCTTTCCCTCCCCATCCCGCAGCTGCACGCACCGTAGCCCAAGGCCGAGGCCGTGGCGGGACCAATGGCGCGAATGGCACAGACAGGTCAGCCATGCCGGGGAGGCTGCTGTGTGCATGCCCACGGCGCAGGCTGATGGGCGCATGGCTCATCGTGAACCGCCGCAGCAGGCGCCGCCCCGGGTCGCCCATGCTGCCTCCAGCGAGCGGCTCGCCCAACGAGGCGTGTGCGGCGACCGTTGCAGGCCTCTGCTGAAACGAACGGCCAGGCAGCGGTGATCGCTGGGCGCCGGGCCTTTGGCTTGCGGAGGGCCCCAAGCCATCCTGTCCAGAGCGACAGTGGCCATGTCGCCCGGGTGCGAGTGCAGGGACGGAGCCGAGTTGCGTGGACCGAGAGGATGCCCGGGGCGGGGGATGCGAGCCCAGGGGTGGTGAGGTGGGGTAATCGACGCTCGCGTTTGACTCCTGGGGTGCCAGGAAGGACCCAGGCTGCAGGAAGGCCGCCGGTATGGGGCGAGAGGCCGAGGTGGGGCACGCATAGCGACTGTTGTCTAGGCCCGGCACTGGGTCCTCGGAGTATTGCCGGTAGACTCCTGAGGCATCCAATGCCTGAGGGTTCGACTGGCTAGCAGGAGTTATCCCAGAGAGGATGAGGTGGCGAAGCCTGGGGAATCAGCAGACAACGAGCAAAGCCGAACGTGAGGGAACGTCCACGTGTGAATGCGCGTCCGCCTTCACCGAACCGTAAGCCTGCCTCGGACACCCAGCAACTACTGCCCACCTGCGGCGGCCCGTTGCGATTCGTGACGCGACGCCAGCAACTTGTGGCGACAGCCTCTCGCTGGCACCCTGGGATGCCACAGCGGGGCTGATGGGCTGGGAGCCAGGCGCCGGCATGGCGGGCAGGGGCGGGGGCCAGGCCAGGTGTGTGGCGCGCCGCGCCCACACCTCGCAGCCGTCGGGCAGTGCCAGGAGCTGCGGGGGCCAGTCGGCTGTGAGCAGCTCCATCTGGTCGGGGGCGGGGAGGTGGGGGGTTGCAAGTGAGCTTGGCGGGAAGCGGGCGGGAAGCCGGACGCGAGACTCCGGGTCAAAGCGACATGCGTGGCCACCCGGCAGCCCGCCGAGCTCCCAGCGCCGGCTCGGGCTTACCTGCAGGTCCATCGCGAAGGATACCGCGTCGTCTGGGCCATGGAAGGCGACCGCGAAGGCGTCCCCCTGTTGCGCGGGTTGAGAAGTACCATTGATTGATCAGTAGCACCATTAGAACCGTCAATTGCAAGTGTCCAGGGTAACCCTTTTGCACCTGCGAAAGTGCTTGAGGCGCCGGCGCAGCTGTCGCAAGTTGTCGCAAGGCTGGCTTGTCGAGACACAGGCACAGGCTATCCGTTCTACACTTCTACTCTCTGTTAGCATCAATACCGGTAGCGCACGTCCCGCAAAGCTGGGACCAGCTTCGTGTTCACTACCGGTATCGGCACGCGAAACCCCGACCCCGCGCCGGCCCCAAGGGGCGCCCCAGCCCCAGCCTGCCCCAGCGCCCATGCCCTCCGGCGTGGCACAGAGTTGGCTTTCCCGACGTACCTCGGTGAAAACCTCGTAGCCCTCGTTAACCTCAATAGCCTGAAAAACGCGGGAGGGGGCGGGATGCAGGGGATCAGGCAAACTTCCTCGCTAGCAGTTCCGGGACAGGCGCGCGGTCCATGTCAGGGATGGTCCAGATGCACCGCCCTGACCGTTGCGGAACCCACCCGTCTCATCACTCCATGGTGGATCGCCATGCACTCATCCATGAGCTCCGCAGACAGCACTTCCCACAGGAGCGTAGAGTTCTAGGGGTGTGGGCAAGGGCCAGGACGGCGCAAGAGCGGGGCAAGGATGGCAAGGACCGTTATTACGAGCGCTGCGGCATGTCCGCATCGGTGAAACGATAGCGGTGCGAACAGTTAAACTACGCCGGGACACCCACAGACGGTGCAACGGTCCAAGCGCTGAGGACGTGGCCGCAGCCACCTCGCAGTATAGACGTCAACCCTGGTCCCTGGAGGGCGCCCCCGCACCTACCTGGATGTCCGTGAGCGCCAGGGTGGTGGCGGGCCCGGGGCCGGGGGGCTTGACGCCGCTGCGTGCGAGGGCTCCGCGGGCGGCGTTTGAGGACCTCCGCCGCTGCAGCAGCAGCAGCGCCCCCAAGCTGAGCAGCAGGAGCGCAGCGGTGCCCACGCTGACTCCGAGAGCGATGCCCAGCACAGAGGCCGGCTGCGAGTCAGACGGTTGCTGCTCTTGCGGCAGAGACACAAAACCAATGGAGTTCCAGTAGAGGTGGCGCAGGATGGCCGGGTAGGGGAACGCTGAGGGGAGGTAGGGGGCAGGCGACGGCAACGATCAATCCTTAGGGGTAGTCTCGAAAGCTGGCAGGGCAGAGAGAAGGTGCGCAGGTGGGGCCTTCGGGTAGGCATCGAGGCGCCTACCCTGTTGGATGGCGCGGAACCGCTCCGCTGCCGCTTCCAAGGACGTGCTCAGGTCCGCGTCTGGGGGCGGCCCAGCAGCCGCGCCTGCCGCTGCCAGGGCCGAGGCGGCCAGCTGGTCCATGGCGTCCCTGCGCGGCAGTCAGGGGCAGGAGGTATGGAACGGCGTGATGCCGTTGGCAGGATGACGGGCAACCAGCTATGCCGCTGGTGTCACTGTGACGGCTGCCTTGCTTCATGCCCCCTTTCTCCCCACACGCCTGTATGCGGAGCTGTACGGCATCTGTACGTCTAGAGCCGCGTTGGGGTGCGAGAGGGCGTCACCGACAGCCTGCGGGGAGGAAAGGACGTAGATAGTAAACTAAGCGGAAACATCAGATAGGCAGGAACGCCAGGCAGGGTCTAAGGCGAGCAGCGGCATGCTTCTGCGTTGGCGGACAAGAAAAGTGCACGCTTCTCGCATCAACTGGCCTCACCGCTCTCAGCGAGGCCAAGTCGGGCGCGGCCAGGCCAAGGGCCGAGTCGGGCAGGCGCAGGTCCCGTGACGACGAGCCGTCGTACGATTGTACGGCTTCCAGCACACTGCCGTACTTGAGGTCCAGCTCGTACCCGACCAACCTGCACGACAACCGTTTGCATGTGGGCATGCACATGATGGGCACACATGCCCTGCTGCCTCCACACACCTCACACCCAGCCGCACATCAAGAAACCGCAGCCGTCAACGACCCACAGCCCCGAGGCCCGAGATGCTGAACTTAAGCACGGGGCGTGCCTCACCCGAGGAACGCGTCTATGCGGAGCAGCGCGTCCTGAGGCTGCCCTGGCGCCACGCGCCACACGTTGCCCGCCGCCCCCAGCAGGGGCGCCCGGTTCACGAGCAGCGGCCCCGGCCCCGGGGCCTTCGCCATGACTCCGTCCGCGGCCGCAGCGCCTGCCCCGCCTGCGGCTGGCTGCTGCGGGCGGGGGGGACGCCGGCGACACATGGCGGCCAGAGCGGCCACCTCCGCCTGGCCGTAGGCGGTGGCGTGCGGGCAGCGCTGCGGGGTGCAGGGCAGGAGCTGCGGTCCCTGAGCTGCGCCGCCGCCCTGTCCCCCTGCTGTCTCGCCGCCCTGCACCACTGTCGCCATCACGGCTGAGCTCCCCGGCAGCGGAGCCGCGCCCAGGACTCCGGACACATCTGCAGGGCGGGGCGTAGCATACATGGCGCGTCGTTCGTAGGGGGTCGCTGACTGGCGCGAGAGGATAGAAAGAACATGAGCGCGCAGTAGGTTGCTGGGGAATGGATGTCCCCGGCCAGGCACACCCACCCACCTTCCCCGCTGAGCCGCAGGGCCGCGGGGGCCCAGTCAATGGTGAAGAGACAGCGGCCGGCCGCGAACAGCGGGTTGACGGCGCCACACAGGGGCGCGCCAGTGGCGTCCACAGCACCTCCGGCCGCCAGCAGCTCCGCAGCGGCGGTGGGGACGGCGCTCTGGGAGAGGTTGCGTCCGCCGGGCGTGAAGGGCGCGGCGTTGGCGGCAGCGAGTGCGGCGTAGAGCCTCAGCGCAGCCAGCGCAGCCGGCGAGGACCCAAGCGAGGGGGAGAGGTCTGCGGTGCTGAACCACACGCCCTGCGCCGAGCCCTGCGACTGGCTCAGGGAAGCGAAGATGGCGGCGAGCACCGCTCCGCCCTTGCAGCCTGGAGGCGAGGGGCGGGGCGCGGGGGGCAATGAACCGAGGCGTCGGTCAACCCCTGCGTGTACCTTCCTACACATGAGGCCGGGTCTACCCGGCTTGGTGGCCCGCCCTACCCGGCATGCGCCCGACCCGACCGACATCAACCCAAGGCCGGCCCTACCCGGCATGAGGTCGGCGCACAGCACGTGGTCCGCCCGGCCGTCCCCGTCCAGGTCCCTCCCCAGCAGGCCCGTCAGCAGGTCCACCAGGAGGGGCCACGTGGGCGGCAGCGGGGTCGGGGCCCCGCCCGCCGCGCTAGCAGCGCCCAGGCTGGGTTCGGCCCCCGCCTCCAGAGTCAGCCACCGCCACCAGTCCCGGCGGAACAGCAGCAGCAGGGGGGCGGCGGCCGGGCCGCCGGGCGCGCCTGGCGGCGGCGCGAGGAAGCTGGCGGGAAGGTGCGCCCCCGCGGCTGTGGCCGCGTCCAGCTCCAGGAGCCAGCTGGTGTTGCCCGCTGCGTGCGCTGTGAGCTGCGTGAGGGGTGGAACGGGTGGGGAGGAGGACGGGTTCAGGTACTTCAGGAGAAGGGCCGGTTTGGGGACGAAGGTATGGCATGTGTACCCGGGTGCAATGCCGTACTGGCAGCAGTGTTGCTGCTGGCAGACACGGTACGGCACACCCTCGCGCGTCCAGCTGGGCGAGGCGCAGCCCCCACACGCACCCCTGCCACATGCCCCCAATTACATTGGTTCAAACGCCTATACGCTTGCAAAGCGCGCCGAGCCGCATTCGGCTCCCAATCCTCCCTCTCGCCAAGCCGCACACGCACCAGCGGCAGTACTGCACTCTCCGCCAGGCTCAGAGCCTGCCCGTTCCACGCCTGATCCCCTGTCGCCGCTCCAGCTGGCAATGGCTCCCCCAGTGGGTAAGACCTACGGGACGCGGGAACGTGGAGGTTTGCGGTGACCAGACGGACCAGACGGCGCGAGTCTAGCCCGGCAGAGCCCAGGCACGAATGACACCCCGCTGGGCGCAAGCCCACATCAGGTCGGCTGCACTTCTCAGAGGGCTAGGCGGCGGCTGTTTCCCCGATAGCTGCCAGGCCCCCCTGGAACCGCCCTGCCTCCTGTTACCTCACAGGTTCCACGCTGGCCGTTGCAACCGGGACCCGGGCGCTCTGGCTGACAGCGGCCCCCGCAGCCCAGGCTGGGCCCGTCCAGTTGACGAGGGCGCTCTGCACGGCCCCTTCGCCATGGTCAAGCGTGACTAACGCCAGGCGCCCATCGCGGGGGGGCAGCAGCGCTCTGCGCGAGTGCTCGCGAGCGAGCGTGGCCACGTAGGGGGAGCTTGGGTAGAAGCCGGGGATGAGCGCCACGTGAGGGACCTGCGTCGGTTGAGATGGGAGCCAGCCCGACTGCTGTGGATGAGGGGCCCGGGAGCCGGGACCGAGCCACCCGGAACCCCGCCAAAACACACACAGGACAAGCACGAACACATGCGTAAGGTGAGAAACCACGTCCCGTCTTCGCGACGGCTCGCGCAGCCCAGCCCAGTACGAACGGGGGGAGGCGGGGTGCGTGAAGATGACGCGGCTGGAACAAGGGGTTGCGACTGAGAAGGCTGTGCCATGGAAGCGAAGGGCGCGGTATCTGGGGATCCACTTTGGACCCGACTCGCCTTTTGAGTCCTGTAGGGAGGAGTTGAACGATTGTGGGAGACGGGCTATGCATGCGCTTCTGAGTAAGCTGGAACGGCAAGGTTTGCTAACGCCCCATATTGCTACGGGTTGCTTTGACACCCAGGTGCGAGCCATCTTGTCTTACGGGGCGGAAGTGTGGGCGCCGGGGGTCTTGATGAAGGTTTTAGAGGGGGGATATGGGCAACAACCGGAGGCGCAGGCAGGCAGGTCAGGCTACTTTGAGCTGGCCCTGAAGGACCCAGCGGTGCAGGTACAACGCACTTTCCTACGTCGGGTAGCAGGTATTACTCTGTCGCCTGACCGGGTTTTGTATAGGGAGATGGGACAGTGGCCCTTGCATGTATTCTGGGCACATCTGGTCTTGGGATTTTGGAACCGCTTGGTTAAGGCGCCGGAGGTTTACATCTGTGTGTTCAGGGAGGAGATTCGACTGGCACTCAGGGGTAGGGCGGGGGGATGGGGGGCCCAAATGCTTCGTTTCTTGCGCCTGATGCGCTTTGACCCACTTGAAGGGGAGCCCAGCGCGCTAGGCATTGAAGAACGGGTTGAACGGATCACCCGATCCATGGTTCCCGCAGACAGGATTCTTGAGCAACTGAGGCTGAGATTTGATGACGATTGGTGCAGCGACAGGTTACAGACACGCCCTGAGTTGTTTCAGACGGATGGCACTCCCCCAGGGGTGAAGATGTGCCGTTGGATGCATTGGATGGGGCCAGCTAAGCACAGGAAGTGTTATATCCCGCGTTGGCAGCATCGGCTGCTTATAAGGTTTCGCCTATGCACGTTTGCGTTGGAGGTGAATCGGCCAGGGGGACGGCCGAGGCATGAGCGGTGGTGCAGAGCCTGCGGAGACCACGGGGCAGTAGAAGATGAACGGCATTTCTTGCTGGAGTGCCCTGCTTTAGCTGAAGCTAGACAAGGCTTGTGGGCCTTAGGAGTCACGCCAGGAAGCACTATGATGGAGGTTATGGCAGGACCGGACCAGAGGGGTTTGGCGCGGGTAATTGCCGAGATGAGACACGCGCGCTTTTTGAGGCTAGCAGACTTAGCGTAAATGGTTGGACCAAGAACATTATTGATGATAGCAGCAAATGATAGCTGCTGTTGCTGAGGTCTATGAAGCCTTTTGGCTCGTTTGGACCTCACAGCCATGAAGCTGTGTAACAATCATCATCATCATCATCATCATCGTCTTCGCGACGCGGCTCACCTCTGCCGGATCCAAGCTGGCGCAGTTGCCCTCCGGATCACTGCCTGGCGGCTCCGCTCTGCAGCTTGAGAAACGGTCCCAGGTCGGCCATTGCGGTCGCAGAGCCGCAGCTCTGGTGTACCTAAAATTGCTGAGACCTGTTGCCCACCTTGCATTGCGTGAGCCATGAAGAGCGAGTAGCACCGCAATCAGCGACACGAGGGCCGACCACCTCAGCTGCACATGGCCAGTCGCGCTCCTGGCCCCCGCCGGCGGCCTGGTGGCTGCTCGCATCAGCTACATGTACCTCCAAGTCCCTACCCTCCATTCAAGCGTGTCGGGCGAACACCCTTCGGCGGCCATTGTCTCGGCCCACCACCGTGTCCGGCTCCACTGGCTTACGCCCCGTATCCATTAACTATGCCTTATTGCATCCAGACGACCTTAAGACGCGCTCGGCACGTTCGGTCACTCGACTGCGCCTGCGCGGGCCGGGCCGTTGGTTGTTGCGGAAGAGCGTAAAGTAGCCAAAGGTCTGTTTGATAGCGATTGAGAGTATGTGTAGTCAGAGCAGGCTTCTCGTAGCCACGATTGCGGGCCGCGTTTCGCCAGGGTGTGAACATATGGTTGGAACTTTAAAATCGATCGTATGCTGAGCAGACGCGCCGCGAGCGTCTGCGCCCGATTCTGCTGCTTGTAAGCCAAGCTATAACGCAAGTCATACAGAACCGGGAGGTGCGCCGCCGACGCACGGGCAGCGGAAACGGTCGGCCCTAGCTCCACAGACACGCTCGCGGTCCAGTCGGGGCCAGCGGGGAACCCCTGCTTGCGGGTTCCCCCTTCCTGCAAAGTTCTTTTCTTCCCCGCCTCCCCGGACCAGGCTCAACCCACTTTGCCCTGCAGAAGAGAAGCAGGGCGCGGCCCGCTTTTGAGTGGCTGTGGAACGGGACAACCTGGGTCTGAGTCCGGACGGCCGGACAGGGCTGGACGGCCGGTGCGCGATACCGCAGCGTGATTGGGGGGAGTGTCTGCTGGGGAGCTCACACGCCTCACAGTCCTCGGGTTTACAATGAAGGATCCTCAAAAGAATCACAGCGCTGGACGCTGCGGCCGTTCGGCCTACTCCACGGGCCTTGCCTCCTGCAAGACCTAGAACTGCGCAAAGCGCGACCATCAACCGCCTGGGGCTTGACCCCGCCCGTAACTGGGCCATAGAACCGCCCATCCCCTAAGGGTACCCCTGCCGCATCCAGCCCCCCCCCCTCACGAAACAGGATATCCGCCCCTTTAAACCAGCGAGGCGCCAGGCCCTTGGCTTGCAGCTCATCGAAGATAGGCTTCCGCTCCTTCCTCAGCGCCCTGCCGAGCGCGTTGAGGTAGGGCGTCACCACCACCCCGCTCACCACCCGCACCTCCTTCGCCCTGCGCCGAAACTCAGCCCGCTGTGCTGCCGTTACCCCGACAACCACAATCCACCCCCCCTCCCCCTTCCAGCTCCGCTGGACGGTAGCCTGGAGCTCAGTGCGCCCCGAAAAGCCCAGCGTCGACAGGTCTCCCGACCGCAGCCGGTCCGCCATCTCATCTGAGACCTCCCGCAGCAGCAGCCGGCCCCGCTCCTCCTTAGGGGCAGTCTCCACGATCAGCTCAGAGAAGCGCTCAGTCTGGGCGATGTCCGCTTTGAGCTCCCTCCGGAGGCTCGCGATGGCGCGGTCCGTGACGTTGTAGTTTTGTGTTATCACCCTCTTGAACTCCCCATAGTCCTCGCTGAGCGCGGAGAAGTCGCGCTGAAGGGCCGCGTGCCGCTCAGCCGCAGCCATCATCAAGTCGCGGACGACGGCGGCCAGCTCGTTGATTGCCCTGACGAACACCCCGCGCAAGACTGGAGCCTCTATGCAGCGAAGGGTATCCAGAAGGGACGCTAGGAGCGACACGAAAGTGTCTTTAACCATCCTAGCCTCGGGGCACAGAGCCGCCTCCTTTTTCGCCCGCTCTGCCTCGCGTGCCTGGTGTGCAGCCTTAGCATCGGCCCTAGGCTGTCGCGCAGCTGCCTGTTCCTGTGGTGTGCCAATATAGTTTTTGCTGATGGGGCGTGGGAACTGCATACTGGCTTCGCCTAGGGCCGGTGTTGTGTGCTGTGTGTTGTGTGTTGTGGAAGCAGGAAGCACCAGCGTGAACTCACAGGACTCTCGCCCCGCCTCGCCTGCGCCGCTTGCTTGACAGAACCCACTTTGCTGTGCGTTGCAGCAGCGCTACATGGACGCGCTCGGTAGCACTCCCGATCATCGTTCTGGCTACAGGCCTCCAAACCGACAGAGGACCATTCGATCGTCTCAAACAGCACCCTACCCACTTCGCTCCTCCCCTCCACAAGGTGTTGCTCCCTGCGGTCCTGGTCAAAACCACTACAAAGCCCCCGCTGGCTTTCGTTCCCCTTCGTGACGGCCGTCGGTCCCGTCGCACGCCACCTCCGGCTACACCACCAAAATGCAGGCATTGCAGGGGATAAGAGTCTGGGACCCCAGGGATCCAGGTTACGGCAGCTCAACCGGGCGCGCAATGCGCCGCGCCGCACGTCTACCCGTAACGATTCAGGCTCGTAGTACATGATTAGCAAACCCCACACCCGCAAAACCTACCCCACACCCCCGAACAGCACGCCGAAAGCATAATACGACAAGACCACCCTCGCGCCTCCGTCCCACGACACCCCTCTCCCCAAACCCCCAACCTCCGCCTCTCCGCAAGGCCGCTTCCCGCTCAGAAGTTCTTGCCCCGGCACCGCCGCCGCGGCTTGGCCGCGCCCTCCTGGCCGCCCTCGGACCCCGGCTCTCCGCCCGCCGCCCCGGCCTCCCCGGTGGGCGAGGGCTCGTAGACGATGTCGTGGAGGCGGTCGATGGCGAGGGTGGGGTCGGGGTGGGCGGCGTAGAACGCGGCGGCGGCAGCGGCGTCGTAGGACCGCACCTGGGTGGTGGGAGCGGGGGGCAAGGTTTGGGGGACCAGCTGAGGAGGCGGCGGGTGGGTGGTGGCAGCAGGGCGTGCCAAAAAATGTTCCATCTTCGTTCCCTCCCCTGCTCCTTCTGTGCCACCACCCGGTCCCACCTTCTCCATGGTGACCAGGCGGCGGCTGTAGCGGGAGGTGAGGATCTGCTCGCTGCAGGGGGGGGGGGGAGGTTTGGGGTGTGGGTTGAGGAGGGGGTCGAGGTCGTCAGGAGTGGGTAGGCCTGGCGGATCCTGATTTGCGCTTGCTCGCTCGCTCCCCAACCTCTCTGTTCGCCACCCGACCGTCCCAGAACACACACTCACACACGGTTGCTCCCCTTCCTTACTCCTTCCAACCCCCTCGCAACCCCACGCCCCAGCCCCATCTCTTGGCCACCAGCTGCAGTGCGGGCAGGTCCACTCCCCCTTCCCCTCCCCCCCACACACGATGACTAACGACGAAACACACACGCCCGCCTTCCCCCCCGCCTCCCCCACCTGTTGGCCACCAGCTCCAGTGCGGGGTGCGCCGGCACCTCCGTGGCTGGGTCGTAGGTGTCGGGGGTGGCGGGCAGGAAGTAGACCAGGCGGCCGCCCGGCACAAGCAGCTGCGCGGCCAGCTCGAGGAGGTCGCGCAGGCACTCGCCCAGCGTGTAGGGCTGGGGGGAGACGAGGATGGGGAGGGGTGGGGGGTAGGGAGGGAGGAAGGGAGGGAGCAGCGGGGGAGGTGGGCGTGTTGGGACGGGATGAGGCAGTCGTGGATCGGCGCAAAAAGGGGTGTGGGCGAACTGGTGGAAGGCCGGATGCAGTAGGGTGGTGAGGCCTGGCGGCCCGGCTCTCTCCTTTTGCCCGTCCACCCCTTCGCCCTCGCCCCTTCCCCCGTCGGGCTCGTCCACCCCCCTCCCCGGTCTCCCCCTCCCTGACCCCCCTCCGCCACCCACCTGTGTTGCGGGGATGTATGTGGCCCGGTCCCCCGGGTTGGGCCGCCGCGCCGCCACCTCGGGCCGGGCGCCGCTCTTCTTGCCGCCCGCGCGCACGCCGTAGGGGGGGTCCCCGATGATGCAGTGCAGGACCTGGGGGCAGGAGAGGAGGGACGGAAACGATGGGAGAAGGGAGGTGAGGGGCAGGAGGAGGCAGGCCCAGAACCACCCTGCCCCGGGGCTCTACGTTAGGCCGCAACTCCAAGCCAAAGCCCTCTTCAGCCTCAACCTACCCGCCCCCCCGCCGCGAAACCCTCCCCCGTCCCGCTCTTCTCCGAACACACCCAAGCCCGTTTTCCCCCACCTCCTGCAGCCCCGGCCTCAGCGGGTGGCGGTGCGCGTCCATGCGGATCAGATCCACGGGCTGCGGCAGGCCGTACTGCTGGAAGTTGGATCTGATGGTCAGGCGCTGGCCGCCTGGGCCCACCTGGGCCCGGCAGGGAGGGGGTTTGGAGGGAGGCAGCAGCAGCGTTAGCGGAGGTTAGAAGCGGTGGTGCGGGCACCAGCTGATGAGAAGGCTTGGCGAGCAACGAAGAAAGGAAAGGGAGACTTGCTCAGAAGCGGAAGAGCCGGCGGCTGGTGCTCCTCCTGGCCCTCTGTGGCCCCGGGCTCCAAGCGATACGACAACCCATCACCACGTCCCGCCCTTCCCGCCGCCCCACCTTGCCCTCGCGGATGACCTTTATGTCGATGTCACCCCCCAGCACCTGCGCCGGGGAGGGGAGGGCAGGAGCGCAAGGTTTGTAGGAAGCGGGGAGATGTTCTCAGGCCACGAGTGCCTTGCCGACCCACATCCCTCCTCGTCTTTCACACATTCCTGGGCGCGGAGAGACGGTCTCGCATGGGTCACGTGCGGTTGGCAGCACATGGAACACACCCCGAACTCAGCTGACCCAGCCCTCTGCAACCACCGCACGTGTGTTCAGCCGGTCCTCCTAGCCCTCCAGATCCCTCCCGGTCTTCCATGTCCTACCCTTAACCATTCTTAAACGCTGCGTCGGTTCAGCTGGTTGTGCGCTTGCCTCCGTGCGCATCCCGCCCGGCCCCAAGCACGCAGCGCCCCACGGCCCTCCACCAGCCCCCCTGCCCGCTCCCGCCACCTGCCGTACCTTGGCTCCGTACACGGCCGCCGCCACCAGGATGGATCCCGTACCCGCGTACGGATCGAACATGAAGCTGCCGCGGCGGACCTGGGGAGGAGTGGGCGAGAGGAAAGGGAAAGGGATGAGAGGAGAGGGGGGGAGATAGGGGAGGAAGGTCAAGGACCGGAGGTCGGGTTCGCGGACAAGAGGGAAGAAACACTTTGCATGAGCGGGGCCATGCCCAAAGCGCAGATGCAGAGGCTGGCAGCCGGAGAGGCTGGCAGTCCACAACCCCACACCCATCCCTGACGATGGCAGGTTCCCCCCATGCTGGCGGCACGCGCCGTGTCGAAACACACCATCTCACCACATTCCCCCCCCCGTTCACCCCCACCTTGGCCATGTTTGCCATGATGAAGGCCATCTCCGTGTCCATGCTGGTGGGGCCCAGGTAGGCGCGGCGCTTGAGCGTGTAGGCGTCTAGCAGCGTGCGGTCGCAGGAGCCCACCACGCGGCCAAAGTAGTAGCGCGTGGGGAGCTGGGCGGCGGGGGCGGGGCGGGAGGGCGGGGTGTTTTGAGGGCGCGAAGGAGTGGAGTGGGAGGGCAGGGGTTGGGAGCTGTGGGCGAGGTGAGGGGGCTGAAGAGAGCAGTCGGGGTGAAGGAGCGGAACAAGGAAGGAAGCGGGGAGGTATGCCTGCTGCGGCCCTTGTCGCACACGCTTCGAGGTACCCTAGCTACACAAGCCGAGCAGCCCTCAACACCGCCGCCCCATGCACACACGCGCCTTCCCCCCACCCACCCACCCCCCGCTACCCCCTGACCCCCGTCCCTTCCCCACCCGTGCGTCCACCAGCGAGGGGTTGTCGTTGCAGCCCCCGCGACACACCGCCACGCCATACACACACGCACATCACCCCTCCACCCCCTGACCCCCGGCCCCTACCCGTGCGTCCACCAGCGAGGGGTTGTCGTTGCAGTCGCACACGATGAGCACGAAGCGCAGCTGCGGGTCCCTCAGCCGCACGGCGCCCTGGGGGGGGGGGGGCGGAGATAGGGAGGGGGAGGAGGGTGGGAGGGCAGAGGAGGGGAGCGCTGAGAGGGCCAAGCCAGGGGGCCGTGTGCTGAGCGGCGTCGCGCTCAAGCCTCCAACGACGAATGCAGCGCTCGAGCCGATAACGCCTGCTCTCACCCTCTCACGCACGCCCGAGCCGCATACCCTGCTCCGCCACTAGCCCGTGCCCATTCCCCTTCCTCATCCCCTGTCCCTCCCCGATCCCCTTTCTACAACACCCCCTGCCCCCCTCCCCTTCCCCTGCCCTCCTCACTTCCGCACGCACCCCCCAGAACTGATGCGGCCTGCAAATGGCCAGCGGGGATTAGCCCCCTGGTCGTGGGTGCGCTGTCCGTGAACCCATTGGGTCCGGCGCCCCACACCCCAACGTAGGACTCCTCCCCACCGCGGGAGCACACCGCCGTACGGTTTACCCTGGGATTCTTTTACTCCACGCGCCTTTGCGTGTTTCCATTCTTTAGCTACCCCACTTATTTAGCGTCCCCCTGCGTACTGCGCGACCGCACGCACGCCATTGCACGCCTCCAGCCTTCCGCGCTTTCGCATGTTCTCACTTCTCTCGCCCTTCCCCTCCCCGCCCGCGTTCCGCCGTGCCCTCTCCTCCGTGGTGGTTTCTTCGATATGCCCAGGTGAGTCCGGGACGAGGCGGGTCTCGTTTCGGGGGATAATGTTATGTGCCTTTCGGGTGGTGGTGTGCGGCGCGTTGCACTTGCATGCCCAAAGCACCCCAGCGACCTGCCGGTCTGTTACCTGCGACTATATAGTGCTTCGGGATAGCGTTCAGCCGCCGCTGCCTACGCCACTTTCAGCTCCAGCCTCAGCGCACGCCTCTTCCGCGGACACCCGAACCTATCATGGACACTGTGGCGGTATGTACCTTCTCCGGCAATCCCACTAACCATTCGACGCTCTCCCGCTTATCAGCTTCAAACACCCCTTCCCCTCCCCTCCCCCTCCCCTCCCTTTCCCCACCTGGAAGGCGATGAACTCCAGGCCCCTCCTCCTTCCCTGCCCCCGTCCCCTTCCCCTCTTCTTTCCCCCACCCCCCTTCCCTCCCCCTTCCCTCCCTTCCCCCACCAGCCCCACCTGGAAGGGGATGAACTCCAGCGCCGTGATCAGCTCCAGCTGCTCCTCCATGGTCAGCGAGCGGCCGTAGCTCTCCACCACCACGCGGAAGGAGAAGTCGGGGCCCAGCCAGGGGGCCTGGGGGTTGCATTGGGATGGAGTGGGGGTGTGTGGGAGTGGGGGCGGAGGAAGCGGCGAGGTGGAGCACGGGGCGAAGATGCGTCCTAGACCGGGAGGAAGGGAAGGGTGGCTGGGTGGACTCGCCGGCAAGCACGCCGGCCCCTCAGGCCCCCCCTCATGCACCCTCCCTGAGGCCCCCCCTAAGGTCCCGGGGCAGCCGCGACTGCCTCAGGACCCTCCCAAGGAGGGGCAGCCCCCATGCCGCCCAGAAAGAGGGAGCGGAGGCGGCGCCAGGGAAGGATGGGCCGGCTGGGGGCGCACCGGGGGCCCGGGCCGCGAGCCTCACAGTCCGGGTGTGCTTGCACCTCCTTGCGCAGAGCACGTTAAGGCGCGTTGGGCCGCACACACGCACCAGTCCCACAACTCTCACCCCAGCCAGGCCCATGAATCCACCCCTCTCGGTAGCCAATCGCATGTTGAGAAGATGAACATCCCCCCACTCCCACCTCGTGCCCCAACCCTGCCAGCCACTGTGGCTCCCTGGCGCACCGATGGGGCCAAGCACGGGTGGAGCGGGTACCGCCCTCCCCCTATCCGCTTTCCTCAGCGGCTGTGCAGCCCAGTAAGGCAGGGGCAGGGCTGGGCTGCCAACACCCCTATGACGCGGCTCGGACTGCCCAGGAGGGCCCTCGCGCCCAACCATGTCCGCCTCTGCCTCCTGACCCCCCACTGCCCCCTCTCTCCACCCGCGGGCCCAGAACCAGATGTTCGCATGCCTCAACCCCCGTTCTGCCCTACACCCTTCCCGAGTACGTTCCACGCCCCCAGACCTGCAGCGCCCGCCCCGCACCTTCAGCTCCTCGGGGCAGGCCTCCACTGCCGCCCGCATCTCCTCCCAGCTTGAGCCCTCGCCCCACACCTCCACGAGCATCTATGAAAAGGCGGGAGCAAGGGGCAGCTGAGCTAATGTGGAAGGTGCATGCCAACGTGAGGAGAGCCCGCCTGCCCCTGCATCCCCCTTTGGGCTCCCATCCATCCACCAAGTCCACCTTGGTCAACATCATCCTTTTGCTGATGGAAATTGCCGCATCTTCTGAAGGTAACGTAAGATAATGGAACGGCGAGTCTGGGAGGTCACCAGCGGGCGCTCGCCATCGCAGCTGCTCATCCCGGCAGCCTGCGAGGCTAGCCAAGCTCTCGAGCTCGGGACGCCTAAACTCTGAGAGTCTATGGATAAAGTAGGACAAGTACTCTCGGCCGCTTGTGCTGGGCGAGCAGTCGGGGCCGCCGCAATTCGGGACTGACCGCACCACCATTCGATCTCGTTAGAGGTGTTCACAAGTGAAGTAAATATGTCAGCAGCGTGAGGTCGAGCTTGTGTTATTACGAGGGGTCTGGACCGTCGCGCGTCGTGCCCAAAACCCTGGGCCTTTCCGGGGATTCCCCCGCCGTTTTGTCCACTCGCCTCTCCCTCCTCCCGCAGAGTTTGGCAGCACCTTCTACACAGCTGGTGTGGCTCACACCGGCTCCATGGCCAGCACCTGCCCCTGCTTGACCAGGCGGTAGCACACCGCCGACCCCGCCTTGCCCATCATCCCATCCACCCACACCCTCGCCTCCGGGTACCCTGATGCTCTCATACGCTCCCCTGTGGAAGCACTTTGGGTGCAGTCGTCTGCAAGCAGTGCTCCTCAGTGCCTCTCGTAGGTCTCTAAGGGGAGTAGAGTCGAGTGGAGGGGGATGGGAGATGGGAGGCGGGCTTCCCTCATCACAACGTTGATGTCGTCTTCCCGCATGGTGGACATGGGGGCAGGAGTGTTCGAGCTGTCGTGGCCCTCCGCCCTCGTGGCGGGCCTCGCAGGTCCTCGCCCTCGTCACCCGTCGTCGCCCTCCGCTCTCGGCGGTCACACTCTTTGCTCCTCATCAGTTAGGGCCGCTCGGCTGCGAATGCGCAAGCCTTAATATTGAACGTGTACAGTAGAGCTATTTCGCCCACTCGCCGTGTTGCCGCCAGCGGCCACTCCGGGCGCGGGCATGCCGTGCGCCGCATTGTGGCTCGGCGTCACGGCCCACAGCGCCCTACCGCCCCAGCCAGATCTTGTACTTCTTGATCTAGAGATAGGTAGAGTAGTCTCGCGTCCTTGTACAATCCCCCTGAAAAAGCACCGCACATGAACTCGGCAATCCTGCGCGGCGGGTCCTGATAGCCTCCGACATGGCCTGCGTTGCTGAGGCTCCAACTCCAGTCGCTGGGCACGGGCACGATCAGGGGCAGACGGCAGCGTAACAAGACAGGGACCCGCAGCAGGGCAATCCGAGCCGTGCGGAGGGAAACGCTGGTCTCGGAGGGCGGAGAGGTCGTGTGGACCGGCCCGGCACTGTATCTTGGTGAGCTGCACCTGTGAGGCGCGCCAAGGGGCAGCCGCGGGCCAAGCCTCGCGCACACAAGCTTGGCTAGCGCGACAGCTATGCGGTGTTCTGCCTTGTTGGCGGCCCGCCTTCGATGATTAACATACGACGTGTTCTTCCGATGGTCGCAGGGGCCTCCGCTACCGGGTGCGCTCACCGCCGGGTGAGAGCGCATCTCGACTTCTCCCTCGGCCGAGGAGCGCTTTTGGGGCCTCCAACTCTCTGGCATGTTTTTCGATCACGTCTACAAGCAGTAAAGGTAGCCAGGATCGACCACGGTAATGGAGCAGTGGGTGCATGCGGCCGAGCCATGTCAGGCGCGGCAGACAGCTGCGGCCGAGCCTTCTTTCATCCTGGGCGACGCTCGCGGCCAGGGATGTGGTTTCCGTGATCTGAGCGTGGCAGCCCCGGCGCCAATGCTCGGCCATGCGCCCAAATCCGAGCCCGCGACGCCAGCCTCGGTCGCGGGAACGCCCGCAGCAGGAATCACGGATATGCTCGGCAGTCCTGCGCCGGCCCCGGGCCCACCAGCGGCGCGCCAGAATCCTGCGGCGACGTGGAACTGGGCGACGGCCGGCGGCCAGGCTCAGTCAACGCCTGCCGCTCAACAACCGCAGCGGCACGCGTACCCCGGCCCCCCACTCGGGGCTACCCCTCTTCCCCAGCTCCCCAGAATGTTGAGCCCACAGCAGGACTACAGCTCACAACAGCAGCAGCAGCGCATGCAACAGGCACAGACGGCAGGCGCATACTCGCCATCATCGGACTCCTCCTACTCGCCCCAGCCGCAGCCGGCGCATCAGCAGCACCCCTGCCCAATAATGCTGCCATCGCAGCAGGCAGAGCAGCACTTGCAGCAGCAGCAGCATCCATCGATGCGGCTACTGCCATCGCATCTGACGCATCAGCAACAACAGTACGTACAACAACACTTGGCGCAGAACAGAGGCAACATTTTCGCCCCTCCTCTTCAGCCGCCCCCAACGCAACGGGCGCAGTCGTCCCCCTCCCCCTTCGCGGCGGCAGCTATGCAGTCTTCCACCGCTCCCACGGCTGGTGCGGGAGACGCCACGTCCCCCCGAGCCGACACCGTCCCAGGCGCCGGCAGGCTCGCCCCCTACGCGACCGCATCTGGGTCGGGCGGCTCATCAGGGGCCCGCTCCGATGTGCAGCAGGGCTCTGCAGGTACTCCAGTGGCGGCGCTGTACCAAGTCACGGACGCCAGCCCCGTCAGCGGCGGCGCGGGCTGCCAGTCCACGAGCAGCTCGCCCCCTAAATTCCCCCCACCGGGCGGCCGCCACCTGCGCAGCGCCTCCGCCGTGTACCCGGGACAGTGCTACCCCGTACTCCCGCCGCCGTACTACGGAGCGGGGCCTTACTACATGCCATACGGCCCCGGGGCTCCGTACGGCGGCTGGTACTCCCCCCAGCCCAAGGCCAGCTCCGCCGGCGGCGCACACGTGTACCCGTATGGCCCGCCGCCGGGCGCTGCCAGTGGCCAGGAGCGAGAGCCGCTGCCTGGGCCGGTGGAGGAACGGGAGGCGCCGCCGCACAGCGCCCCGCCGGGCGGCGATACCTGGTCCATGCCTCCATGCGAGGCTGGCGGCGCCCCGGCCGGCCTGTCAGGACCCCCGCCTGGGTACCCGGAGGGATGGCCAGCACCCGCGGCCGCCGGCCCCCACACTGAGGGCCGGGCATGGGCCTCGCCTGCGCCCCCGGCCTACCGCACATCGCCGTACGGCCCGGGCCGCCCCTGGCCCCCGCCGCCGTACGCCTCCCCGCAGCGTCACCCCTGCTATCACCCCTACCCGCCCGGCCACGCGGCGCCGGTCCCTCCCTGGGGCATGGGTCCGCCGCCCCCCGGCTACCCGCCTTACGGTCCCGGGCCCTACCCTCCGCCCCTGCGCCGCTACGCCTCATGGCAGCACCCACCCGCGGCGGCGCGCGGCCGGCCGGCCGTCCCGGCGGCGCCAGGCCCTGGCGGCGCTGCGCTAGGAGACACAGAGGTGGACAGCGCCACCCCAATTCCCGGTACTGACGGCCCGCCACCTGCCTACGTCCGGCCGACCGCGGCGTCTGACGGCGGCGCTCCGCCGCCGCCGCTGCCCCGCGCCTGGCACGCAGCGGCGGCGACAGCAGCAGCGGCCGGCGGCGGCGAGGACGGAGGCAACGCCGCTCACGCCGCCGCAAACGTCACAACGCTGGGCGGGTCGAGCATGCGACGACGCTCCCGGGCCACCTCCATTGCCGCCTACTCGTCTTCCGGGCCGGAGCACTCGGCAGAACCCCAGGTCATGGCCTGCGGCCTGTCCGCCACAGGCATGTACGGCAACGACAGCACCGCCGTGTCATTGCCGTACCCTCCATACGGCGAGCAGTACTGCGAGCGCCGCGCGTCCGAGTACGGAGCACCCGACGCGGCGGCCGCAGCGGCGGCGCTGGCCGCTCGGCCGGAGTCCTTCAAGCGGCAACGGCTCGAGAGCGCGGCCTCCGTGCCCCTGCCGCCGCCGCCACAGGCGCCGCAGCTGCCGCCGATCGCAGTGCCAGTCGCGCCTGGGCCCGTGTCAGGCCCGGGCCGGGGGCCTGGTCTGGGCCTGGCCAGCGCCGCCTCCATGCCCGGCCCGCACGTGCCGCTGGTGCCGTACGGCGGGAGCTACCCGTCCGACCGGGGCTTCGGCCCCCCGCCGCCGCTGCACCTCTCGTCTCCACCGCCCGCCCTGCCCCTTGCGCCGCCTCTGCCGCCGCCGCTGCCGCCGGCCCTCTGCGCCGCCCTGCCCGCTCCCCCGGGGTACCCCGGCGCTGCGCCCCTGGCCGCCCCCGCCTTCGCGCCCCACCGCACAATGCCCGCGCCGCCGCTGCCGCTGGCAGGCGGCTGCTTCTCCGCCGCCGCCACTCCTGCCACTGCCGCCGCCGAGTCTCTGGACGACGCCGCAGCGCTGGCGGCGGGCCTGGACGCCTTCGATCTGGATGACGAGCTACTGGCAGAGCGCCTGGACGCGGCGGCGGATCTGGAATTCGGAGATGCCGATTGGGAGCTGGCAGCGGCGGCTGGCGGCACCGGCGGCGGCGGCGATGCCGCGGATTGCGCCGGCAGCGGGTGCTTTGCGGGCAGCCAGGGGGTGGAATACAGCGGCGGCGGGGGAATGCAGGCGCAGGGCCAGCTGTACGCACCGGCGCCGGCGGCGGGTCCGATACCGATGGAGAGGGTGGAGAGCTGCATGTCGTTCGGCGGCTTCGATGTCAAGCCCGAGCCAGCTGATGCGAGCGCCGGTCCTACCCCGGCCTTCGCCCCCGCTGCAGCTGCGCACGTTACGGCGGTGCCCGCCACCGGGCGCGCAGGCCAGGCCCAGTCGGGCCCGCAGTCCTGGGCCCTGAGCCCGGACTGGTACGGCAGCTCGGACGAGGAAGACGAAGCGTTGCTGCGCCGCCGCAAGAGCCACACCGCCCAGGGACAAGGCCAGGGACAGCGCCGTCGCTCCGCCCCTTTCACAGGCCCCAACTCTGCACCCAGCCGCGGTGGCAGCGGCGGCGGCGGCGGCCGCTCCCGCCTCGACGACCCGTCCTCGCCTTTGTCCTCCCCACGCAAGCGCATCGGCTCGCCGTCCGGCGGCGCCGGGCACGGCGCCGCCACCGCCCCCGCCCTGGACCGCTCCGCCCTGCCCGCCTCCCTGCCGCCGCCGGTCCGCGTCACCGTCGCCGGCGGCATCGGCCTCGCCCGCATCGCACAGCACGAGGTCGCTGGCGGCGGCGGCGGACACGGCCACGACGCCACGTCAGCATCCTGCGTGGTGGGCGCCGAGGGCGACGCCGACGGCGGCGCGGCGGCGGCGGCGGTGGGCGGCCGCGTGGTGGGGCGGTTCGTGCCCGCTGCCTACCTGGAGGGCGGCAAGTGCATCGAGTTCCGGGGCCAGCTGGTCAGCCGCAGCGCCTTCGAGCGGGCGGGGGGCTCCGCGATGGCCAAGTGGCACCGTAGCATCAAGGTGGGACCGGGTCGGCGGTGCACGGGGAGAGGGGGACAGTAGGGCGGGGCTTGGTCAGGGAAGGGCTTAGAAGTAAGTGCCGGGGATTCGGGGGTGCGCGCTTCTCTACGGGACCCTCTCCTGGCTGCTGCCCCCGGCCCGGGGCTTGAGTCTCCTCTGAGAGCGTTGGCTCCACGCCCTGACTTACCGCTTAAACCCTTTGCCGCCGCCTGGCCGCAGGTGCTCCCGGACGGCACGTCGCTGGGCAAGTGGCTGGCGAGGCACGGCCTGCCCGTGCTGAAGGTAGGGGGGGGCATGAGGGGCGGTACGAAGTGTTTTGGGGACGTGTGGGGCGACGTTTTTGTTTCATGGGCCGCAGCCCATGGCAAGGTACCGGTACGGGGTTTGCGCGGAGCTGGGGATGTCCGTAAGCGGATACAAGGAGATTGGATTGGTGGTTGCATGGTTTGCACGCGGCCCCGGTTCGCCTCTCACAACCGAGGCATGACCCCGCCCTAGCGCGCCTGGCTCACCCTGCCGCCCTCCTCCTCGTGCCTTCCTCCTTTCCTCCCCCCTACCAGGGCAACCCCCGGCGCAGCGGCAAGCAGGGGGCTGCCGGCGACGAAGAGGACGATTGAGGCAGCCGCGTGACGGCGGGAGGTGGAGCCCAGGGGCAGCAGAGCTGCACGTCGCCCCTGTCGCCCGGTCCGAAGCGCTTGTGCTGGCTTGGGGCAGCCCGTCGGAGCGACTAAGACGGCAGTTTCCGGCCCATGCAGGCCTCAAGCGCGGGGGCTGTGGTCTGTAGCCAGGAAGTGCAGGAGCCTACCCTGCGACCGCAAATCCCAACCTAAGTGCTTTCCAATGGCGGGGCGGCCCGTGTCAGATCTGTTATACAGCACCGCCCGCAAAACGCAAAGGGCTTGGTCACAGTGGCTTGTCGGCAGAGGGGGCCGTGGTCAGTGGAGAAGACGGGGATGCTCACAAGTGGCCAGAAGAGGCGTTTGTGCATGGTTCACTGCCGAGATTGGCAGGTGTAAAGGAGTACGTTGATGTTCAATGCAGCTGGCTGAAGCTGGCGATGGCTTTTTGTGGCAATCAGGCTCCCGAGCTTTCTCAGATTTCGGTTGCCTTCTCGATTGATGGATGTCCTCGACGGGCGTTGAAACTGGGGATTGGCAATAGTTGGGTGCGTACAATTTCTCAGCGACGCGTCTGGTCTGCATCCCTCGGTACAGGTGTGGGCCTGGGCTTTGCAAGATTGGGCTAGCTCGAAAGGCTGCAGGTTGCACACTAAACTCCTTCTTTGTGCTGCGATGTGTGGTCAGGCATCCAAATTCACTAGGGCCGCGCGGGCTTCATGGCTCGAGCTTACTTCATGGCATGATTCTAAAGGGCAGGGCCGTACGAACTGCGATGGAGGTCAGCGCCGTACGCACTTCGAGGGAGGGCGGGGCTTGTACGTTACAGGGGCAGGGCGTTCCGCGGCGCGTGCCGCACGCTGCGGGATGACCTGCACATTAATTGTTACTTGGCTTGAAGCGGAGCATAAATGCTTGGAGCATAAGGGCCTAAGGGCTTGCAACATAAAGGTCTGGAGTATAACACACAGGAGAGGCAGCGCTAGTTCTGGAAACGAATCTTAGCAGCGCCTGGTAGGGCAGCTCCCACGGCCTGGGGGCCGCAAGGGACTTCGATGCAAGAAGTCGAAAGCTTGCACATGGGTTTTACGGGCTTGCTTGCCGCGTTGTGGTTGTTGGCGACTTGCCTTGAAAGGAGTCGCGCTCTGCAATCATGGCCGCCCAGATGGCGGCAGTGCGTTTGGCGACGTGGGCGCTGGCTGGCGCCCCCCGCTTGCTGATGTTTGACTGGGCTTGGGGTCTTGTCTTGCCTTCCCATTTAGCGACAAATGGATGTGCCACGGCAAGCGCTGCTGTTTGCTTGCTTGGCCGAGCCGTTTTGCCTTAACTGAATTACCTGGTTGCTTCAAGTGGTTGACGAAGCATTGCACACGGGTGGGATGGCTTCAGCGCGAAGACAATCATGGGCGTTGGGGCCTTGGCATCGGGCTTGACACCAACAAGGGCCACGTAGGGCCTCTTTCCTTTGGTAGATCTTTTGCAGTAGGCAGTAGGGCGTTGCGGCATTGCTCGTCACTGGACATACTACTTCAGCAATGGGGTAAAGCTGGTGCGTTGGGGCTGTTTGGCTTCGTCTGGTCCTCGTACCCCTGCGTGGGCGTCGACATCACCGCACACGGCAACTACCCGTCTTCGGGCGTGCCGCCGGCAGGCGTGCAGAGGGCTCATGCCCTCCGCTCGAGACTGCCCTCCGCACGACATGTGCGTGCGTGCATGCATGCTCTGCATGGGGTGCGGTCCGGCCGAGGCGCTGGGGGCTTGGCTGAGTGTTTGTACCGCTCGGATGCCGTGATGTTGCTTAGTCTTGTTTATAACTTGGGGTCGCATGGAAACTGTCGTGACTCTGCCGCGCAGAGCCTCACTCTTGGGCGCTCTGTGTGTGCACACCGTGTTTGCTACCCTCGCTCCTTCGCGTGCGTGTCAGGACGAGGCCATCGTGCTGGCGAGGCTCGTCTGTTGTGGACGGGGATGTCTTCCGTCGCTTAGCTTCATTCAGCTTGTCATACGCAAGTTGTCTTTCCTCTCCTCTCACCGGGGTTTATCCTCACAAGCTTCCTAATGATACGCATCGTCGCCGATGTGGCGGCAAGGGTTGATGTGGCGGCATGGGCGTGTAGAGTAGATTGATGTCCAGTCTTGCAGGACAAGGGGGTAGTCAGGCCTGCAGACCGTCTGGCAGGCAGCTGTGCGGACAACGGTTGCCCTTCAGGCATAAACACGAAAGACCGCATGCCGTTGTAACGGCGTCAGTTGCGGCCGAACGCCTTCTCTTTGACTTAACCCCGAGGCGAGTCCCTCAGGCAGCAGCCGTGGCGCCCCCCACAGCCCCAGGTATAAACAGCCCGTCTCCATTGCCACTCGCGCCGGGGCCCAACGCTGTATGTACAGGGCGCAGACCCCCCTCCGTGATTCGCCACAAAGCACTCACCAAACGCCACACCTCCACGCTAGCCGTACCGTGGCATGCCGTGCCGCCTTTGCAGCACTTTGCAGCACTTCCTCCATCTGAACCCACCACGTTCTCCACGTCCTCTACCTCTACACTATACCAGCTCCTCCCAAGTCCACGTGCTGCAATGCCTTGCCAATTGAGGCTTTATTTGCTATCCTAGCAGCTGTACGTCATCCCTACCACACAACGCGTCATCCGTGGGGTCGGGGGCGGATGCCCGTTGGGGGTTAGCCGTCCCGCCGCACGTGCACCGCAGAGGTGCCGTGTGGCCCCGCCCCCCTTCGGCCGCCGCTCAGTGGATGCGCCCCCCCGTGTGCCGCAGCGAGGGACCGTCCAGGCGGCCGCTGGTGGTGTCATTGAGGAAGATGGTGGGGAGCAGCTCGGGGCCTGGGGGGTGGGGGATGGGAGAGCGGATGGGGGCGGGAAGGGCGCGTGGGCGGATGAGGGACGGAGGAGGAAATTGTGCGTGGGAGGATGGTGGCGTTACCAACGGTGTCCCCCTCTCCTCCCGCGCCTGTCCTGCCCCCAAACCCCCCACCCCTCCCACCCTTGATGGAGGTAAGCGTGCGGCCCTGCTGCAGGCACTTGTCCAGGTACGGCAGGTCGCGGATGTTGGAGGCGCCCGCGGGGACCTAGGGGTTGGCGGTTTGGAGTTGTTTAGCTATAGCGGGGGTTTGCGTTAGCGGTTGGTGTTGGGCGCCAGGGCGGGCAGGAGATATGGCTTGTGGCCGCGGCTGAGGTCACGGGTATTGCATTGCAAGGGTTTACAGAACCCCATCCCCACCACCGTCTCCCCTGCGCCCTGGCCCCCCCACTCTCCTCCCATACCTGCTCCTGGGCGATGCTGGTGATGTAGTCCTCCTCCTCAGCGCTCAGCTCCCCCAGCACCTGGGGGAGGAGGGCGGGCGGTGGGAGTTGGAGAAGAGGCGATCCCAGGCATCCAGCAAGCGGCGACAGCGTGCGCGCCCCGCGCTTTCCGCTCGCCCCTTCGCACACTGTACGACCTGCGCGACCGGCATCCCCCTCGTCCCCTCCACCCGGCCCCACCGTTCGCCCCACCTCCCGCCCCCCGCCGTGCCCCCGTGCACCCACCCTCCTGCACGCCTCCAGGAATGTGGGCACGTCCACGCTGCCCCACACCCCCGCCACCACGTGACGGCCCCCGTCCAGGTCGGCCCCCGCCAGGGAGGCGGCCGTGCGCAGGACCTGGGGTGCGCGGGCGGGACAGGAGGCGTGGGTTGGGTGGGGAGGGGGGCATGAAGGCGGGAACGCTTGGCGGGGCTCGTGCAGCCACGCAATGCGAGGCACCCACAGGGCTCCCGGAGGCCACCGCGTGCTTCCGCTGCCCCTCCGCCCCTGACTCCTGCAACACCGGTGCGACGCTGCGACCTCTCATGCGCTCACGGCCTTACGCCCAGCTAGTGCCCCCACGCGACGCACCTGGTCGCTTGCTGCGTTGTACTTTTTGAGGAAGCCCTTGGGGACTTTCCAATTGACGCCTGGAGCAGGGGCGCAAGGGCGGGGCAGCAGCATCTTGGCACCGGGGCAGGGACTCTCGTTCTGCCCCCTTCACGGTTCACGCCTCCCTTTGCGGCATCCGCCCCTGTCCCTGTCCCTCACGCCGCCACCCGCCCCCGCTCCCCACCCGTGGTCTTCATCAGGTCCAGGGTCTTGGTCCCCCGCGATAGGGTGCCGGTGGAGAACATGGAGGCCTCCAGGGAGGGGCGGGCGGCGTCCAGCTGGGCGGGGTGCACGCGGCCCTGCAGACGGGGGCGGTGTGGAGGAGAGCGGGGATGCGAAGGGTGACGACGGGCGACCGGTTCGTGGGGTGGTTAGGAAGTGGACACGAGAGCCGGGGGCTCACTGGCACCCCAGTATCGCCCTGCCCCTTTTCGCCCCCGTCACCATGCCCCTCGCCCTCTCCGGCGCAGGTGACGCGCTCTTGGTCAGCATGGCACACGCCGTGTCCCCCCTCCCCTTCCCACCTCCCTCCCCCCCCCACCTCCACCAGGGAGGCCAGCAGGTAGTCCAGGTCGGCCAGGAAGACGTTGGAGCCGCGGGCCTGAGGGGGGCAAGAGGGGGAGAGGAGGGAGGGGGGCTGGGTGGGCCCATCCCTAAGCCCTCTGGGAGGGCCTCGCGCCACAAACCACAGCCTCGGGCCCTGCTGCAGCGCTGCGCCAAACCCTGGCCGACTATCTCTTCCCCCTCCAGCCCCGGCGCCCCTCCGGGTCCGGGACCCCCTGCTCGCCTGCTGGAGGACCACCAGAGCCACCTGCTTGGCGTAATCCAGCTCAGCGTCACTCAGCCCGGGGATGGCGTCGTACAGCGTCTGCGGGTTGGTGACAGGAAAGATGCTGATGGGGCCGAGGCAGCAGGGGAAATAGGAAAACGATACACGGGCAAGCCCCCGTTTTCCCCACTGGCAACCCCTGTCCACCGCTGACCCTGGTGCGGGCTGAGGAAGGGTCCCGGACCTCTTGAAGTTCACGCACTGCACCCATGCAGCTCACTAGCAATCCCCGAAGTTGAGTCACTACCCGCCCAGGCTCCTGTAGCTCTGCTGAGAGCACTGCTCGCCAACTTTCTTTGCGACAAGCCCTGTCCACTGCTGCCGCGACTGTGGGGGGCTCATGCCATGCCGCACCTTGAGAAAAAGGTCACGCGTCACGCGGCCCGGGTCCCCCACAGCTTCCAGGATGGCGGGCCATGCGCCCGTGAGCTTCTCGGGGAAGCCCTCGGGGATCCTCCACACGGCGATAGGCCGCCGCCCGGCTGTAGGGCGAAGGGGGGAGGGGGGCGATGGGGTTGGGGTGGGAGGTGCCCGAAGCAAGGGAGGGGGGTGGCTGAAGGAGGCAACCCACGGGGGCTGCCCCCACGAGCTGCCCCAGAGCCCACGTGTACAGAAAGGAAGAGCCAGAGATAGCAGCCTCCCACCTGATACGCCAAGCATGGCGCGCGGGCGGCCTTGCGGGGATGCTGGGTCCGACCCCGTCCGGTGGCAGCCGAGTACAACTCTGTGCTATATAAGCGAGGTTACGGCGCAGCAACTGGTGGGCTCAAGCAGAAAGACGCGAGCGCCACTGGGCGGTACTGTCGATGTTGCTTCGGTTTGCACAGTGAGTTTATGGAGTGCTGCAACGTTCCACTGTGATGTCAACTTGCTTTATGCGCTGCTAGTGATGAAGCGGGCTGCTGTTGGTGCCGCGCCACCGTGTCGTGCGCAGTGCAGTCATCCGGGGTGCATCTTGCGGGATGCATCCAGCTGCACACAGCAAAGACGTATGCAAGCTTCTCTCGATCGTCTTGATCACGCATGCGTTAACAAACTCGCACGCGCTTGACCTCGAGATGCATCCTTGCCTGCGCGCCCTAGCGTACTTCCCCTCCTAGCGAGCTGCTCAGGATGAGTTTCATGGGTCTAGCAAGACCTGAATCGGGGATGTCCCCCGCGAAGCCTCTCCCCAGCGCCGCTCGGTGCCGGCCAGCTTGCACCTGGCCCCAGTTCCGCCGCACGCGTGACTCCAAGCGCCCTCTGCTGACTGCCAGAACCCTCGTGGTGGTGGACAGCTCGGGGGCCAGCACACATCACAACAAGGAGCCCCAGGAGCTCCACCCCCTTGCTGGCGGCCCGGGCCCGGCCCCGGCCCCGTGGGAAGCAGCTGGTTTGCCTCCCCACCCGGCTCTCGCCTGCCTGCACCTCCCTGGCCCGCCTCCCGACATGTCACCCGCCGCGGTGCGTGTGCTGTTCTTGATACCAACTTCCACTGACCTAGCTCGAGTCCCTGTAGTTTGCACCCACGCCAAGCCCACCCAAGCCCACCCAAGCCCGGTTCGTCGACCCCGGCCCATTCCTGACGCCGTCCCTCCCACCCCTTTCTCCAATACCGGCGCCACCCCAGTGGTCCCAGGTCGCCGATGAGCTCACGGACCTAGCCCAGCGACCCCTGCTGGCGCCGACCACCTTTGCCCGGGTCGCATGGCTCAGGCGGCGCCGCAGCCCGAACCCAGCCACGGGGGCCTCGGCGGGGGCAACGGCGGCTGCGGGCTCCGCCCCCGCATCAACAGCAGGGGCATCGGAGGCGGTACATGAGTCGCAGGGGTCTAGGGGGATGCAGGGTTTGCACACGCTGGGCAGTGCGTACACACACGGTGCGGGGGCGTCGGGGTACCTGGCCGCAACCCCAGCGGAGGCGGAGGCGGTGGCGGCGCTCCGGCGGTGGCAGCTGGCACCGCCGCCGCTGCGCCCGCCCGCCTCAGCTGTGGCGGCGCTCGCAGCCGCCGACGAAACCGCAGCCAGCTCCGGCGGCAGTGGCGCCCCCACCGGTACCGCCCCGGGTGCCACCGCCACCGCCGCCCTTCCCAGCCCCACGGTCGCTGCGTCCCCTGCGTCGGCCTCCGCTGCTGCCAGCGGCTCGTGGACAGGCGGCAGCGCTGGCGTTGGCGCTGGCGGCGCTGGCGGCGACGTTGGCGCTGGCGGGCAGGGGGCTCGGTTGGAGCCCTGGCGCGGCGAGGCGGAGGTGCTGGCGGAGGCGCCGCCCTGGCGGCTGAGCGGCATGCTGGCGGCGGCGGCGGCGGCGCGGGTGCCGCTGCGTCGGTCGGCTCTGCAGGTGGGGCTGGGGCGCAGGGGCCGTACGGGGGCTGGAGCTGCGCGGCATGGGTCGGAAGTGCTGGGCGTTACGCGCTTGCGGAGAGCCTGGCTTGAGTGGGTGCAGAAGCGCCCGCTGGTTTCCTGGAGCGGGCCTTGGGGGGGCCTGCGCACGACGCGACCGCGACTGTCCCATTGCCCTCCGGGCCCGTGAGCAACAGCTATATCCCTTGCCGTCTTTCCTCTCTCCTCTCCATTACCAACCACCCCAACCACCCCAACCAACTTGCTCAACCGCCCAGGCCTACGCGGACGCCCTGTCTGCCCGCGCCGGCGAGCTGTCCCCCTCCGAGGTGCTGACAGCCCTGGAGGGGCTGGCGGCGTACGGCTTCGCGGACGCCCAGCCCCAACCGCTACAACTGTCACAACCGCCACAACCGCCGAGGGAGGGGCAGTCCTGGGTTGCGGCGGCGGAGCCCGCGTGGGCCGCACCCGTGCTGCAGCGCCTGCTGCTGCCCGCGGCCCCCGGGCCGGGCCTGGCGGCCCCTCAGGCGGCCCAGGGGCAGGCCCTGGGGGCCCCCGAGGCGGGGGTGCGGGCGCTTGAGCTGCTGGTGCAGGTGGGGGAGGAGGGGGGGAAAGGGGGGTCGAGCATGGTGTTGCAGCAGCAGCAGTCCGCACGCAGGAAAGGCGGCAAGTAGGAAGGTGCGGGACCTTGAGCCTGGGCCTGGGCATGAGCCAGGCCCTGGGCGCGGGGACCAAGGCTCCCGTTCTTCCACCGCTCACCCTCACCCCTGAACCCCTTTCCCATGCACCGCTCCCCAGCTGCGCATCCAGCCCGGCAGCGCCTGGCTACCCGCCTTCCTGGCGGCAGCGCCCCTGCCCGGGGCGCCCCCAGGCGGGCGAGGGGGCCCCCCCGCCGGGGCGGAGGCAGCGCTGCAGCTGCGCCTGCTGCGGGCCCTGGCGCGGATGGGTCAGGACCCGGGGGAGGCGTGGTGGCTGGGGGCGCTCAGGAGCTGGCGCCCGCCCGGCCTCGAGGGAGCAGGGGAGCCCGCGGCGGGACCAAGCACGCAGCACAGTCAGCCTGCTGGGGACACGGACTCACGGACGGGTTCGGTTCCGGTTCCGGATCCAGGCCGCAGGCGGGGTTCTGCAGTTGCGGATCCAGGGAGGAATCCAGATCCGGGCGCCAGCGAGGTGCGGTGCGAGCTGCTCCACACGGCCGCCCGCGCCGGCTTCCCGCCCGCCCTGGCGCCCGTCATGGCGGTGTGGGCCGAGGCGGCGCTGTACGACACAGCCCGACTGTACGACATGGGCCCGACTGCCGGGGGCCCGTTGGCCACGAGTCGGAGGGGAGTGGACGGATCGGATGGATGGGAGGAGCTGCCGCCCCCACCCGCAGCCCTTGTGCGGGCTCTGGCGGCGCTGCCGAGGGTGATGCCGGGGGCGGCGGCCTGGGTGTCACGTCCGGGAGGTGGGTGCGCAGCGGCAGGCACACCAAGCCGTTTGTGGTGTGAAAATCTACAAAGAGCGGGTGCAGGGCGAGGAACTGCTGGCTGCCGGGCTTGCGACCAGCCGCATTGTTGTGCAGTGATCTAGGCCTGCTTTAACCCCTCGTCCTCTTCGCTCCCTTGATGTACTCTTCTCCCCCCCCCCCTCCCCTCCCCCTCCCCCTCCCTTCTCCGCTCTCAGGCCCGGGAGCCTGGGTGCTGGGCGCCCTCATGCGGGCGCTGCGGCCCCGGCTGTGGCGCCTGGAGCCGGGCCAACTGCTGGAGCTGCTGCAGGGTGGGTCCGTTGGGGTGGTTGTTCGTTAGGGCGGTTGCAGGAGCGGCGGTTGGCACGTATGGCGGCTGCATGGAGGTAGCGTGCACCGCACGTTGGTTTGGCTGTTGTCAGAGCGGCGACGAGGCGACCGGATCCCCACCCTGAATCCTGGCTGCAACGGTCCTGACCGCCGCACCCGCCCAAGATGATCCCGTGCGGCCACTGGGCTTCCTCCATGCCTGCTGACCTCCCGTCCGTTGCCCCCTTCTCCCCCCTTCCCCGCAATCCCCCAGGCCTAGCTGCCTCCCGGCTGCACCCCGGGCGCCCGGCGCTGCGTACGCACGCGGCCGCACTGGCCAAGGCGGCGGGGGCGGGGGCGCTGCCACCCATACAGCTGCTACAGGTGGGCCTGGGTTGGGCCCCGATGGGGCCTGAGGTGGGCTTCCATATGGTCCTGGGGTGGGCCCGCATGTAGGAGGCATGCGGCTGCGAGGGGCCGACCTTGACGCTGCACCTGTAGCGGCGCCTATCAGCCCTTACACGCCCAAGGGGAAGTAGGTGTGCAAGGAAGATTTTGAGAGTTGTGCGCGTGCTGCCCTCCTACTCCCTCAGGCAGCCAGGCTGTACAGGGCGCTCGGCTACGCCCCCTCAGGTGCGCCCTATCTATGCAGGGGGGATCGGATTTAGCGGGACATCAAGAATGAGATAGAGGGCATATAATGGTGGGGTGCAGAGGTGGCGGACGCAAGCGGGCCCAAGCAAGGTCAGCTGGGTCAGGCACGGTCAGCTGGACCTGGAGGCAGAACATCAGTCGCTGAAAGATGATCTCCATGAGCTGCGAGTCAGCACTCGCCGGCTTCACGAGCCACGTCAGCGCCCTTGGGCCTAAGCCCGACCGCCTTCTCACAGCTCTCCCAAACCTGGCTTCCCTGTACCCGCTGGTGCCACAGGGCCTCTGCGGACCGCCATTCTGGACGCAGCGGCGGTTCTGGAGAAGCAGGCGCGAGCGGCTGCGGCGGCCGAGCGGGCTGCGGCGGAGGCCAGCGCTGCAGGCGGCCTGCGCAGCCGGGGCGCTAAGGGGACGCAGCCCCGGCAGGAGGGACAGGAGCCGGGGGCCGCTGGTGCGCAGGGGCGGCGCGGCGGCGGGTTTCTCAGGGGGGGCCGGCACGGTCCGGGGCGGAGGGGCCCACGGGGGCCGCGGACGCCGTAGGGCTGCATGGCTCGGCTGGAGGGTGAGGGGCTGTGGTCGTGCGCATGGGAGGGCGTCACACAATAACAGTCACAATAGGGCCTTTGGCACGGCACGGTATGGTGTACGGCATATTCCCCAGGCCCTCAGCCCTAGCAGTCGCGGCACGTCTGCAGACTTGTCAGCCGAAACTGCGGGAGAAGTACGGCAGGAGTATTGTACCCGGCGGAGTGTTGCGCTACTTTGACCGTTGTAGAGTAGCCGCGGTGTTGCGCTACTGAACTATGGGGCCGTCCCAGCCCGCTCCAGTCCCCCTGTTGGGATGAGTGAACCTAGTGTTGCTGTTCGGCGGCTGGTTGGTGGTGCAATGCGCGGGGCGGCCCCCGGGGGACGTGGGGATGTGCTACGAAGCGCGAAGGTGTAACCGTTATTCGGCGTGTCTCAATCGGGGGTGGCCCCCACGGCCCACACACATCCTCCGCCGGCCGTCGCCCACCTGCAACCCGACAATGGATGCACAACTCAAACCCATCCCTGGAGTCGAGTACGGCGACCATTGGCGTGACCGGGCGCCTCAATTAGCCCGGGGACGACCCCGCAGACTTGACTTGTCGCCAAGACCCAGCGATCAGCCGCAGCCACTCTGCCGAAGCCCTGCCTTCGAAGGTAAACGACACAGGAACAACATATCGAGTACCGGTATGTAAACAAGCAGGATCACCTGCTAGTTATGTAATTGCGTGCCTAGGCGCCCGCCCCCACTCCCATCGCCCTTCATCGCAAGCGGGCCTGCTCCCCGTGTGCGGTCGGGCCAAGAGACTAGGGCAATTACCACAACCGTGCGTCCAGGAGCCTTAAGCCTGCCCTGGTCACCATCCAGGCGGCTGTTTCGAACGACTACAAATGCACAATGTACATCAACTTCGACGATCACGACGAAAGCTTAGGTGGCGGTCCGCCCCATGACACGGGCCCACAGGGGTGACCATCCATGCAGGCCACAACGACTCATTCAGTACGGTACTTACGATGTCGGTTAGGAGTCGACGCTTTCGATGCAAGCTTTTCAATCATATAGCTTTGCATTAGACGAGACGTGCAAGACTTCGGTGAACCAAGAAAACCGTGCGAGTTGACATGCTTCCTTGCCCAGATGGAATGCCCCCTGCCGTCTGGGTCCATCACTTGGCATGTTAGGGCTCAACACAAGGGGAAGACACTTCGAAGGCCCGCCCTAATAACCTTGTAATACGATTGTCAGTCGAGTCGCAAAACTCTTCGAGCAGACGGCGGCCTCCACAGTCAGGGACGACTGCCGCCTGATCACACCTCTGGCGGCGGTGGCCGGAACGGCTCATAACCGAACAGGATAGGGCACACGCTGTCGGGGGCCGCCGGGAAGCCGCTGACTGCGTTGGCTGCGTTGCAGTTCTTCCTCGACGCTACGACGCCCCGCTGCCCGCTGTCGCCCAGGCACACCCAGTCCTTGACACCGTCTCCGTCTGCGCATGGGCGCGGGGCCGCGGGGGAGAGGGACGGGCGGAGCGGCTCAGTGAGAGCCCGAAGCAGGGCCCTTGGCACGCCGTGCGCGCCAAGAGCAAGCACCCCTTTGCGCGTGTCCTATCTGCCCGCAGAGAGTGTAAAGAAAATCACGAATCACCGCCCCGGAGTGAGGAGGAGCCGAGCGTGTCCACGCTGCACTTTGCGGTCAACCCCGGAGTGAGTGGGTGCATGGACCGGAACCGGGAACCCACCGCAATCGACACTGAGGATGCGGCCCTGGCTGCAGAGTGTGCCAACCGGGTACGGGCAGGAGGCTGCAGGGGGCAGATGGCGGTGGGGCAGACGGGTGTCATCAAGTAAGGGTGGGGGTTTCTTTAGCTTAGCAAGGCTGACAATAGCGTGCTGGCGTCCTCCGGCTGGGTGGTGGTCACAGACATCTGTGTTGCACGCTGTGGAGCACGTCTGACGAAGGCTTGCTCACTGTTTGCAGTGAGGGGCGGGCAGAACGAGTCGGCTGCGTTGAGTTGGCAGCCCGTCCCTGTGCGGACCACCAGGGGAGCCGTGCCGTTTCCGAGAAGACAGACGAGGTCCTTGGGGCCGTCGCCATCTGCGCGCCACGGCACGGCAGGCAAGCAAGAAGCAAGGCGAAAGGAAAGAGGGTTCACTCGTTAACAGCCTGTCTGGTGCACTGCTACTCGTCCACGTGCGCTGACCTGCGTAGTCACCCATCACGCGTGTTTCTGCCGCTGCACAACCGTTGTTCAGCGGTGGGTGTGACTTCGCCCTTGGGCTCGCTCACCGCAGTCCAACTGGAGGACTAAGCCGCTCGGGCACCAGTCGCCGGGCGGCTTGGGGCAGAACCAGCTGAAGACGGCCGGACAGGTGAACTGAAGCGCGTTGGGGTATCCCGTGTCAGCGTCCGCCGTGCTGCAGCCCTTTGTGGTCAGGGCCACGCCCCGAGCCCCCGTGGTGTCAAACAGTACGGTGTCCAGGAGACCATCGCCGTCTGCGTCGGGGGCGGTGGTTGGTGTGGGGCGGGGCAGGCGTGAAGTTGGCAGGCAGTACGAACAGGGTTGCTCATGGAGGAGGTTTGCCGAGCGAGCATGACACAAGAGCCGGATGGAGCACAACGAGAACCCCGCTGCTAACGGCGTGCACCTATCTAGCGCTGTGTTGCCCGGTCCACCAACACGTCAAATGAAGGCACCCACCGCAGTCGACCTGCAGCCGCGTCTCTCCGGGGCCTCCCTTGGACCACTTCCCACACTCGGTGGCTCGGGCTGCAAGGGTGCAAGCGGGGGGAAAGAAGGGGGAGAGCGAGGAGCCAGCAGCCAAGTCAGATCCCCGAGCCCCTGTCAGCCAGCACAGCAAAATAACACGTAGACTCACAGTAGGTGCGTGCTTTGATGCAGCTCTCAAAGTTCGGGCCCAGGTCGGGCCGGAACGACGTTGACCCATGGGGACCTGTGCAGGGCGAGGGGGTGAGCGAGGGAGTGTACGACACTGTTCATGAATGCGGGGACGATGGACAGGTCCCAATCAAGCCTCATCGACGCTTCCGGTTCAAGCGCAAGGCAGTAGCCGAGGGAAAGCCGGGTTACATTATGGCCATGTACGGCAGTGTGTGCAGTGTACGGCAAGGGCGGGGTGGGGGGGGGCGAAGCTTATGTTTTTACCGCCCCCTCCCTGACCTGTGAACATGTCTTTCCTTGGCGCGCAGTCCGCAAAAATTGAGGTCATGACCGTTGCTCTGTGGGAAGTCAGGGTGCAAGGGGTGGTTGCGGAGGGCAATGGGGCCAGGCTTGAGCAGACCCCTCATCCTGCTAGATCCGCGACTGACCATGCATCCAATGCCCCTAGCTCCACGCCCTCTCACTGGCATGCATCACTCTCGTCGCAGAGCGCCATGCACGCGCGCTTCTCCATCGTCTGTATGACGTTTATGTTGGTGCCCAGAATGTCCCTGCAGCAAAGAGCAGGTCGAGCGAAGGGACGTTGACTAATTTCTTCTTAGCCTTCTCAGGCGTCGGAAGGCGGAAGGCGGCGTGGTGGCTGCTGACACGCCCCGGCCTTGACGTGATAACTCGTGTATCATGGTCCCAACCGGACTCACCATTGGGGTACGCAGTAGTAGTTTCCGAAGTTGGGTCGGCTGTAGCAGGTGGTGGCGCTGGCGTCAGGTCCGTTGGTTCCAACGGTTCCGGCGAGAGCGTTCGTACGCATCGAGCCTGTGCGGTTGAGGACGGTGTAGCAACAAGGTCAATGCCGTACCCTAAGCTTCCAGTGCTGCCAATCCAGAGCCGGCCCCGATCCGGTTACAGAAAGCGTAACAAAGGGGCTAATGCGGGGAGCTTGGCTCAACCCTGGCAAGCTGAGTACTCGGCTACTAAGGCGTGTTTCGTTAAAACGCTTGTGCCCATGCTTGTGCCCACGTGGCCGGTGGTTGCTACGGGTACCGGTACTCACATAGCCCCGTGGTTTGTTTGAAGACGCTGAACTCGCAGGAGGTGTTGTTGTTGCACTGCGCCTGGCAGTCGGCAGCGCTTGCGGCCGGGGTGTCGTCCTGGACCGGTGTGCCCGCCAGGTCGATGCCAGCGGTACACAGGAGGCGACCACCTGCGGGCACGCACACATAGCATAAGAAGGGGACGAAGGACAGGCGGAGAGGGGTCAGCCGTAAAGCAACTCCGAGGCCTCAGCCTGTCTGCTGTCCCGGAGCCCCCCGGCGGCTGCTGTTACTTGAGTCCCCCAAGCAAGCTGATGCTGCCCCCGAGCCCCAGGGCTGTTCGGAGCTCCGGGGACCCTGCATGACGAGCGAGGGACGCAGGACGGCCCACCTTGGCTGTTCCATCTGAAGCGGGGCGCGTAGGCCTCGTGGATGCGCTTCAGGTCCGTCACCCGGAGGGCCCGGTTGTAGACCAGGACCGCGCCCAGCTGGGTGCGGCTCTTGGCCGATGCCATGCACCGGGACGTCCCCACAGTGAAGCGGTCCGGCCCAATCGAAAAGGGGATCTGGGTGGTGAACGCCTCACGCAGCGTGACGCCACCGAGTGCACCTCCGTAGTAGTGCTCGCCGGCAGCGCCGCCCGGCTTCCTGACAAACGCGTGGAGGGCCCATCCCGGCTCGACCGGCACGGGCTTGGTTGAGCGGAAGGAGGAGGCCCAGGGCTCGGGTCCAGAGATGAAGGAGTCCCGCGTTCCGAAGAGCAGGCCGCTGGTGCCGGGCCCTGCCGCGCAGCTCAGCTCGGCAACCAAGTAATTGGCACCCCAGTCGACTGTGTCTGCCCTGAGGGCCTGTATCACGACAACCGTGAACGCTGCTCCCGGGTCTGAGTTCCAGTTGGGGAGGTCGCTCGTTACGACGCCGGCCGTGGAGCTCAGCTCCAGGACCCCGCCAGTGTACGTGGCGACGCCAGAGCCGTCCACGTCCATAAGCGCCATGACCTGATCCCGACCGGAGCCGTACTGCGTGCCAGGAGGGGGGTTGCATTACATTGCATAGACGGTGGGCCGCCAACAGCGTTCAAATGCAAGCCTGGCGGGCCTCTCTGTGGGAGGCATGCGGCGAGCGCTGTCTCTCCACCAATCGACTCCATCTCCCCGTGCCCAGCCCGTCCCTCACCTGAACATCCAGCCAAGTCGTTGCCTCGCGGTTATCCAGGCGGGACATGAGCAAGCCCCTGGCCGAGTCGAAGTGGGCGCACTCGGGCTGCAGGTCGGGGGGCAGCGGCGTGGCGGTTCCTGGGGGGAGGCGGGGGAGAAGGCATACAGCAGGGCGCCGCGGGAGGGGGTGTGAGGACCCGGGCGGGGAGGGGTGGGGAGAGAGAGCATTGGAAGAGAGGAGCTACAGGACATGCGGGTGGAAGAGACTTATCAAGACGGTTTTGATGGGCAAAGCCGCGGTTTACAGTTGGAGGCTGGGGTCCGTACGTAGCTCCGTACCGTTCAGGCCAACGATGGATGGGGCAAGGGGCGGCCAGGGCGGCGCGGGCGGCGGAGGGCGGGAGGGGCGGGAACGGTGGAGGCGGAGAAGGAGGCGGGGACGGTGGAGGCGGAGAAGGAGGCGGGGACGGTGGAGGCGGCGGGGAAGGGGGGCGCGGGCTTGGGGGAGGCGGCGACGGGCTTGGGGGCGGGCTCGGGGGCGGCGGCCGTGGAGGCGGGCTCGGTGGCGGGCTCGGGGGAGGGCTTGGGGGTGGCGGGGGCGGCGGGGGCGACGGCACAGTGCAGCACGCGATCTGCAGTCCGTTCAGCGCAGTGTCGTCACTGGTCGGGTTCTCATAGCGCACCTGCGGGATGGAAGCGCAGGCCAGACGGAAGCGTGGAGTGGAGCGGGAATGTCATGGGGCAGGAGGCGTGTTGTGTGCGATGGCTAAACGGAGCAGCCAACGAGCGAGGCCGAATCACGCGCTTCCCTCCTGGGCCGATACATGCTTTGTATCCACAGCTGTCCGAAGCACCTACCACCATCCCGCACAGGTACTGCCCCCCACCACAGGTCCTCCAGCCCTGCCAGCTGCGGGGAAGGGGGGCTGTATTGGTTGGGCGAGCGAGGGCCATCCAGTGCCAGCGGCTAGTCCACGCCAGGGAGCATACCCTCGGCAGGTGATGGGAGGCGTCCAGGGGCACCGCAGAGGAATCGAGGCGCGTGGGCCGCCAGGCATGCCGGCCGGCGGGGCAAGTGCGCCCGTGCCCTGTCCAACAAGGACTACCCGCCTGCTGCCAGGGTTACCCCAAGCGTAAATCCTCTCGATCGCCCCACCCTTGACCCATGGCTAACCCACCACCCGCTCGCCTGCCCTTGCTGATCACTCACTTTCCCCAGAAGCCGTCGTGTGGGTTCAGAATCGTCCCGTCGTTGCAGAGCAGCTGGACGCCGTTGGCAGCTGTGTCATCGCTACCGCCCTGCTGGCCTTCCAAGCGGAGGTTTGCGCCAATGGCGTAGCTGTGTGTGTGTTCACATGCATGAAGGGAGGAGAGTCATCAGCAGGGTGCGCATGGCAGGGCGATCAAGCGCATTGAGTGGGGTACCGGTACTGCGTGGGCACTGAAAGCACGCCTGCGGCCCTCAACAGCTCATCGTCTGCTCTGCTCGGCACTCGGGCCTGCCTCGTTCCATGCTGGCGTTCATGCAAAGCTCGCACGCACGGCCATCTTCCCAGGCTGCCATCCCCGATGACCAGGGGACTCACCGACCCCCTGGGCAGTTTCTCCACCCCGACCAGTCGCCCCAGTTTCCGCCCCACACCAGGACCGTCCCGGACGAAGTGATGGGGTCGCAGGCGACGTTGATGCCGTTCAGGGCCGTGTCGTCGCCACTAGGGGACAGTTGAGAGTGGCATGGGGAGGTGGCAACAAATCAAGCTCAGAGTACGTGGTTGGATGGAGTGGATGCGTGGGCTCGTGTCGGGACGTGTGTGGGTGTGTTGGGTATCGAGGAAACCGTAAGCAAGCAGAAAGCCCGGGGTGTGTGGGTGTGTGTGTGTGGGGGGGGGGGGAAAGCGGGGACCGGGCGGGGTGAGAACCCTGTGCACCCTGCCGCTAGCATGCTTGATAAAGCCCCGCCGGCACTCTTCTGCACGTGCATGCTAGCGAGGCGGTCTCAGGACACCCGGACGCACGGCCCAGCCAAACAACGATTGTTGGCCGCAGCTCACCCTCCTTGCTGGCCCTCGACCCTATTCTGGATGCCAGTGATGTACGCCGGTTGGTTATTGAAGCGGTTTACACAGCATTCCCAGCTTCGCCAGTCACCCCTGGGGCAGGCAATCAAGCATGCGCGGAGGAGTAGTGAGCGGCAGGCGTAATTCTACTTGAGGCATGGCTACCGCGCACAACATACAGTGGCTCGCGGACGGTAAGAGCCACCATCAGGATCCAAGAGGATTCCCGATCTCGGAGTCATCATCCTCCCCTCCTCACTACTGCACTGCAAAGTGAGAAGGCAACTGCACCCAAAGTTGCCCCATCCCTCTCGACCGGTTGAAGGCCAAGGCCCAGAAACAGCGTCGAGGCTGGTAGGGTTATCCTCCCGCCCCCCCCCCCACGCGCCTATCCAGTGGCACTGCACACGTCCCTGTCACACCCAAGCAAGTGCCCACCCAGCCAGCCCACCGCACTACACACTCCATCAGCAGCACGTGCGGGCTTCAGACAGCGGCTAGCTGCGTCTCGTTGCTGCCATGATTATTGGCCACGCGTACGCACTCACCAGAAGCCATCCGACACTGTCTGAACACTCCTAAACCACCCGGTCAGACCTGCGTGCACCCGGGCGAGACGGGAGGGGCGAACGTTGCATCAGCGACGGAAGTGGCGCACAGGCCAGAGGTGTATCCTCGTGAACAAGACATTGGGCATGTACCTCCCATCTAGATAGTGAGGCAGCTAGGAGGGGAGGCTGCGACGGGCCAACCCGTGCGTATCCCCGCCGGGAAGTCGGCCACTTCGGGGTGAAATGGGCGGGGCAGAATCAACGTCCCGCCATCGGCCACTCCCTGGGCGCATCCGCCGGCCGCCGGGCCCTCGCCCCGGCGCCTGGCAGATCCCGCTGCACTGATCAACGCAGCGCCACGGCAACCCTGAGGGCTCCCTTGGGAGAATGCCAGGGAGCCCTGTTGTCGGCCTGGTCCGCCATGTGGCCTTTCCATTTAGAGGGGTGCACTTACACGCGCACGACAACGTGCGGGCGTGTGAGTACCAGTAAGCTTGTCTTGCATTGCGGGGGAACTGCTGAACGTGAGAGATGCGCCTGCCGTGGGCCGGAAGCGGGTCGAAACAGACGTCGACTGACGGCCCGCGAGTACGCGGGTACGAGTGTACGACGCGGATGGGATGGCGGCGGGGACAGAGGCCACCTGGACCGCTGGACGACTCCTCCATGCGGAAGGGTCTGGCGCCTGGTCCCGTACGTGCGTTGTACGGCACGCGGTTTTCGTGTACGGCACGCGGTTTCCGGGGTCTATTCGTTAAGCTCGTGATTGTCCGCCCCCCCGGACACCGCCCCACCCCCCGGACACCGCCCCACTCCCCCACCCGACCCCGCCCAATCTGTACGATAACGTGAAATTCGGCAGCGTTCGTGGTCCTCTATTAGATGCGGGGGTCCGGAGGTGCGTGCGTGGGGAGGGGCATGAGGTCTAAAGTCTGCAGAGGCGCACCCCTCCTGCCACGACGAAACCGAAACCAAGGCCCGAAGGCCGACCGACGGCGTGTAAGAGCACCAGTAGTGTCTACGCTTGCTTGTGTGTGGCTCGCTCGCTGTGTTGCGACGCTGAGTGCCAAGTAACTGCCTTCGAGCGAAAGGTGTGAGAGGAGGAGAAACCACAGCCGCGGAGCCAAGTTCGTGTGTCAACGAGTACCAGATGCAATTCATAGCATGCCGCAGTAGCTTCCGCAGCTTAAACGACTCACACTTTGGCGCTGCAGCTCGCTTACGTGTCCTGTTTCCCCGACCCCCCACGGCACGTACTCAGGCAACACCACTGAGCAGCAAGACTGTGGCTGCTCGCATTGGTCCACGACGCACGTGGTGCCATCGGTCGGCAGAAGCTGGTCGGTCTTGCCACCCGGACGGTTGTTCAATTTGGACGCGCGCTCATGTATGTGCGCAAGCTTCTCTGTTTTGTAAGGCACGTAACCTATTGATTGCCAGGGGCGGTGCGTGCGTGCGCGCCACTCGACGCGCGCACGACCAAGTCTAGTGCTGTCGCAAACGCTCCTCAGCCCGTAACCTGTTTATTACGTTAGAGCTCGTGCCTGTGTGCTTGCGCTAGGAAACGGGCCACCGAGCTTGCTTGCCAACCTTTGGGTTCCCGCCCACGAACACACTCCTCGGCCTCGCCTTTCATACACGCGGTCCACAGCCTATGTGATGCCGACACACTTCACTTACCGCAAGCAGCCTCTGCCGAACTTATCCACAGTAGGAGGAAGGAGATGGCCAAAAGGGTGCCGCTTCCACGGCGTTCGCCTGGGGTGTGCCACCAGCTCCTGCCGCCTTGCTTGCCATGATGTAACAGCAAGCAGACCATACTTGGCCAGGCTAAACCGACTGGCGAATCGCGCCTTGGGATGGCATGAAGGAACCTGCCCCGTCCAACAAGTCACTGTTTAGGTGCAAGTTCGGTTTGTGCAATGTGTATCCTGAGGGTGCTGTGGGTCTGTACTCCTTGTACCGCACACGAAATCGTCCCTGACAAGGAACTCATCGCAAACCGCTCTGCCGGACGCAACCGCCGCCAGAGAGAGATTACACAATCATTGCTTGCGCCCCACATAGTGTACTGGCCACGCACGGGGCGTAATGGAACGGCAGCCCGCGGGCGGGGCGAGGTAGGCAGGGCGAGGCAGGCGAGGCGGGGCAGAGGTAGGTGACAACCCCTGAGGCGGGGCGTCACGCGTCACGTAGGGAACGCCAGAGAACGGGATCAGTTCGCCGCCGCATGGGCGGCCGCAAGTCGGGCTGTCGGGGAACAGGATCAGTTTGCGCGTCTGCGCGATGCTCGCCGACCGCTGTATGTGCCCTTGCGACGGTCTCGGCTGGCACGAACCCACTCACCAACTTCGGACCTTCCCGCCTCTTCGTCAAGTGAGCCTTCCTCCTGCACCTTGATGAACCGCCATGGACATTACTATGCTATAGTATAGCGGCCTGAGCGGCACCTCTGGCGGCTCTGGGCTGTTGCCGGCACTCCTTGGGCGCTGAGGATCGCCTGATGTCTCGGAGGAGCTTGTGTCCCCGCACCGCCGGTCGCTAGCCCCGTTGGAGAGTGTCGCCCGTCACGCAAACCCCTGCTGGCTCGCTCCTTGGCGTTTCAGCACTCCCGGAGTCCCGAGCATGAACGGACGCTGTGAACCCTGCTGCATGCCCGGAAGCCGCGGAAGGTGGTCAGCGTTGTGACCTAAGCCAGTCTGTCATGTGGGCTTCTGCGACTGCATGGGCTTCAGCACTGAAACTGCCGTGGGCCCTGGGCCCCTGGCCGCTGGGCCCTGGGGCCCGTGGGCCCTGGGCCCCTGGCCGCTCAGAGCATCGGAGGTCGCTCAAAACGAAGTGCTAGATAGCCGGGTCCTGGGCCTGCCTGGGCACTGCGCTGCGCGCTGAGCCCTAGCTCTCCTTGTCTCAACCTGCCTCCAAGCTCCTACTCCCTACCCAGAAGGAGCTACGTCGCACAGAGCCCCCGACCTCCTGCCATTGTCATGAACCAGGCACCAGACTTAACAACACATAATTGCCCGACAATGTGCCGCCCTGACGCAGGGCCTCTCCACCACCAGAGCACGCTTACGCTCTCTCTCGGTTGGTTAATACATCGGGACGCCGCGAGGACACTCCGCACTGCAAATGCCCTTCCCCCACGGCCAACACGCCCCGAAAGCAACCCTCCAACCAGCCACCTTGCGCAATCACTCCTCGACCCGCTGCCTCTTGCCGCCTCGCTGCACCTTCCCAGCTCCCCCACCGGACCCGGACGCCCTCTTGGCCTTGGCGCCCTTGAGTGCTCCGGCCTGGAAGGGAGAGTCGGCGGGAGGCAAATCATTTCACGGCACGACATCCTAAGCAGTGCACCCCTCGGGCCCACGTGCAGCGCACTCACCTGTGCGCCTGCCACGATGGAAGCCAGCTTGCTGGACGCCGCCGCCTGTGGGGAAGTGCACACACGGCAATAGATCGGTAGCGCGCTCAACCCCAAACAGTGGGCCGGGACCTTCCAACTCAGTAACACGCGCAACCCCAAGCAGTGCCCTTGAACCCCGACGCCACATGCAATAAAGGGTGCGGGGTTTGCCCAAGGGGTATGCCCCTAGGGGAAGGATACGCTCCGCTAGGACCACCCCAGAACGAGCCCCCGGTACCTGCTTGCCCCGGCGGCGGTTGAGCATGCGGCGGTCAAGGCTCCAGTAGGCGTAGGGCTCCACCTTGGCCTTGCCTGTGGGCACGAGCGTGGGTCAGGGGCCGGCAGAGTTGTTGCTATGGCTACGGCGGTACGGGCCTACGGCAGTACGGGTTGGAGAGCGAGCCCAGGTCCTAGAAACGGTAGGTGATCAGGCTCAGTGAACTCTCGTCAGCCGCAGAATCCCGCGCATCGCTCACCCTTCACGTCTCCGCTCGCGCCCTTGGCCTTGAATCGGTCCCCGCTGTGCGCGCTCATGCCCCCGCGCCCTGCAGAAGCCGCCGAGCGCCCGCCAGCCGACCGCCCGCCGGCTGAGGCGCCGCCCGCGGAGCGGCCCCCCGCGGACCGTGCGCCGGTCGAGCGGCCGCCGGCGGAGCGGGCTTCCGCGAAGCGCACCGACTTGGACTCGCCCGCCTTCTTCATGGCGTAGCGCAGGTCCGCGACTCCCTGCGAGCGCACAACACCGACACGCCCCGCAGCACAAGGGTCAGGGCCTAACGAAAACGCAGACACTGTCACTCACCGACAGCAGCCACACGCATGCGACAGCTTTCAAAACAGGACTGGGCTCGGTTGAGCCTATGCAACTCTGTTGAGGGCCCTGCCAGCCTGCGCCCCTACCCGCAGGTCGTCCAGGTCGCTGTCGTCCGAGGCCGGGCCATCGTCGCCACCGCGCCGCCGCCGCTTCCGGTCCCTCCGCCCCAGGCCCAGCGGGTCGTCGTCCTCCTTGATCACCATCTTGCCGCTGTTGGGGTCGCGGCTGAAGTCATCAGCGCGGCCGGACGCCTCCGCCGCTGGCCGCACGCCTGGATGGAAATGGAAAGGCGCGGTGCAGCAGTGAGCTGGCTCCTTGGGTGTGCACGCAGGCACGGCTTCCCTCAGCCCAGTAGCTTGCCCTTGAAGTGAGGCCGAGCGCGGGCTTACCTGCTGCGCTCCGCACCAGCTGCCGGGCCGCCGCCGAGTCCAGAAGGTCCATGGGCTCAGCGCCACCCGCCAGCCGCACGCCGCCAGCGCCCCCGCGGCCCGCGCCCCGGGACTGGGCAGCCGCGGAGCGCGCGCCGGCCCCGCGGACGGACCTGCATGCAGACCAGTACTTGATCAGTTGCAGGCCGCGGGGACCAGAGGCACAGGCATAGCACGCGAGCGGAGCTGCGCAGACTCAGGGGCCGCAGCTATCTTACTTGGCGCCGCCCGCTGGCTCGCTGCCTCCCTCCTCGTCGGAGAAGACGGCCGTGTGCCCCCACTGGGAGGCGCGGGCGGTGCGGGCCATGGAGCTGCGAGTGACGGCGGAGCGATGGGAGCGGCGGTCGTCGTCGCCAGCCTGGGGAGTGAGGGCGGGGCAGGGCGGGGCGGGGCATGCCGGGTGGGGACAGGCCTCCTGAGGAGGGGCACGTCGAGGGCTCCTCCTCTGTGCTCACGCCTCTTGCGCCCTTCCCTCACGTAGCCACCGCACACCGCAGGTGCCCCTCCCACGACCCTGGCTGCCCACCTGGCTGCCGGCCTCGCTGCCCGCCCCGTGCTTCCGGCGCTGGCGCTTGGCCGCCTCCTTGCGGATGTGCGCCAGCAGGCGGGTGTCGGAGGCGGGCATGGCGGAGGCCACAGCGTCGAAGCCGCAGCGCCGAGCCAGCCGCTCCACGACCACGCGGACCTGGGGGCCAAGACGGATACACGGTGCTCAGGGAGAGAGCAGGAGTGGGCAACAAGGCACGGCGCGGCATCGAGGCCCGACCCTGGTGCGTTGGTGCAGGAGCCCGGAGCGCCGGTGCTGTGGGCGAGGCCTGGCCGTCCGGGGGCCCAGCGCTTGCCCCTGGCTCTCGCAATTACCTTGAGTTTGAACTTGTTCTTAGAGTCCTCGGCCCACACCAGCATGCCCTCCAGGATGGGCCCCAGCTGCGGCAGGAGCAGCTCCACCGGGAGGCGCATGGAGCACACCTGGCCGGCCGAGGGGCGAAGAAGACGGAAAGCACAGGTCAAGCGCGGTGGTGGAAGTCTCCCCTTGGTGAGAACGCTGACAGCGGTTGCGCTAAGGCAATGCGGCGCAGCGGTGGGACCCTCCCCAGAGCCCAGAGCAATTCTTCTCCGCCTCCTCACCTTGACGAAGCCCAGCACCGCCTTGATGGTCTCACGGGCCTTGCCGCGCAGCAGCGACAGCACGGGCGGCAGCAGCGAAGCAGCGACCCTCTGCGGCGCGAAAGCCAGGAACGGCATGCAAACGGCAAGGTCAGGAAGCAGCTGAAGCGGTGAGGTTCACGGGGTCTGACGGCAATGCCCGCCACGGCATGCCCAGCCGGTGCTACACCGATATCTCAACCTCCAAAGCATTGCTCCAAAGCATTGCGGCCACCCCCTGCACGGCCCCTGCGAGCACGGTACCCCCGGCTGCCCACCTGCATGGCTGGCGCAAACTCGTAGGTCAGACGGGCCAGGGCCATGACGGTGGCAGAGACCATGTGCGGCGTGGTGGCCACCAGGCCGGCCATCACCATCGAGAAGAACTCGAACAGGCCGCCCTGGGGAGTTGAACAGCGCGCGTCAGAGCACCGAGGCGGCAAGGAACAGGTAGTCCACACATGCAGGATGCAGCCCGCGCACGCCGCGGAGGAGCCCGTGTCCCCTGGAACGCTGTACGGTACCGCGCCCACCTGGCCGCCGCTGCTGCCCTCGCCCATCTCGTCCCCGTCGTCCTCGCCGTCGCTGCCGGTGACGCGGCCCGGGTCCTGCTCGTCCATCACGTGGGCAAGGCCCACCAGCAGGTCGTACGCGGCGGCACGTGTCCTGAGGTGGACGAGACAGGATGCGGTTTTATTGTCAGCGGCTGGAGGCGTGAAGCCTTGCAAGCCGCTAGCTGTCGGGTGTGCATGGCGGTAACCAACGCTGCGGCCTGTAAGGCAGGACAGAACGACAGACCCTGCAAGGAGGTCAAAAGCAGTCCCCTGCCGCCGACGCTCGGAACCCACTTCTTGTTCGACTCCTTGGTGCAGAGCACGATCTCAGCCACCAGCGCCGCCACCACCTGCCGCCGCGCCGCCGCCGGGTCGGCGGCCGCGGCCTCGGCCTCGGCCATAGCCTCGTCCCCGCCACCGCCCCCGGCTCCACTCGCCACCGCCGCCAGCACCTCCGCCGGCACGTCCGCCTCAGGCTGCTGCAGCGCCACGATGACTGGCCGGATGACGCGCAGCCGGTAGCGGCGGGCGGCGGACAGCGTGTTGGTTGCGCCGGGGCCCAGGAGCTGCAAGGATGTCACGGCGGCGAGTGCAAAAAGCAGTTAGGGACGAGCGGTCCCAGGGGTCCGGGGTTCCAGGGGATCAAGCGACCATGTGGGTCATGTGGGTGCAGCAGGCGATCAGGGACGAGAAAACCAGCTCGGCTGAAGTCATACCTCCGGCCCAGCCCAGCCCTGGGCGACCGCCCTCCCTCCCAAGCCCCGCTCGCAAAGCCCTCCCCCGCATCTGGCCCAGCCCTGGGCGACAACCGCGTCCCTCGCGTCCCTCCCAAGCCCCGCTCGCAAAGCCCTCCCCCGCACCTGGCCCAGCCCTGGGCGACAACCGCGTCCCTCGCGTCCCTCCCAAGCCCCGCTCGCAAAGCCCTCCCCCGCTGCTGGCCCAGCCCTGGGCGACAACCGCGTCCCTCGCGTCCCTCCCAAGCCCCGCTCGCAAAGCCCTCCCCCGCACCTGGCCCAGCCCTGGGCGACAACCGCGTCCCTCGCGTCCCTCCCAAGCCCCGCTCGCAAAGCCCTCCCCCGCTGCTGGCCCAGCCCTGGGCGACAACCGCGTCCCTCGCGTCCCTCCCAAGCCCCGCTCGCAAAGCCCTCCCCCGCACCTGGCTCAGCCCTGGGCGACAACCGCGTCCCTCGCGTCCCTCCCAAGCCCCGCTCGCAAAGCCCTCCCCCGCACCTGGCTCAGCACGTCCCCCAGGTGTGCCGCCAGCCAGGCGGGCCGTGCCTCCGCCAGCAGCGCCAGCACCTTGAAGCCGCGCTTCTGCACCGACGCCTCCGTGTGCACCAGCGCCGACTTTACCGCCTGCAAACATCGGCCAACACGGGGCTTAGCGAGAGCACCAACTCTAGCCAAACTCGGCACGGCACACACACACGCTTGCACCATGTGCAGGGCAGGGCTTCTTCACGCGGCCAAGGCGTGCCCCGCGGGCGCCCCCACGCCCCGGTGCCCGAGCCCCACCTTGAACAGCGCGTCCACGGCGGCGTCCGGCAGGCCGTAGGTGAGCCAGGCGGACAGCTCGGTGAAGGCGTTGCGGCGGGCGGCGGGGTCCAGGCCTCCCTCCGTGACGGGGTCGGGCGGGGGCACGTCGGCCGCCTCATCCACAATGAGCTGCACGGAGGGGAGGGGCGGTCGTGTTGGTGGGGTGCTAAAACGTGCAGGGCACGTGATGTGCACATGTGCCTCGCGGGGCCGGACGCACCCCTGTGGGTGCGGGTCACAGGAACAACGGCCCCGAACCGAAGCCGCCCCGCACGGCCTCACCTTAGTCAGCTTCTGCAGCGCTGCCCGGAAGTAGGACCCCACCACGCCGGCCTCCGTGACGGACGACAGCGCCGCGATCGCAGCGCTGTAGGGCGCCCGGTCCTGGGAATCCGCGTCCAGGTACCGCTTGGCCAGCACGCTCAGCCACTGCTTGTTGAAGGCGCGCAGCGCGGCGAGCGCCGCCTCCGCCTCCGCCGGACCGTAGCCCTCAGGCGGGGCGCCGCCGCGAGCCACGGTAGCCGCCGCGCCCTCCGCCCCAGCGGCGGCGCCCCCGCCGCTGCCGATGCCCAGCTCCTCGTCGTCCTCGTCCTCCGGCCCGTCGCCGCCGCCCCCTGGCGCTGCGCCGCTGGCCGCGCCGCTGCTGGGCCCGTGCGCCGCGGGGTCTGCGTAGCCCACCTGCTCGGGGCCGCGGCCGTCGGTGGCCAGGACGTAACGCACCTGTGGGCAGGGACAGGCGGCATGTACGGCAAGTCAGCAGCCTCCAGGCGCTGTGACGTGGGCCGCTCGGGAACTATAAGCGATGCATGTGCTGCCCAGACAGAGCACATCGAGCAGCAAGCGCGGACGCTGAGGTTTGAGAATCGCTCGCTGCGCCAGAGAGGGCGAGGACGCATGGACGCTGGCGCACCTGCGCGCACGCCCGCTGCAGCGCCCTGCAGATGGGCTCATGCAGGTCGGGGCGGTTGGCGAAGGCGGAAGCCAGAGTGGACACGTTGGCGCCCGCGTAGGCCGAGGGCATGTCGGTGGCGTACGAGATGAAAGCGGGCAGGCAGTGCCACAGCTGCGGGGGAGCGGGAGGAAGCGCCACGGACAGGCGAGGCGGCGACGGGTCAGGTTGCCTCGGGGTTGCCTCGCGGCAGAAAGGAGGGAGAGTACGCGTGCCCTAGTGGTGGAGCCCCGGCCCGCCTTACCTGGAGCTCGAGCGTCCGGCACTTGAGCGCCAAGGCCCCAGCCGCCGCGCCGCCAGCCGCCGACAGGGCCGCGGCACGACCGCCGAGCGTCATGGCGAGCGGAAGCAGCTCCTGCGGACCACACAGAAGCCAGGTGTGTTCATGTTCACTACGGACTCGCAAAGCGATGCCTGCTCCCCCTCTCGTGGCCAGCCATCCTTCATCTCCCGCTCCCCCGCTCCCCGCCTCCTACCTTGAACCAGAACGCCAGCTTGGTGTGGCGCACGTGGCGCCGCAGGAGCGGCAGGAGCCACGTGCGCGGCTCCGCCGTGCCGGCCAGTCCCTCGGCGATCTGCAGCGGCAGCACCTGGGGACCGGGCAGGAAGAGGTGCACGGCGGGGACGAATGCGGCTTAGCCAACAGCACCGGGTGGTGCGCGGTGCAGCCCAGGGCGTGCTGCTGCTGCATCGAACCCTATCAAGACTGCCGCCCAGTCGCTCGCACGCTCACACCTGGAGCACCAGCTCGGGCCCCAATGCCTTGATGGCAGTGCCCATGGTCGCCTCCGCAGCGCCCGCGTGTGCCGCCGAGGCCGCGGCCGCAGCAGCCGCGCCGCCGCCGCCCACAGCTCCCGCCGCGTCCCCGGCCGCCGCCGCTGCAGCGTCCGCGTCATCGGCCGCATCCACGGCCCCCGCCAAGATAGCGCCCAGCCGCTCCAGGAGGGGCGCGGCCGCGTCAGCAACGCCCAGCTCTCCCAGCTTCTCTAGGAGCGCGCCCACGACTGCAGCGGAGGCAAGACGAGTGCTTAGCACGATCTGGCCGGGTCCAGAGCGAACGTCTTCCAAGTCTCGAGCAGCCGCCCCGTTCTATGCACGTTCCGTCGCACTACCGCGCGCCGCACTCACCGGGTAGCGCCATGCCCCATGACTCCTGGTACCGGGCCCCCAGCGTGGAAGCCACCGCGGCCACAATGGACGTCAGCGGAGGCAGCGCGCCCGCTCCTGCAGACTTGGGCTGCTTGCGAGCGGCCGCAGCGACGCGCGGAGTGAGCACGTCCAGAATGAGCGTCCTGAGCGCCTGTCGGTTGAGAGATGAAGCAGGGAGGAGCGAGACTTGGTGGGGCTGGCCCAAGCCTCGGGTTGATCCCAAGAAGGCTAGCCCGGAAGCGCAGGCTACGTGAACCACCGGTAGGGCCCTGGGATACGCCGGGGCGCCGCAGGCTACCGGGCATGGCCCAGGCAGCATACGGCACAACCTGCACTGCGCGCACCTGCGACGTCCCGTACCGCACTCCGTCCGCCTCCGCCGCCAGCTGCGGCACCAGGCAGTGCAGCGCACGCGGCAGGCGGGCGGCGGTGGCGACGGGGTCCACCTCGGCGAGTCGGGAGAAGCCCGCCTGTCGTGGAGGGAAGGAGGGAAGCGCCCCGGGCCGCAGAGACCAATACAGATCACAGGCTCGAGGCTCGAGGGCAGGGCCTGGTTGCCGAGTCATGCAGAGGTGATGTCGGGCCCGAGCATAGGGGCCCCAAGCCGCCCCTCACCTCGAGCAGCCTTCCCAGCGCCATCAGCAGGCCAGGGTCGCGGCCGGAGCCGACCCACAGGGACTCCGACTCCACAATCACCTGGGCCGCGGGACGGGTCGCAAGCGGAACAGCGTAGTAAGCAGGGGCGCGTCAGCTCTCCTCTGCAGTCTGCACCCTTCACTTTTGGCACTGCGCATGTCCCTCACCGTCAGCAGCTCGGCCAGCTCCGCAGCGGAGAGCCCCGACACGCCCCCGGCGCCAGCGGTGCCGCCGGCCGCGCTGCCGCCCGCCAGCGCCGCCAGGGCCTCAGTGGTGTGTCGGTCCAGCAGCGGCTGGCGCAGGCCGTACAGCTTGAGCAGCAGCTCGGTGACGGACTGGGGCGATGGGAGGGTGCGAGAGGGGATCTCCAGGCCGCACCATGTGCTGCACGCACGTGAGTGCTCACATCACACTGTCCCACGTCTGATGCCCTCGCACAGCTCAGCCCCAAGGCCCAGCACGCGGCCGCGCCGCCCCGCGCGGCCCATTGTAGCTGCTGAAACGCACCTTGGCAGCCGGCGCCGCCAGCAGCGGCAGCACCGCCTTGAGCGCACCGATGAGGTGCAGCGCATCCGACACGGCCGTGGTGATGGCCTCCTCGGCCGCGGCGCGCTGCTTGTTGGAAGCGGCAGCCGCGGCCTGTGCGGCCGCCGCCGGGCCGGGCAAGACGCGCTGGCAAACTGCGAGGCGCGCGGGCGAGCCAGTGAGGCGCGTGTTGGGACTTGGGAGGGTCGCGGTTCCTAGGGCCCAGTGGCTGGACAAGAGGCGCAGTCAAGCCTCACTGGCCTTGACTGTTCGCCGAAGCGGACAGCCGTCTCGGGCTGCGGCAAGCCTTGCTGCGGCAGGCCTCAACCCCGACCTACCCTTGGCGATCAGGTCACTTGCTGAGCCCAACGCCGGGCTCCGCTGCAGAGCCGCCAGGACCTCCACCAGCCCGCCAACAGCCCGCTTGCGGACCTGCGGGGCACGCACGCATTCAGTACTAGTGGCCACGGCGCGCTCTGGTGGCCTGTCCATGCACCTGGTTGGCCCGGGGCCGCCACGGCCTGCTCTGGTGGGCTGTCCGTTAGCACCCGCGCAGGGGTCCGTTCAGGGCCTTGCACCGGCCTGCCCCGTTGTCCTGTAGTACATGTAGTACAACGCCGCGTACCTTGGGGCGGTTGTCAGTTACGAAGGTGAGCATCTGGTTGAAGGCGGGCACAGCCGCAAGCCAGGCTGCGGGATCGGCAGCCGCCAGGATCTAGCGGGAGAGGGGCGCAGGGAGGAGGGATGCCAACCGTTATGGGACCTCGTTTGGGGCAAGGGCCCATACAGCCAGGGACTCATATGAGCAGGTGGGCTAGAAGAGCTCGAAACGCGCGCCAGTTGTCCCCCCCTTGCCCAAGTTCCTCACGAACGGGGCTCACCGCTGCCAGGCAGCCGAGGGCGGCCTTGGCGGTGGCAGCTTCGCCCTTGTGGGCCGCAAGCAGGGAGCCCACGAGGGCCGCTGAGCCTGAGAACTTTGACCTCAGAACCGTGTTGGGCAGGCGGGGTAGCACTGAGGACAGAAGCGTCAACATCGCCAGCACCACCTGCAAGTTGGGCCAACGGAAGGGAGGCCCAAGTCGGCTAGGGTTTCGCAGGCGTGCGCCCCTGCGGCCGGCCCCCCTTGCGGCCCCCCCCCCACCCCCCCGCCCCAGAACAGCCAACCATCGAGGCAAGCATGTACCTGCTGCGAGCCTTGCGTCTCAGGCTTCTCCAAAGCCGACATAGTGGCAGCGAAGTAGCTGGTGGGGCTGAGCGGCAGGCCCTCCGCGCGGATGACGTCCGTCACGGCCCTGAACACTGTCAGGACCTGCTGGGACTCGGGCTGCGCGGAGCGGCCATACCGCTGCATGACTTCTGCGGCGACGCCGCCGTCCCCATTGGAGCCGCCATACTCCGACGCCATGCCGATGGCACTTGCGGAGCGTAACGCAGATACTAGCGCCTACTTGAGCAGGTGCGACGCCAGTTTTGCTGTCGGTAACACAGTTGTTCTAGACGAGCGCCGGCAAGCCGAACGCGAGGTGCCCGGTGGCTAGTGCCTTACTTTGGGGCTTCAGCTACTCGATTGCTGCGTAAGAAAGCTGTCAAGTCGCCGCCGACGATTCGGATGCCGCCCATGCGGCGGTCGCCGATGCAAGGCACGAGACACGCAGGAAGTAGGCCATTTGCCATCATACGTATTCAGCGTGCTTCGTAACTTCGATCTGCTCGATTTGCATACCGATACCTGCACACCGGGGGAGCGCATGGTCTAAGTCGTCGAAGCGACCCACCTCGCAGCAAACAGGCCAGACAGACGTCCTGCGTTGGTTGCCTTCAAACAAGCCCAGGGTGTGGAGGCCATGGCGAGCAAGGTGTGTCCGCGGCCCCCGAGATGCCTGCATAATTCCCGCATTCCTGAGACCGTGTACCCGTCACCCCCGCAGAGGGTCCACATTGTGATCCTGGCAGGGGGCTACAACAGGCAGATTGCGCTTGGGGCTGCGGAACATGCGGCCGCAGCTGCTCCGCCCACGGGGTGAGCTGGGGACCAGCCCGCTAGGGCGGGGCTCAGGGCGGCAAAGGGCGGAGCGCAGCACGTTTCAGGAGAGTGGGAAGGACGGTTACACGGGACCTTTCTTAGCCTGGAAGTCTCTGTGCGCAAGCTTGCAGGCCGAAACATCCGCGCACGCTCGTTGACCCACGCCTGGCTCTCCGTAACCCGCAGAACACCTCGCCAGCTTGCCGCTGCCAAGGCCACGGGGACGCCCCGGCCACCTGGGGGAGCGCTCGCCTCGGTGGCCAGCGCTGCCGCTGCCGTGCCAGCGCTGCTGCCCCTCGACGGGACGGCCAACCTCATCCGGATCCTGCAGCTCCTTACAACCGTGCGGCGTGTGACGCTCGAGGCTGTGTGGGTGGTGCACAACGCAGGTGCGCTTCCAATGGGGGCGGCACTTGTCTGCAGTCAGTCTCGCTCCTGACATTTTCGGGTCGGCTTGCTCTGTGCCACAGGGGACGAGGCGGCCATAAAGGGCCCCAGCGGTCTCTTTGCGGAGGCACCTATTGGTGAGTACCAGGACCAAGCCAGGGTTTGAGAGGGGCGGGGCCAGGGCGGCTAGGGTATCTGCCAGGGTGGATCCGTCCTTTGGTCTTCGCGTCAACAGCCTTGAGGGGAGTACTTGACCGACCCTCACGAGTCGCGTAATTTCACCGCTCTCGCCCCCTGTCGCAGCCGAGCTGGGCCTTCCGGCTATCAACTTCGTGTCAAACCTCGCCAGAGGGCCTGGAGACTGGCGTGGGGACGTGGCGGACCTACGTATGGCCCTCACGGCAATGGTAGGCCGGGCGGGGGGAAGGGCTGCCGCGGAGGGCCTCCTCCGTATTGACGGCGTGTCGGGCACATATCGATTGTGGCCCCGCCGTTTCGGCCGATGTTGCCGAGAGGCCCCTCCACCCTTCTCCACAACCCCACGCCCTACCACCCATCTGAACATTCCAGGGAGCGAGCGGCGGCCGTGGTGCTGATGCGCCCTGCGTGGCGGTCATCAGCGGGGAGCTGGCCTTCATGCCGCAATACAACATGCAGGTGGGGAAGGCATGAGCTGCCGGCCACTGTGGCCAGGTTTGCGGAAGGCATGAGCTGCCGCGATGCCCGGGCCCATGACTCGGCAAATCCACTCGTCGAAGTTCTTGGGGCGGCCTTGGGCCACGGTGTTGGTTGTCGAGCAGCTGGTCGCCCATATCAAACAGGAAGCCGGTGCAGGCCAGACCACCAGCCGTGGGATGCAGCCTCGCGCAGGACCCTTCGCGCCTCGATGCCTGGTTTTGTGGATTGGGATCTCACGTGCGCCCTCCCTTCTGGCCCTGCAGCGGCTCCTGGAGCACAGCTACCTCCGGGGCCGGGACGTGCTGGGCTTCAGCCGCATCAACGGCGTGGACGTTGCGCTCCTGGGTCAGGAGGTGGGCCTGGGAACGTTGGGGCTCGCACCAAGGTTGTCCCATGGCACCCCCGGGCCTCTGCCCTTCCTCAAGGGGCAGGTGCCCAAGGTGGCCCCCGCAGCTGCGTGTGCTGCGCTGCATTTGCCGTACACGCAGCTAGCTTTGGCCTTACGTTCTGCACGCCCCTCCCCCCCAGGACCACACGGTGATGGTGCCGGCGGAGGACAGCGCCCTGCCTCGCATCGGCTCGCTGGAGCCACACTCAAGCGTCGACCCGGGCACAACGGTAGGAGCAGGCCAGAATCCAGGGCCTCCGGCGCGGGGAGGCTCCTCCACGGGGTCGTAAAGCTCGGCGGTATGGGTCCCCGTACAGTCACGGGCGCTGCGGGCAAGACTCTTGTACAGCCGGATGCAAGGGCAGTCCTGCAAGTCCCTTGGGGTCTTTTCATGTTTTAGCCTCGCGTTAGCCTCATTATGGGTCTTCTGATGTTTTGCTGAAGATCTGCGGTGGCAACAACTTGCACAATGTGGGGCCCGCGTCGCAGGTGGCCGAGCCCTTCCTGTTCCTGCGGCCAGAGTCTGCAGCAGCGGCCGCGGGGGGCGCTGGCGGCGCCGCTGGGACGCTGCAGGAGCTCGCAGGCGCGCTGATGGCGAGGGGGACGTACGTGGCTGGCCTGGACGTCCTGTTCGGTCGCTACAACCTGCGCACCGCACCCGCTGTGGACTACACGGACCGGTGGGGCTGCGGCGCTACCCCCCAAGCCGCGCATGGGCCGTGGGCCCGGTCCCTCGTCGCTGGCCCGCCCACCTTCACCACAGATAGGACTAGCCTCAGGCACGCCACATCCACCTCATGCTGTCCCCCACCCACCCACCCACCCACCACACAGGTTCTTCGCCTTTTGCTCGGCGGCCCAGATGGACCCCTCGGTGGTGGGGCTGCGCCCGGACGCTGTGCTGCAGTCCCCCAACACCGCCCCCGGCGGCCTCACGGGCGCGCCCAAGCCCGTGCCCGCGGCCGGGGCGGTCGTGGGACGCTCCACGGCCGCTCACTTCAAGTTCGATGAGCTCGAGGGCACGCAGCGAACCACGGGCCGCCAGCCAGATGCCTTCTCCGCCTCCCTTCCGGGGCCCCTGGCAGACGCGCTCCGGGGCACGGACTACGAGGCCTGGGCCCGCATGGTGGCCGCATTCAACACGCGGTTCTTCGCGGAGGCCGTGGTGGCGGGCAGCGGCTTGAAGCAGTATCTCCTGCCACCCACTTTCTACATGACGGCCACACGGAGGCAGAACGCCGACATCCTGCTCTAGACACTTGCACGTCGTGCAAGGTCTACGAAAGGGCTTGCGGAGCTGGCGGAGGAGGCGCGCGAGGCGATCGAGGCGAGGCCGAAGGAGGAGGAGGAGGACGCTGTGCAGGCGAAGCAGGCTCAGGCAGCAGGCTCGGGCGCCGCTATGGCATGACGCAGCAGCGGGGCTCGGCACTGCTGGTGCGCATGCTGGGGCAGTCCTTGGCTGTTGCACTCCGGGACTCAGGGATAGAAGACATCAATGTCGCGCGAAGCGCCTTGTCGTGGGCGTAGGGCATGTGTGGGACTCCGGGACACGGGCCGAGGGTCGTGGCAGCAGCAAAGTAGCAGAGCATAGCATAACGGGATGTGCATGGCTGTATGTATGGGGCCGGGATGCTGCTGAGCGCGTCGATGTCGCCTCTCCTGCAACGCACGAGGAGGGAGGCAAGGTGCCAGCATTGTGCATCACTGAGGCAGGGGCGAACCCAGCCTACCTAGGGGGCAGCCGTGTGTGAGAATGGCCCTTTCGTGGTCGAGGCCCCCGGTGTTGCTGAGGCGTTGGCCCCCTTAAGATCAAGTAAAGCGCAGAATCGAGTCAGCCTGTCGGTAAGAGTGCGGTGCATGCATTGCGAACCGGGGGATAGAGTTGATGGCAAGGACGGCTGGTGGTGGGGCCCGGGGTCGTGCTACCCATGGCTTGGCGTCGTCAGGCCCCCCAGCACGGATGCGTACGACACGAACCCAGGTTTAACCAGGGGGCAGGGGTGAGTTGTAAAGGCAGGCCTTGCTGGCTGCACTCCGCGCGCGACACGCTTCCCCACCTTCCGCCAGTTCCGGGGCTCTTCGCCCTGGGAACATGCGTCGGTGTTCCAGGTCCGCTCAACCACTCATCCCCTGGCGGTCCGGAGCCAAGCGTGCCATCGTGCACTGCGCTGCATTGCGCTTTGCTTTGAACCCACTCATCCCCATCGGGGTCCCCGCCTTGCGGAGTCGCACACCTCGCCGGGGCCCCAAGTACAGCAACTCAGCAAGGCCGAACAGGAGCTGCCCACTCTTACGTCCCAGATAGATCACACCAGCGGGGGCAGGCAAGCCAAGCCACACGGCCACACGCTCCCGCATCCCAGCCTTTGCCTGGCTGGCGAGCAGTTTGGGGCTCGCTCGTGTGAGGCTCACGCCTTGCATAGTGGTTTCTGTCAGCCCCAACTGCCACCCCCCCCACCCCACCCCCCGGGCGTCCACACGCCCTGCTCGTGCTGTTGCCAAACCAGGCCCTCGTCCGGGGTCATGCGGTATCGAGAGACGCCGTGCCAGCAACGCCTGGCATTGTCGCTTGGCCGTTTGAGTCCGGCAGCTGTTAGGAATGGGGTAGGAGTGAAGAAGCGGAACAGGGACTGTGCGGCAAGCACAAACACAGACAGGCGCTCGTAGTCTCGAGCTGCCTCGGGCGGCTGCCCCCCACCCCCGCTCCCACTCATCTTCCCAGCTCCTCAGTCCCCTCCCCTTGCACAAGCCTCCCTGCCCCCTCACCTCCACGTGCCCTATGAAGTGATTCCTGTAGCCCCCAGCCAGGCCGCCCTTGGTGCAGACAATGCAGTGGCCCAGAGGGTTGCACATATCCTGACGGGTCCATGTGATGGTACCAGTGATGTGCAGTGAGCAAAAGGTTGGCCGTGTCTGGCCGCCTTCGCCGAAACCGCCGCTCCCCAGCCTGGGTGTGCGGCAGGCCCACGAGACCCCCCCCAGGCAACCCAGGGTGCACGCCTGCGGTTTCAAACACCAAGGAAGCAAGGCGCCAGAGGTGTTGTGCCGAGCCCGACATCTTCAAGGCAGATCGTGTAGCAGGATCAAGCTTCCGCATTCCCTGAACTCCCAGTGCGTCTTGTATCCGCCCAGGCCACTTGGCCCTGACCTTCCCTATCCCAGTCCCTCCGCCCCCCCCCCCCTCGGGCTCCCCCGAAAGCCGCAATCCCCCCACCTTGGCCGCCGTGTACTCCGGACCTACCCGCTGGCCAACCCTGCCACCACCACGCGCGCAGTCCACTGCCACGCCGCGATGACGTTGAACAGTACGACGGCTGCGTGGGCACCGCCATCATGCCCCCACCATCGAGCCGGGCGGCGTGGGCATGGCCTCCGTCAGTCCTCCAAGGATGAGCGATATGTCCGTCATCTGCCCGTCAGTGCTCTCCCTAGCCCTCCCTCAAGTCACCAGCGCAGCCCCCTCAAGTCTCCAGTGCAGGCCGGACACATGCCGGTCAGGCATGCCATCGAGCGGGATCTGCGGAACTGAGTAAGGCAGATGCTACCATCCCTGGGCTATATGCCCTATACGAAGGCCGAAGGAGGGCTTATGGGGGGCAGAGCTGTGCGCTGGGAAGGGCCCGAGTGCTCGGTCCTCTCCCGAGCCTGCTGTATTGAGTCAGCTCAGCAGCGATCGCCGTGTTCCTGGTGATAAGAAATCGGTCTCTGTGCTCCACGCAACGGGGTCTGGTGGGCATGCCGCGCGCATTGGCCTCGATGCAGCGCCCCGCTGCATTACGAGGGCCTCCCTCGCGCCAGAACAGTCCCAGTCCCAGTCCGCTAGCCGCTATACCGTGATCGAGCTAGCTCGTGAGCGTATTGACCTGTGAGCTTAACTATTGGCCCGATTCCCTACGGGGACGGGGAAGGGCGCGTGCTCGTCTTCCGACTTGCTGGAGCGCTGAACCGAAACGCGTGAGGCGCGACGGGCGTCGCGTGTTTCTCAGCGGGTCAAGTCGGGAGCCATGGCACAACCCGATGTGGCGGATGCGCGCGCGCCAGCAGAGCTCGCCGAGCCCTGCCCCGCCCTGGAGGGCAGCGCCATCCTGCGCCCAGCGAACGATGACATGGAGTACAAGTAGGTCTGCTAAGGTTAAAGCTCGGCCGGCGAGCTCGCCGGGATGTTTGGGGGGGGTGAGGCTTACGTGGGGCGAGGGCGCGGACCCACGGCTCAAGAGCTGCTGGGGTACGCCCCGCGCCTGGCCCTCTCCGCCAGCATCGCAGCCAAGCTCTGCCGCTTCCTGAAGAGCGCCTGGGCGGCTGAGCCGCAAGAGCAGGTGCCCGACCTCCCGCCAAAACCGAGCCCCTGCCCCTCGTCCCTCCCTGTCGCGCAGGTACCTGGTGCTCCCCAACTCGCTGCGGGTGCTGCTGGTGTCGGACCCCACCGCGGACAAGGCGGGGGCGGCAATGGACGTGAGCCGGGGAGGGGCAGGACCGGGCAGAGGGTCATGGGCGACAGGCCTGAGGGTGCCGGGGGGAGGGGGTTCGAGGGGGTGTGCAGGAGGTCGCAGCCGCAGCCGCCGCCTCGGCCGCGCCGTCCTCGTTGGTCTCAGCGCGCTTGGAGCGGCGCCGGCCGTACTGCGGCGCCTCCTTGCGAATGTGGCGCGCCGAGACGGCGGGGGCAGCGACGGCGCTGGGCAGCGAGGCGGGCGCCGCGACGGCGGGGGCAGCGACGGCGATGGGCCCCCTGCACTCCCTACACCCGCCCGTCCACCCCCCGCCCCGACCCCGCCGACCCCCACCCCCAACCCCAACCCGCCCACCCCCTCCGCCTCTCCACCCTAACAAACAACCCTCGAAAAAAAAAAAAAATCAACCCCCCAAAAAATGCAGGTCTGCGTGGGCTCCATCAGCGATCCGGACGCCTTCCCCGGCCTGGCTCACTTCACGGAGCACATGCTCTTTTACAGCAGCGAGAAGTACCCCGTGGAGGTGCGTGAGCGGCGCGGGAGGGGGGCAAGGAACGGGGCGGAACGGTAGGGGAGGCTAGAGGGTGCTGGGGCGCGCTGCGCACGCTTCTAGCTTTCCTGTCCACGCCAAGCCCTCCCCATCATCTAACTTCGCTCCCGCCGCCCCCGCCCTCACTCCCTTCTCCATCCTCTCACGCTCCAACGCCCGTTCCCCTCTCCCCCTCTCCCCCTCTCCCCCTCTCCCCTACCCCCAGGACGAGTACACCAAGTTCGTGTCCGACCGCGGCGGCTCCACCAACGCCTACACCTCGGCCGAGCACACCAACTACCACTTCGATGTCAACGCCGACTCCCTGGCGCCCGCGCTGGACCGCTTCGCGCAGTTCTTCATTGCGCCCACCATCAGCGCCGACGGCATTGAGCGCGAGGTGCGCCACCGTACCGGGGTTTGGGCGCATTGTGACGGGGTCTGGTAATTGGGATTGGAATTGGTATTGGAATCACCAGAGGGTGTTTGGGTCGGCGTCGAGCGCGAGGTGCGCCACCGTATCGGGGTTTGGGCGCCATCCAGCCGGCAGCCGCCAGAGAAGGTTTCACGGCCGCCTGCTTGGGGGGTGGCGGCGTGGCGCAGCGGTCGGAAGACCCAGTGCGCCTTTCAAGGTTGCCGTGTGGGGCCGCCTGTTGGGGGCGGAAAGGGGCGTTCTGCTTGTGGGGGGCGGCGATTAGCCCTAGCTTGAGCTCTGCAAGGGCGGGCGCAGCTTGGGGGCCGGAGGCAGGCTGGCTCCCCCTCCTGGCAGCTGCCAAGGGAGGGCGGTCGGGTCTAGCCGTGCGCCGCTGTGCTCCTCGGCCACCCTCCTCACCCCCCTCCACCCCCCTCCACCCCCCTCCACCCCAGGTCAAGGCGGTGGACTCGGAGCACGGCAAGAACCTTAGCTCGGACGCGTGGCGGAAGAGCCAGGTGAGGGAGCGCAGGGGGAGACCGGGGAGACGGTGTGGTGGTGGTGGTGGGGGGGGGGTTGACGGTCGGACACAACGCTGGGAGGGAGGGCGAATGGTATGGCACCGGTCAATCAATAGGGCCAGAGGTGTCCCGCACCCGGCCTCCGGCCCTGGATGTAATGCATGTATTGTACGAGGGAGATGGGGTGACTGAGCTGGGGTCGTGGATGTGGACTGGACAGCCGTCCGGAAAGCGATAAAGGAACCGCGGGCAGTGCCCGTTCTGGGTGCGCGTTCTGCTGGCTGTGCCCGTGCCCCTGCGTAGTGAACGGCTTCCTGCTGCCGTGCGCCTGCCCTCCCTTCCTGCGCGACGCCAGGTGAACAAGACCACCGCCAACAGCCGGCACCCCTGGGCTCGCTTCTCCACCGGTAACCGGGACACGCTCTTCGTGGCCCCCAAGGCCGCCGGCCGCGACCCCCGCGACGCGGTCGTGTCCTTCCACGCCGAACAGTACAGGTGGGCGCAGGGCCCGGGCCCCCCTTGCATCGCTAGCGCCCGTCAATGCAGCTGCGTGGGACTGCACCTTGGCGACGCGGGAGACGCTGGGAGTGAGGATGGTGCGCAGGTGCGCCAGAGTTGCGTGTGCTACCATGTATGTGCGGCAGTGCGGACTGAGCCAAGCCTTTCGCCCTCCACCTCTCTAACCTGCTCTTTCGCCAATGCCCGCCGCATCACTCCCCACGCCCTCCATCCGTGCCCCCCCTCTGTTGCAGCGCCGACCGCTGCTGTCTGGCCGTCATGGGGCGGCAGGCGCTGGGGGAGCTGGAGGCGCTGGTGCGGGACATGTTCTCGGCGGTGCCCAACAAGGCCCTGTCCCGGCCGCAGTTCGAGGGTAGGTGCGCGGGCGCATGGGCGGTCACGGTCTCTTGGCGGCAGCGGACCAAGCAGTTCTGTAGGCCACAACGTGTCCTACACTGCAGCGGCTGGTTCACTGGGGAGCAGGAGCCTCGTAGGTGGTGGATATCCACACGTTCAGTGCCCGCATCCAGCCGGCCGCCGCCCCACGCCGTTCCCACACCTGCCTACACCTTTCCGCACCCCCCCCCAGCTGACGTGTTCCTGCCCGAGCACGTGGGGCTGCTGCTGCGGATCGTGCCCGTGCGGGAGGGGCAGACGCTGGAGCTGGTGTGGCAGGTGGGCACAAGGGGGGGCAGCCGGGCCGGGCCGGCATTACTTGGTGTGAAGTACGGAACGGGCGCCATCTCAACCCTTGCTTGATTGGTCCCAGCAGGCCCCGAACTTTCGGCACTGCTCCCCACTCACCCCCCGCCCATCCTCCTCCGCCCGCCCCCCCAAAGGTGCCCCCCTCCGAGCGGCTGTACCGGGAGCAGCCGCTGGGCTACGTGAGCCACCTGCTGGGGCACGAGGGCGAGGGCAGCGTGTTCGCGCTGCTCAAGTCCCGAGGCTGGGCGTCGGCGCTGTGGGCGGGCGAGAGCGGCGGCTCGCTGTCCTTCGCCAGCTTCTTCACGGTGGGTCGGCAGCTGCGTGGGTGCGGTCGTGGCTTGGGTTGTGGCTTGTGAGTTCAGGGCACGGGGGCCTCATGTACTTATCTTTAGCCAAAGCTGCTTACTTGCCTTCGTGTCCAGGTCCGGGCAGTGGGTCATCCGCTGTTTCACGCCTTGCAAAGTTCTGACTTCCGACCCCTTCGTCTCTTCCGCGTGACCACCCCCCGCTCAGGTGCACATCGAGCTGACGGAGGAGGGCCAGCGCCACATCCGGGAGGTGGCCACTGCGGTGTTCAGGTGGGGGGGGGGGCTGTGTGGGTGCGGGCGGTGTTCAGGTGGGGGGGGGGGGGGGACGGTGCGGGTGCGGGTGGTGGGGGACGGAGGAGGACAGAGGTGTGACGCGGGACAGGGGTGCGCGTGCGCAGCGAGCACCGTCACGTCCCGGGACCGTGCTCCCGTGTCCCGTTGAGCATAACCCGCTGGAGGAGCGCCTGTGCTGGCGGCGGCACGCGCGCTGATTATTTCCCCCACAACGGCCCCCCATCCGCCAGGTACATTGCGCTGCTGCGCTCCCCCGGCGGCATCTCCCCCCGCATCTGGGAGGAGGTGCGGGGCCTGGCGCAGCTGCAGTTCGACACGCGGGACAAGGTGGGTGCAGGGTGGTCTGGGCTTGGGGGCCGGGGGGCCAATCACGGGTAGAGGGATGGATACAGATATGCATGGCACGGTGCGGACGCAAGAGCGAGGACGAGGTGATATGCCTGTATAAGTGCCCGCGTCGAGCTGGCGTTCCTGCTGCCCCGCCCCCTCCTCCCCCCCAGACGCGGCCCTTCTCGTACACCACCTCCCTCGCCAACGGGCTGCAGCACTACCCCCCGGAGGTGCGAGCCGCGCACCACGCGGCCCTCTGCCCTGCCTCATCTTTCCTCCAGCCGCAACGGGCTGCGACTTTGCCTTGCCCTGCTCCGCCTTAGCCCGCGCCTTCCACTGCCACCTTACATCAACCGCGTGCCCCTTCGACTGCCACCTTATGGTACCTCAACCGCCCACCCCCCCTCCCCCCAGGACCTGCTCCCGGCGCTCTACGGCGTGCCCCGCGTGTTCGCCCCCGAGGTCATCGCGGAGGCGCTGGCGGCGCTCACTCCGGAGCGCGTGCGCGTGTTCTGGATCTCCAAAGCCCACGAGGCGGGGGCGGAGGAGGGCGGCAAGGAGGGGGCCGCCAAGGAAGCGCCGGTGGAGGCGGACGGGGTGGAGCGGGACGGGGCGGAGGCGGCCAAGGCGCCCGAGGCAGAGGCGGGTGCAGCGGGCGAGGCCGAGGCGGAGGCCGACAGCACGCACTGTGTCGCAGCGGACCGGTCGGGGGCGGCGGCTGAGGAGCCGGCGGGCCCCGGTGCTGCCTCGTCGGCTGCAGCAGCCGCGGCGTCCAGCGCTGGCGGCATGACCTCCGAGCCCATCTACGGCACCCGCTACGGCGTGGGGCCGCTGCCGGCCGACTGGCTGGCGGAGTGGGCGGCGGCGCGGCCCGAGGACGAGCCCGGGTGAGCGCGGCGCTTCTGCACTGTCTTGTGCCGCCTGAACTAACCCGGCTATCGCCCTCGAACCATATGGGTTGCTCTGTGCTCACTGCTCAGCCGGACATCTCAAGCGCCCGGCTTGCGCTTCCGCGTTCCCCCAGGCTGCGCCTGCCCGCGCCCAACCCCTTCATCCCCACCGACCTGACCCTGGCCTCCGACGAGGCCGCCGCCGCGCCCCCGCTGCCCGCCGTGGCGCTGGCGGTGCCGGGCGTGCTGCGGCTGTGGCACCGCCCCGAGACGCGCTTCGGGCAGCCGAAGGCGGTGCTGTACCTGGACGTGCAGGTGGGGAGGGGGGCGTGGAATGAGGTGGGTTGTGAATGGTTGGGGATGAAGTTGGGGGGACGTGTAACTACGGTCGTGTAACTACGGTCGTGTAAATTACGGTAAGGCGGCAGTGTAGCTGGACGTGCAGGTGGGAAGGGGGTCAGCTGGCTTGGGGCAGCTGGCTTGGGGAAGACGGGGTGTATTCGTGGTCGTGGTCCGGCCGCAAGGCTGGAAGCAGCGGCGCAGCTGCGCCCCACTGAGGGGAGGGGGGGCGTGAAGGCGTGTAGCCATGGTCAGAGGTGCGGGCTTTCCCTGCCCTGGCCTGGGCGCCCCGGGGCACCTGCACTCTGCTCGCTCACCCTCCCCGTCCACCCCCGCCCCCGTCACTGTTCCTGCCGCCGCCTCCACGGCAGAGCCCCGAGGCCTACACCAGCCCCCGCGCCGCCGTGCTGACGCGGCTGTTCGTCAAGCTCATGCTCGACTACCTGAACGAGGTGGCCTACCCCGCGCAGCAGGTGGGCACGATGAGGTTGGATGCTTTGTAGCGAGGGGCTCGCATGAGCTCACGGTGCTGCAGGGCGCGGCTCCTGAAGGGCAGGGCTGTGATGCGTGTCAGTAACACGAGGGCAGGTGGCAACGGCATGCGCACCCAGTCCTGCCCATGCCCATGCCCTGGGCTGCATGACGACCGTGACCACCCCACCCCTGGGACTCCCTCCCGCCCCCTCCGCCCCCCGCTCCCCCAGGCCGGCCTGGACTACAACCTGCTCAACACGCAGTCGGGCTGGCAGCTGCTGCTGTCGGGCTACAACCACAAGCTGCACATGCTGCTGGGCGAGGTGCTGGCCAGGCTGGCGGACTTCAAGGTGGGGTGTGCAGGGGGCTGTGCGGGGGACGGGCCGGGGCGGGGGTAGAGGAGGGCGAGGTGGAGCAGGAGGGCCACAGGGGACACAGGCATGGGCCCGGTTGACGCACCCGCTCATTTTAGCCCTGCCCCCAACCTTACACGACCCCCCGACAGGTGCTGCCTGACCGCTTCGAGTTCGTGCGGGAGGGGCTGGTGCGGGAGTACGCGAACCAGGTGGGGCCGGGGCAGGTCGGGGCGCGGCTGGGAAGAGGCTGGGAAGAGGCTGGGCGCGAAGCACATGCAACATGCGGAGGCGAAGGTCCGAGCAGGCTGTCACGTGTACACTCCTACCCTGGATCGTTACCCTGCCCTCCTCCCCCGCCCTCCCCCGCCAGCTCCACAACCAGCCCTACTCCTGGGCCATGTACCGCGCGGAGCTGCTCACCACCGCCCGGCGCTGGCCCCTGGAGGCCTACGGGGCGCTGGCGGCCGAGGTGACGGCCGAGGAGCTGGGCGCCTTCGTCAAGCGGCTCAACAGCAGGTGCGGGGATGCGGTGGCGTGCGCGGGGAGAGCGGAGGAGTGGGGGCTGCGCACGGGGGCTCCTGGCTAGGGCGCGAGGGGGCCGTGCTTCCGTGTACATAAAACAGGTGGTTGCTGTGTCGCCCAGGGCGCTGGGGCCTCCATCCCGTGCTGGTGCACCGCCAACGAGCAGCTCGTTGCTTCCTGTCCTCCCCACCCCCCTCCCCCGCCTCCTCCCCCGCTGCCCAGGGTGTTCGTGGAGGGCCTGTGCGCGGGCAACATGCGGAAGACCGAGGCGCTGCGCTGCGGAGGCCTGCTGCTTCAGGTCCGTGCGTGTGGGCTGTGCGGGGTGGCGTGGCGGTGATGGGCCACAGGCAGGGTCAGAGCCATGTGTTAGGCAACGAGGAAACTGCAAGCAAGGGGAAAGCCCAGCGAGACTCCGAAGGTGTGATGTAGCTCCGCATAGTGCCCGCCCAGGGTCAGAGCCATGTGGGGGGGGGGAGGTCGGAATGGCGGCTATAAGGTGGTGCGCTGTAACTGCTCTACGGTCTGCGCTTGCGGCGGTGTTGCGCACCCCCGCTCGAGACCGCCTACGCTTTTTGCAGCGTGTTTCAGTCCTCCCCCCCGCGTGCCACTGATTTCCTGCCCGTCTCTCCATCCAGCACCCGCTCCGCCACCCTTGCACCCCCGTCCGCAGGTCCTCCGCGACCGCCTGGGCTCAGCCCCGCTGCACCCCGCAGAGGCCGCGGAGCTGCGGGTGCTCCGCGTGCCCCCGCCCCCGGCCGCCTCCGCCTCCGCCCCCTCCAGCTCTGGGGAGGCCGCCCCCGCCGAGGCCGGGTCCGGTCCGGTGCGCCCCTGCCTGGGCGGCGGCTGGCTATTCACGGAGGCGCACCCCAGCGGCCGGGACGACAACAGCGCCGCCGTGGTCATGTACCAGGTGCGGGCTGGCTACCGTGGCCTGAAGCTTCATTACTACATGGCAGCGTCACCTCGCCGTACATTCGTTCCGCCCCGATCCAGCCGCCCATCAGCCCCCTCGGCAATCTGCCTTCAGCCCCCTTGCGATCCCCTACCGGTATCTGCAAGACCCCTCTGCTACCGTGCCTTTCCCCCTGGGAAACCCCTCTGCAGGCTCCCCTGACGCTCTCGCCCGAAATCCCCCCTCTACCCCCCCTTTCTGCTACCCCTCCTCCCCCCTCGCCCGCCGCCCCTCGCAACCCTGTCAGCTATCCGCTAGTGCAAGCCCCCACTGAACTTCCCCCCCTCCCTTGTGCGACCCCTGCCCCCTGCCCCCCCAGCGCGGCCCCGACGAACCCCGCTCCAACGCGCTGGCGCAGCTGCTGGTGCAGCTGGCCAAGCGGGACGCCTTCTACGAGCTGCGCACGCGGCAGCAGCTGGGCTACATCGTGAGCCTGCACGGCGGCACGGAGCACGGCGTGGGGTACACGGAGCTGCTGGTGCAGGTGGGGAGGCGGCGGTGGGGAGGCGGCGGGGGAGGGGTGTTGTAAGGGCAGTGCGTGTAGGGCGGGGGAACTGGTCGTAGGGGGCATGGATGTGAAAGCAAGCGGCTTCGCACCAGCATAGCTAAATCCCCTCCTCGCTACCTGTCTGCCCGGAAGTCAGATAGCCAGGCAACTGGTGAGCGGGCACCGCAGTTTATGCAAAGGTTGCTCCGAGGCCCTCCTCATGTCCCCACTGCCCCCGCCCCGCCCCGCCCCAGAGCAACTCCCACGACGCGGCCGACTGCTGCCGGCGCATGGCCGAGTTCGTGGCGCGGCTGGTGGACACGGGTGCGTACACGTTAGGAGTTTTGAGGGCAACGGGGCCGAGAAGGAGTTGCAGCGCACAGTGCCTAGTTGTAGCGCACACTAGGGTTGGGGAGGTCACGTCGGGGGTCAGAAGAGGCGTGTTGCCCTGGTTGCATGGGCGAGACGGGACCAAGCCGGGACTGAGCCCGGGGTGGGTCACGGGTGTGCTGCAGCGGGTTCTGGTGGCCTTGCGTGTTGCGCGTACTCTCAAGCCGCGCCTCGGCCCTGCCCCCGCCCAGAGCTCCCCGCCAAGTGCGGCCTGGCGCCAGCCCCAACCACCACCTCTGCCCCTGCCCCGGCCGAGGCCGGGGCCGCCACCCCCCCGGCCGCTGAGGCCGAGGGCTCTGGGGCCACCGAGTTCGAGACGGCGGTGGCGGAGCTGGCTAAGACCAAGCTGGAGAAACCCAAGAAGCTGGGTGAGCAGGGTTGCCGGACGCTGGTCTAAATCCCGACGGGCATAAAGGCCTGTCCCTGTGAGCAGATGGGAAAATGCTCCTCCGGCCTCTGAACAGACGCAGCGGGTTGCACCACAGGCATCACTTGATCGCCTCCCTCATTGCCCTTTGTCTTAACCCAGGCGACCTGGCCAACCGCTGGTGGTCCGAGGTGCAGCACGGCAGCTACCTGTTCGACCGCCAGGCGCGCAGGGTTGGGGAGGGGTGCAGTTAAGCAAGAAAACTTCAAGACGCTCGCTGTTTGGCTCATGTGGCTGCGTCGTCAGGGGCCCGGCTCTCATGCACAGTCGCAGCGTGTTTGGCTCTTTCCCCCCCGAACCAGCCCGCGTGTCACTGAGATGCCTTCCGCCCAAACCTTCCCCGCCACAGGAGGTGGAGGTGGCTGCGCTACGGAAGCTCACCCCCGCAGAGCTGCTCGAGTTCGCTCGCGGGCTACTGGCGGCGCCGGGCGGCGCCGGCAAGCTGAGCGTGCAGGTGAGCCGGCACACATGTGCGGCGCCTGCAACGGGGGCTTGTAGGCGCCATTGCCTGCTCACTCCTTTCCCTGCCTCCACCCACCCCCGCCGCCAGATCCGCGGCAAGGCCGAGGCGGCACGCGCGGCAGCGCCTGCCGAGGCGAGCTCCGGTGTGCCCGACGCCGCCGCAGGGCCTGCCAGCACCTCCGCAGCCGACGGCCCCGCGCCCGCCGCCACGTCTCCGGAGGCCGCCCCCGCTCCCTCCTACGCCTCCCTGCCCTACGCCGTCATTCCCACGGCCGACCCCTTCGCCTGGAAGCGCCGCTGCGAGGCCTGGCCCTCGGTGCGGTCGCTGTGGGCGGCGCGGCGGGAGGCGGCGGGCGAGGCCCCGCCGCCGGCGGCGCTGGGCGAGGCGGAGGCGCTGGAGGCGGCGCAGGCGAGTCTGGCGGCGCAGGCAGCGGCGGCGGCGGCTTCGGCGGCCGTGGAAATGAAGGCCTAATGGACGGAGCGGCGTGCGGCGTGTGGCGCTGCAGATTACGGGAAAAGCGAAGCCAGTGCAAGCGTGGTACGGGCTTACATTCGGTGCAGACAGGTAAAGTGGAGGAGGGGGTGGCTGGCACGGGATAGGGATGGAACGGCTCTACTGTAGTGGGATCGGACTTACAGGAATGAGGTTCGGACTTTCTGGGGAAGCTTGCGACCGCGCGATGCCATGACGCGCTGGCTAGAGTGCCTGGCAGATGGCGCGTTTCGCGGAAGCACTGTACGATTAGCCGGAGGGGCGCTCACTTCAGGGAAGAGTCGTGGCGGTGGCTCAGCGCGTGGCGGTTGAAGGGCACGAAAGCCTATGTGCGGTTGTGCGCCGTCGTTAGGACCCCCGAGTGCTTTTGCTGTGTGTGCGCTACTGGAGTGTCCCTGAAGTGCTGTCGTGTGAGTTGGGTAACGAGGAAACCATAGGAAAGCAGAAAGCCCGGCGAGACCCCGAAGTAGTGAGGCGCCAGCTCCCTCCCGACATACTGCAGTTGGTGAAGCTCCGCGAGTGTTGTCGTGTGAGTGTAGGTCAGCAGGATGTGTGTAACGCAGTTGACAAGGGTGGCTGCCCGAACGCAGGAAAAGGGTTGAGCCCCGTGGCCCCCCCCAGGGGGCCCAATGTTCGAGTCTGGCAGCTCTGGCTCCGTGGAGCCCTCAACCCTCTCCACCACCAGCCCCCACCATCCGTTGGAACCCCGCACTACCCCGGTGCCGATGTGCTGGAGCCAAGACCTTAACTCAGACGATGGACCATCGAGTTCGGCAAGTGCAAAGTGTTGACTACCGCACCAACAACGGATACGAGATGCATGAGGCGCTCTAACAATACTGCGTCGAAGATGCACATACGGGGCCCCTCTCCCCTGCTCTCCCCCCTGCACGGCTTTCGGGCCCCAGTGCACTCCGGACCCCACACCGCACGACCGCAGACCAGGGGGCAGGGGCACCCTGCCCCAGCCACTGAGAGGATACCGGTAGCAGCGGCTGCATGAAGGCGTTTACATGTGGTGCACCTGCTGTCCGTCACCCTTCCACGGGCGACCGCGCAAGGGTGCCGCCACCTGCACGACACGCACCGCGCAGGACAAAGGTTGTGTGTAGCGTCACCGACATTCATATCACCCCTAGCCATGCTGCATGTCAAGCTAGACGCCCTTCGGGCGGGCCTTGCCTCGCGGACAGCTCCACAACTGCGGGCATGTCCTTGCCCTGTGCGGGCCCAGCCGGCCCTCGAGCGCTGGGTGCACTGTCGCAGTGCTGCGGACTCGGAGGAAGCTGTGGAGCCCCAGCCGGAGGCGTCGACCAGTGCACCAGCCTCCGCGAATTCCGGGCTTCGGTCACGGCGTCGCCTGGGGTCGTCCAAGCCCAAGCCCCAGGCAGATGGGGCGAGGGTATCACAGCTGACTGCGCAAACAAAGGCGCCGGTCCAGAAGAAGGCCGGCCGCCAAGCGTCGCGGAGCAAAGTGGAGGACGAGGAGGACGCGCTCTTCTACGCAGACAAGGAGAAATTCGGCAAACCCATTCTTGACGAGAGCAGCCCGTTCTATCAGCCGGCGCTAACGGACGAGGACTTGGCGGAAGACCCGCCGGGCCACCGCTCGGGCTATGTGGCCGTTATCGGCAAGCCCAACGCGGGCAAGTCGACCCTCATCAATGCCCTGGTGGGACAGAAGCTATCTATCGTGACCTACAAGCCGCAGACGACGCGGCATCGGGTCATGGGCATCCTCTCGGAGAAAGACTTTCAGATGATTCTCTTCGACACGCCCGGCGTCATTGAGCGGAAGCGGACAAAGCTGGAGGAGCGTATGATGGCGGCCGTGGTGCACTCCATCAAGGAGGCGGAGGCCATCATCGCGGTGGTGGACTCGGCGGACAACCCCAAGGAGGCCCTGGGGATGTTCCAGCCGGGGGAAAACTGGAGCGGTCCCCCCATGGCGGTCCTGCTCAACAAGACGGACCTGCTGGAGCCGGAGCGGATAGAGGAGCTGCAGGCATGGTACAAGGAGGCGTGCCGTGCCGAGGAGGTACGGCAGCGGTTGGGAGTTTGTCGTCGTGGGGAGCTGGGGTGTACAGGGCATTAGGGAGGGGGCCATGGGCTGGGCACGGCGAGGATTCCTCGCTGCCGTTGCCGGGCGCATTAGAGGCATGCGTATGCGGGACCCACATGGGATGGGGTCCCCGCTCCACCTTCCGCCACGCCAGTCCTCGAGTCCCCTGGCCCTCACCGCCCCCCCTTCACACCCCACGTGCTTGCCCCACAGGTCTTCGTGGGCTCTGCGGAGCGCAAGGACGGGCTGGAGGCGGTCAAGGCCTGGGCGGTGTCCAAAATGCCCGAGGGGCCCACGCTGTACCCCAAGGTGCGCGAGGGGCAGGGGCAGGGGCCGGCCCCGCAGCGCGTTGGCTCCTCCCGCCTGCACCAAGTGCTCCGGCCGGCGCTGCAGGGGCTGGGGTTTCGAGGGGGTGGGCCCCGCGCTCACGTTTCGGCTCGCGCTCTTGTGTACCGGGCACATTCTGCCCCTGGCGGCCCAGGCCCGACCCAGATCTTTACGGCCAGCCTCGAGGGCTCCCCCACACACCCCACCGCCCTGACGGCACCCCTGCGTGCGCCCCTGCAGGGCATCGTGTCGGAGCAGCCCGAGCGCTTCTTCGTGTCGGAGTGTGTGCGGGAGCAGGTGCGGGGGGAGCGGGTTGGGGGGGAAGGACTCGGGGGAGACTCGGGGCAGTCTCGGGGGAGAGGCGACGGGTATGCTTCGGCCGCGTAGCGCAAGGAGGGCAGCGGCAACCGCGCAGAGAGCCGCAGAGGGCGTGCTGGCGGGGAACGATGAAGCGAGGGGTACGGGCGGAGCCTGGTGGCACGAAGAACTGCCTGTTGTCTGGCGTGGGCTTTAGCGGGACATGCCTGTGGGCTGGAGAGCCGGTGGTCTCGACGTTGTCCGGGCACCGAGCACGCCTGCAGCTGGCCTGGTTCATTGTGTATGGCCTGCACAGCTATGCAGCTGCGTGGCCCTTGCCCATGCCTTGGCCTGCGCCAACCCTGTCGTTCCCCGCTCCTCCCCTCAGGTGTTCCTGCACTGCGAGCAGGAGGTGCCGTACTGCACGCAGGTGCGGGCGGGGGTGGAGGGGCGGGGGTGGGGTGGCGAGGGTGGAGCGGCAGTGGCTGCAGCGGATGCTACAATCCTTCCGCCGTGGGGGCCGGTGCAAGGGGTTCGGCCCTCCTATCTTCATCGACAACTCACTGCCCTTGCGCCTGCGTCACCCCCGGCTCTCCCAACCCACTCCCTCCCGCCCTCTCCGCCGCCCTTCCCCTTGTCGCCCCTCGCCTCCCCAGGTTTACATCAAGGAGTTCTGCGAGCGCCGCAACGGCTCCAAGGACTTCATCGCGGCCGACATTGTGGTGGAGAAGGAGTCGCAGCGGGGCATCCTCATCGGCCGCGACGGCTCCATGCTGCGCCGCATCGGGGCGGCGGCGCGGCGGGAGGTGGAGACGTTCCTGGGGCGGGGGGTGTACCTGGAGCTGAGCGTGCAGGTGGGAGGGACCGGGAGGGAGGGGCGAGGGGGGAAGGTGGGAGGGACGGGGAGGGGTAAGGGGGCAGAAAGGAGGGCCCGGAGGGCATGTATGGGCTTGCGACGTATGTGGGCGGCGGCAGGTTATTGCTGACGCTGCAGCGGTGCCTGGCCTCACCTGTCCGCCCAACTTGCGCCCCGTCGTCCTCCCCTTCGCTCTCCAATACCTCGGAACTCGCCCCGCCGTCCCCACTGTAGGTTGACAAGGGCTGGCGCGACGACAAGGAGGCCCTTAACAAGTATGGGTACTTCAACCCCATGATGATCTAGCCCTCGGCTGGAGGGGACTGCTGCGGGAGAGGACTGCTGCGGGAGAGGGCTGCTGCGGGAGAGTAGAGGCGATAGGCTGCAGCGTGCAGCGCGGGGGTGGCTGCAGCGCTGGCAGAGGCGCCGACCCGCTCAGGCGTGGTGTCCGGTGGAGCATCTGTGGGGTGGCTGAAAGGAGCCCGGGGACGGTGGGCCGTCAGGCCGTCGGAGCGGTGGCGTGACCGACTGTGGGAAGTCTGATTGCGACGTCCGGAGCTCGCCCTCTTCAGGGGATGGTGGGCACAGCCCCCATGTAGTACGCAAGCAGCAAGGCTTCCTGGCACCGTACGGAGCGGTATGCGCGGACGATGGTGACCACGGGCGCAGTTGAACCACTCTTGGTGTCGAGCCGTCGATGTCCACGGCACAGTGCGTGCGAGTGCCCGCGGCTTCCCCTGCAAGCGTGGATTCAGCTGTACACGGGGTGGGACGTGTGAGCCGTAGTAGCAGTCGTTGTCTGAAGCAACTGGCAGCAATGCGGTGTGAGCGTTGTTGAGTGCTGGCTGCTAGCAGCCGATACAGCAGCTAGCTGGCTGCAGCCTTGCACCGGCATGCATTCCCACACGTGTCGCATTACCGGCTGGGGGGTCTGTACTCGCACGGGTCGCGCAGCGTATTCAGGACGATGCCGGGGATGCAGTTGAGCGCGTGGACGTAACCGCTGCTGCAACGCAAGAAGAAGGCAGGGTGCCAGCGATGTGCATCGCCGAGGCAGGGGCTAACCTAGGGGCAGCCGCGCGCGCAGTCCCCTAGAGCGCGTTGGCCCACCTGTGATCAAAGTGCAGCGCAGCGTCGAGTCTGCGCGCACTCGAATGCATGGCTCCTAGCGGCTAGCGCCCTACCCGAATGTCAGTAGACCACACGCCCTGCGCTGATGCGCATCCATGCAACCTGCCGGGGATGGCCAGGGGCCTGCATATGAAGCGGGGCCGTCAGACCCCAGATTCTCGAGCGCACCTCAGTCCTGCGATACACTTCCAGACCCGCCAAACGCCATGAATCCTCAGCAGCACACGACGCGAAGCCTGCTAGGGGTTAACGAAACGCGCACTATGCGATGCACCCCCATCGCTCGTCTGCACGCAAAGAGCTTCAGTGCCAGATACTGGTTTCCATAAACGCGCACCCACCCGCCGTGCAGCATATCACCCTGCAAACCATCCCTGCATCCATGGCACCCCCACATCCTGCCCTCGGTGAGTATGTAAAGATGCAATAAAGCCATTGCCGTTTCCCCCGAAGCCTTCAAGTCGGAGGCACGCTTCCTCACGCTTAGCGTCCCAAGCCGTGCCGCGACACAGCCTGCGCTACCCTTGCGTCCCTCTCAGCGAGCATCGCAACCAGGGTGGCATCGGCCTGTGCCAGAGCGTTCACCAGCGCGGCATCCGACGCCGTACCCGCTGCCGCCGCCCCCGCACCTCCCGAGCCCTGCTGCTGCTGGTGGGCAGGCGCCTGCTCGTCCAAGCTGTAGTCAGCGTACGGCAGATCCTCCACGGGCTGCAGCTCGTCCAGGGCGTAGTCAGCGTAGCCGTCGGCGCCCACCGTCGCCTGCTGCACGGGCGCGGGCGCGGCGGCGGCGGGTGGCGGCGGCGGCGGGAGCAGGACCTGAAGGCTGCCGTCTGGGTTCTCCACGAACGCTGGCGCTCCAGGCGTGTGGGCCGGGAGGGGGCCCGGGAAAGGCGCGGGCGCCTGGGGTGAAGGGGCACGCGGGGTTGTAAGCCTCAGGGCTGCCCAAAACCAAGCCCCGAGGATGCCCAAAGGATGAGGGATAGGGCCGCTCTTACCATCCCGCTTCCAATCAGCCCCGGGGCGAGCATGTTGGCACCTCGCTGCCGCGGCTGCTACCCCTCCGGCCCCTCGCGGCCCTCCTCCCCTCCCCCCGCTCCCCCTCCCGCCCACCTGCATCACCATGGCCACCACCACCGCCTCGGAGCCCCCGCCGGAGCTGGAGCCCGACCCAGAGCCCTGGCGGCGGCCGCCGGCGGCGCCGTCACCGCCGCCGCCAGCCCCGCCGCTGCTGCCGCCAGCATGTCGGAGCAGCTCTGCCGCCAGCGCTTTGACCGTGACGTCCGTGGTGGCGCTGGCGGAGGCGCCCGCCGCCGCCGCCGTTGTCGTGACTGCCCCTGCCCCTGCCGCTGCCGCTGCCGCCGCCGCCGCCGCCAGCGGCGGCAGGCCCAGCCTGGGGCTCGGCGTGGTCGCGGGGAAGACTCCGGACGGGCTCACGACGCAGCTGCCGATGCCGCCGCCGCCGCCGCCTGCGCTCCGTGCCGTCAATGGCGTTCTGGCTGCCGCCAGCACGCCCGAGGGCGAGCCGAAAGCCCCGCCGCCGGCTGCGACGCCGCTGCTGCCGGTGACGTCGAGCTCTGGCGGCGGCGCGACGCCACGGTCACGGAACGACGTCGCGGGCGGCAGCGCGCGCGGCGGTGTCTCGGCCGCTGGCAGCCGTGGGCTCACGCCGGAGGCGCCGACACCGCCCGAGGAGGATGCGAGGGATAAATTGCCGCTGGCTGAGCGCACCGTGCTGCCGGAGCCACCGGTCGCAGCAGCAGCAGCAGCGCTGGGCGCGGTGGCGGTGGCGGGAGCGGCGGCCTCGCCGGCGATTGAGTGGGCCCCCACCGAGTGTTTGCAAGTGGTGGCAGAGCTTGAGTTCGACCAGATATCGTAGAGGGGGTTGTTGAGGCTCTGCTCAGCGGCGCTGCCTCCGCCGGGGACCGACACGTCGCTCCCAGCGCCGCCGCTGGCGGCATCGCCGGCGGCGCCGCCAGCCGCCTGCCACAGGAGCGACGAGCCGGCGCCTCCGCCGCCGCCGTTGAAGGACGGCACTGGCGAGAGCGTCGTCGCGACGCTGGGCGGGCCTGGCGTGCGGCTGCCGCCTCCGTCCGCCGGCGCGCTGCCCAGGTTGCCGCCGCCGCTGGTCGAGCTGCGGCCCAGCAGCGGCCGGCGCTCGCACTCTGGGTCGGAGCTTTCCGCGGCGGCGGACTTGGGCGAAGCGGGCTCAGGCGCAGCCGAGCCGCTGGGCCCTGCCGCCTCGCAGCCCACGTCGGCCACACCTGCGCCTGCAATTGCACCTGCACCTACGGCTGCGGCAGTGGCTGCGGCTGCGGCTGTGGCTGCAGCCGGGGCCGGCGCCGGCGTTACGAGCTGGGGCTTGACCGATGGCGGCGGCGGCGGCGGCCGCTTGGGTGACAGCAACCCCGCGGCTGTGGCCTGCGCCGCTGCGGCGGCGCCGGCGGATGCGAGTGGGGGCACCGCGGAGGAGCCCGCGGCGTGCGGCAGCAGGCCGAGACCCGCCGAGGCCACGGCCGGAGTCACCGCCGCCGGCGTCACGACCAGGCCGGCCGAGGACTCCGCGCCCACGGCTCTCCCGGCCTCCTCCTCCTCCACCACCACCAGCTCAATCCCGTCCTCTTGGGCAGACGCCAGGGCCCCACAAGCCGAAGGCGTGGGGTCCTCGGGTGTACCGCCCTCCGCGCTCGGGCCCGGCCCGTCGTCAGCGCCCGTGTGGGTCCCGTCCAGGGAACGGGCGGCGGCCGCCAGCAGGGCGAGGTCGACGGGGGCCGCGGGGGACGAAGAACCCGACGGCGGCGCCGGCGAGGAGGAGCGCACGCCGCGGGCGCCGCTGCCGCCTGCCCGACGGCTGACTAAGCCGCCGTCGTCGTCATCATCGCCGCCGCCGCCGCCGCCGGCCGCGCTGGCGCCGCTGTCTAGCGCGCCGCGGCGGCCGGTGCTGCGGCGGTTGAGGCGGTTGGACGAGTGCCGTACGCTGGGAGCGAAGGGGTCATCGAAGTCGTCCTCGTCTCCCGAACCCTGGCCGGCCGTTGCGGCGGCGGTTGAGTTGGTTGACGCGACAGATGAAAGGGTCGGCGGGGCAATGGTCGCAACGGCGGCCTCTGTCAGCGGAGCTACGGTCAGCGGCAGCCCGCGGTTGCCCCCGCCGCTGGCGCTGTGCGTCGCCGAGCGCGCCGAGCCGCCGCGGCCGCCGCTGGGACGCGCCGCCGACCTGGCGCCGGCAGAGCCCGCGGCGGCGGCGGATGCGGAGCGCGGGGGCCGCGCAGCCGCGCTGTTGGCCCCGTGGCTGCCGCCGCCGCCGCCGCCGCCAGCGCGTGCGGAGCCGTGCGCCGCCGCCGCTGCGCCGGCCTGCCCTGCCGCGTGCGTGTGGTGGTGCTGGTGCCTGCGGTTGGGTGCAGCACGTGCGTTGGGGGTTGCTCGCGTAAGCGAGGAAACGTAAGCGCAGCATGTGTACGGAAGCGACAGGGGGGTCGCACCCGACAGCGTCACCAGCAAGCTTTGGTCTCGCTGAACGCCAGAACTCCTCAGGCCAACTGCCCACATAGCCGCAACTCCTTCCCAAGACCCTTCTGCTCCGACCCTATCTTGACGGCCACACGCCCCCCTGCCCAGAGTGCCCACGCACCCGCGGCCTGCTTGCCGGCCTCGCCCGTGCACGTAGGCGTGGCCGGCCCCGCCCCGCTCCGCCTGCGCCGCAGCGCCGCCCTCGTTGGCCGCCAGGGACGCCGCCAGCGCCGCCGCCAGGGCCGCGTCATGGGTGGTGTCCGTGCCGCCGCCGGCGCCGCCGCCAGCGGGCGCCGCCGGCCCTCCCGCCGCCCCCGCCGCCAGGGACTCATACATGGCTTGCTCCAGCTGCGCGCGGAAGGGGAGCGCCGCAACGGGGTTTCAGGACGCCAACAGCCCCCAGTCTGACAAGAGGTAACCTGGAACGCCTGCTTTGCAGTTGGTGGCCTTCCTCTCCCCTCGCTGGCTTGGCCGCCAACGCCCGTCCTCCTTGTGCTCAAACCCGGCCGTCCTGGCATACACAGACGGATGATAAGTTCGCCCCTTCCCAGTCTTGCCGTTTAACCGGACAGCCTAGACGAGCTTGGGTCCTCCTTCCGACACTGGAAAGTATCGAGAGGTATAAGTCACCACCACCCTAGCCCCGTCCCAGCCTTGCCTCCAGCCCACAGTTTTGCCCAACCCCGCCGCCCCCGCGCCCGCCCCCGCCCACAGCCCCAACCCACCTCCAAGCCCATGCCCAGTCAAACCCCCAACCATCCCTACTACCAACCGAAAACCCCCAACCATCCAACCCCCGGCCCCACCATGAGGTCGTTGATGTCGTCCAGCCCCATGGCGATGTCAACCACCCCCGCAGGCACGTAGTCCGTCAGGCGGTAGCGCCGGCTCTGGGGGGTGAAGGCGGGGGTGAAGGCGGGGGCACGGCATGAGGGCGGCGAGAGAGCAGAGGGCAGCCGAGACGCCAAGCCCTGGGTCCGGGGCCCGAAGCGGGGAATGGCAAAGGGACGCGCTGGACGACCAGCTCACCCCGCCACGAGCGTTGTGGCCCCCGGGGTGGGCGTGCGGGTGGGGGTGAGCATCCGGGCCGTCCGCCTGCGCGGCATGGGCACGGGAGCGGCAAGATGGGATTCAGTACATAACGGCGCCAAGCCTCCGCTTCCTTCATGTAGCAGTTCTTACGGTTTTCTCCCTTCGGCCCCAAACGAACCCTCAGTCAGCGTACCTCGTTCGGCGGCCCGTAGTTGCCGTGCGGGTTGTGGGCCTGGGCAGGGCCCGGCCCACCTGCCCCAGGCCCAGCACCGGCCCCAGCGGCTGCGCGGCGCTGCGCAGCGGTGTGCATGGCCGCCGCCGCCGCCCCCGCGGCGCCCGCGTGGGAGCCAATGCCGTTCTGCGACCTCCGCGGCTGCCCCGCCGCCCCGGTGGCCCCGTCCGCCGCCGCTGCGCCCGCGGGAGCGCCCGGCACCTCAGTGGCAGAGCCGCGCGGCGCGCGCCCAGCCTCTAGCGGCGAGGCTGCCGCCGCAGCGACGGCGGCGGTGGCGGCAGCCGTCGCCGAGCTGTGTTGCTGACCAGCGGCTGCAGCCTGGGCCCCGCTCGCAGACACGCGGCCGCTGCCGGGCGGCGGAGGCGGCTGCTGCTGCCGCTGCGCCTCGCGCTCCTGGTCCCGACGCACCTCCTCCTGCGGGCCGGGCGCGACGCGACAGTGAACGACGGGCACGCGCGGCGGTCAGCTCTCCTCACTCCCGAAGGGTGCCACCCCAGGCATAGGGTCCAAAACAACCCGGCTATCAACAGCACACGAGCGGCGCGCAACACCCGCGCCTTTGTCAAGTCGCTGTGACCAACCGCTGTTCAACCAGCAGCAGCTGGAAAACCAGGACGTGGGTCCCCCAACTGCCCCAGCCCAACGCATATCGCACCTCGCGCTCCCGGATGCGCGCCTCGATGACCTTCTGCTCCTCCACCCGCTCCTGCTCCTTCTCCTCAGCCGTGCGGGCGCCAATCAGCTGCACAGCCACGGCAAGGTGGAGCGGGGCAGCTGGCTTCAAGGGCGGGATTTACCATCAATCAAGCACGAGGTGTGGTCTACAACGCGATAGTGGAGCGCAGTCCTCCATCGCCGTTGGGGACAGCGCGGGGGGGAGGGGCGACGGGTGCAGTGCCACGTCGAGGTGAGCCACGGCGTAAAGAAGGTGTTACGCTGCCTGATAGGAAGTGCGTGTGGTGCACTGCATCTCCCTCGCAGCGCACCGCCCCCCTCCCCTACCTTGACCAGGTAGCCCGTTGGCCGCATGACTTTGCAGAACGGGCATGAGCTCAGCTGGTGGGGAGGCGTGCTTGTCTGCACCTGTACAAGTTGTGAAGGGCCAAGGGCAACATATGTAATCAGCAGGCTCGCGAAGCGCTGTACAGTGTGCAAGCGGCTGTGAGCGGTTTCCCATAACGCGGGCAGGTGGGGGCAGGTGACCGAGGCGGAGGCTTGCCTGGAGGAAGCATTCTGTGCAGACGCGCTTCTGGCAGCACAGGGAGCTGTTGAGCACCGGATAGTACAGGAAGCAGATGGGGCACTCCTGCAAAAGGCAACAAGCAAGACAGGGGCGGTGGGAGCGTTGCGTGCGGAGGGCAGCACGTCTCCCGCTGGAGTTGGAACCGACACGGTGGTCGCGGTCATCCGCGCGTGAACTTCACCAGGTTTAGTGCTCCTGCTGCTGCCTTGCGTTGTGCCGCTCGGTGTGCCGCTCGGTCGCGAACAGCTCGCCGTGTCCGTCCCAGAATCCCATCGAGTTGAAACGCTAGATACTGGTGTCGCAGGAATGCAATGAGATTCGCGCGAGTAAAAACGACACCGTTCCGCGCGGCATGGCGATGGCTACGTTCAGCCCGCAGGCGACGTCCGGCTCAGCGCTATGCCTAGACGCATGTCTGATGTGCAACAAGCAGCAAAGTAGCCCAGGGGGGAGGAGAGGCGCTCCGTGGGACCGGGGTCTCGACGCAGGGTACGTGCTGAACCAGAACGCTGGGTTCCGGTGCTACTCCGAGCCTCGCTGCGGCCGCTTCTGCGACCACGAGTCCGAAGCTCCAGAGCCAAGACCAGGGGCGAAACCCCCGCGAGGGCTGTGCGCTTCCAAGCAGGCCCAGCTTCCACGTCGCGACCACCCAGAGACGAAGCAACCACCCCTGTCTTGGTCCGGGGTAGCACCCAAACTTACTTCGAGCTGCGGGGGAAGGGTAAGAGCGAGAGGGGGCAGGCGTTTGGTCATGCCGGTCGTTTCCGCTCAACCGGCTAAAGAACACCCGGAAGAACTTACGTCTTGTCCCGTTACAGGCTCCTCCACGCCTGGGTGGCACGGCGCTAGTTGCTCGTTCCTTATGAGCCGTCTGAGCTTCTTCAGGTCGACCCGCTCCAGGCTATAAAGTCCTTGCGGCCGCAAGAACTCCTCCGGTATCTTCGACCGCGCAGGCCCAAAGCAGGCGCACAAGAAGGCCCTCATTTGCAGGGGTCACAAGAGCGCTCTCATTTGTCGGGGTCGGTCGGCATGGTGTTGTGCTCCCGGGCTACGCAAGCGCCGGAGCAGGAAGGAAGTCGGAGGGGTCAGAGCCGGTGTTATGCTGTAAGAGGAGGAGTGCTGCATGAGCGTGTGTCGCCGAGCTCGACGTACCCGGCTTGATGTGGCGATGGGACCCCTCGGTGCCGTCGGGGCGTCCGGGGACACGACTCCTGTCCCCGTGTTTATGAAGGCCCTTGCCCATCGCTGCGCTCTTTCCCCCCGCGGCCCCGCCCCGCACTCCCAAGCGGGTCGTAGCCAGGGACGGGGCCACGCACGTGTTCGCTCCCTGTCCTGACTGCGCCCCAGCGCTGGGGCTGAGCCCCACGCCCGCCCCGGGCGGTTCGGGGCCCGAACCGGGTGTGTGCTTGCCTGTGGGCCGTTTGGGTCTGTCCGCACACAGCAGCAGGCATCAGACGCAGGTGACATACCGCGCGAGACGTGGCCAGAACAACACGGACTGCACACGACCGCAGCTGGACAGCCACAAGGACCACTCAGCGGGCAACACGCAGCGTCCCCCACCCCCGGTCAACGAGGTCCCTGGTGGCCTGTAACGCTCTCAACTGCCCCCAGCAAGGACATCACAATGTGCCACCACCGCTTCCGCGGCCACCAGCGCACCACCAGCGGCCGGCCAGGGGCGCCGCCCAAGGGCCCGGCCGGTTCACAGGGAGGGGACCGGGGAGGGCTGAAAACTGTGGAAAGCTAGCAACCGCCACCGCGGGGCCATAGTCCACGGGGGCCAGGGGGGGGGGTAAGGTCCTTCTCAGACATACATCATGCCTCATCTTGAAAGGCGCGGACACGACCAAGCACCACCGGCGTGAGAGCGGGTGTGGGCGTGACCTTTCTGCCCTGTCTCAGCCCAACTGACGCAGGCCCCCATCCACGTTGTGTACACGTGCCCTGAGCAGCAGGCACACTTGCTCTTGCCGTAAATCGGTCAGCCGCTTGCTCGCCCAGATCTCCATTACGCAAGTAGTGCTGGGCACTGCGGGGCTGCGTCCCCAGGGAACTGGCTGGCTGCTCCAGGTTGTGCGCGTTGCAAGCCCAAATAATCTGCGGGCCTGGTCGGTGAAAGACTGCAACAGTTGCTTCACAACCTGGGTAGGTGCGGGTGGGTGGGTGGATTGGGGACGGTCCGTTGGGGCTTGGCGGGGTTGGTGTGCGGAGGGCTGCTTGGGTGGACTTGGCTAGACTAACCCGCACCCCTGCCCACGCCCCGTCAGAACCGCGACGTCTCCGCTGCCAATGTGATCCGCATCCTGCTCCTGCTGAAGCTGCTGGGCTTCAGCCGGCCGGCCGCGCTGGAGCGGCCGCCGGCCGTGGACCCGGGCTGAGCGCCCAAAAGCAGCGGCGGCGGAGGGGAGAGATGTAGCGGGTGGCGTGTGGGCAGTAGCGGATTGGAGACGGACATCTTCTCTTTCTATCTTCTGGAGGGTGCATGTGTGCGTCGCTGCGCCCAACCCAACCGGCGAAGTCCGGTATTGCGGGGTTGCGAAGGCCCCTAACTTATGGCGGCGTGGGTTCAGTCCGTGCGCTGTGGGGCGTAGTGCTTGATTGCGCGGCCCCAGTGCTGCCCGGCCTCGCGGGGTTTGGGGCTCGGCCCTTTTCCCTGTCCTGAGGAGGACAGACACCCTTGTCCACATTAGCCCAAATCATCCCTGGCTGGTGTCCTACCATGGACAGGCACCCGTACCCCCAAGCTGACACACCGACCTCCACGGCTGAAAGGTGTTCGCCTGCAGGCTGGCAAGCACGCTGACGCGACAACCCAAGCGCTTTGCCCGGCTGAAAGAAAGCTCGGAGGACTAGCTGTACGATGTAGAGCCTGGCTGTGAGCACAGCCTGGAGGTCCCATACGTCAACGAGGCCCAGGCAGAATTGGCCATCATGTTGGTTCCTTACAGACCAGCACATCCCATGGGCAACCGCAAGGCTCTGCCCCTTGGGCAGCCATGCACCGCGCCGCTTCATTTTCTAGCATGCCAAGCGTCACCACAAACCGCATGCCAGGGAGACCTCGTCTGCTGCTGGCTCTCCCCCAGGTCCCACGCTCTGACCTCCGTCAGGCCCCGCCCAGCCCCCAGACCTACCAAACTAATGCATGTCCTTGTCCTGTCTCTCCGCCCGCCACACTCCCCATGTGGCCCCACAGCATCAGGCTTCAGCATCCGTGAGCGCCTACGCTCCGCGCGCCGTAATATGCACCCCTACATCGTGGTCCGTCAGGCCGCAACCTCCCCTCAGGCCGCCTCCCCCGCGCTACCCCTGTCTTCCGGGCTCCCACGCGTGTATGTATACACCCCAAGGCCCCTTCACCCGTCAAACCCCCTCAGAGCGTCCCTTGAGAGGGATCCTGTACCACCACTAGGTAGTACTCGTGCGACTTCTCGAACTCTGGCGCTATCATGATTTCGTGCTTTTTGGAGCGTATCCGCAGGAAGCGCAGGTCGTTCTCCCCGTCCAGCTTCTTCACAGCCGAGCGCGCCTTGACGGTGAAGTGGGATACCAGAGCCGCATATTGAACGGTCAGGTCATTGTCAAAGGTCGTGCGGACAGCAATGCCGTCCGCGTTGATAACTATGATGCCTAGGACGCCCTTGTGGCTTTGTAAGCGCTTGAACGTCTCGTCAACAGCAGCTACGTCCACCATGGTGCTCTCGGGAAGAAGTGCAGCAGAGAGGGTCAAGCCTGTCCTATTGGAGTGCTTTCTGGCTTGTGTGGTGTGTGTTGACGTTGTGTGGCATCCCTATGTAGCGCAAGTCGTTCCGACGCGCGGTCGACACCGCGGTCCGCGATTGGGTTCATGTCAGCTCACCGGCTTGCGCAGTGCCACATCAGCTGTAAACATGTGCACATCACGTACATACCTGCTTGAGCGCGTGGCCAGTCGCAAGCAGCGCATACATCTTGGCATGCTACATGTTGCGGACTTGCGGTCGGGCTCTCAGGTGCTACTGGGACCTCCTCGTGAAAGGCGTCACGCGGGTGTGTGTGTGTGTAGCGACGGGTAGTCACCAAGATCGCAGCCGAGGGCGGGGGGGGGGGTCATGGTGAAGCCAACCCCGAGGGGGGATGGGGGCACGCTGTGCATGTTTGGGACTGTGGGTGCACGGAGTTGCAGCTTTTTGCTGCCTAGCGAGTCCTCGCTCGCTGACAGCAGAGAATAAGAAATCCCGTTGTGGGCTCGAGGCTCGAGACTTAGCACTGTAGCGCTTCCTCTTCAGGAAACTGCATACCCGCTGCGCGCAGCCCCAACGCTGCCGTTTAGTCCCCTTACGCATGCCTTTCTTCCCACAAGTATGCCGGCCAGCAGCACGGAGAACATTGCAGAGTACGGTACCCACATCTACGACCACGGCAACCACGCCCTACGCCCCTCAACCAAGCGCTACGCTTCGTTGATGTCATCTACCCACATCTACCTCCCCAGCGCTGTCCCCAGCTTCCCCTACCCCCGAGCTCCTCGCAACCCAACCGCACGCCCGCTGCTGTGGGCCCAGTAGCCCCCAAGATCCTCTCACTTTGCTCTCAACCGCTGTTGTGAGCCCAAGCGCTCTCATCCAACCAAGTGAACTGGTCCTCCGCTTACGGCGCAGCACTACCGCCCCGGTGCTGGCCACTGCAGCCCGGGGAACAGCGCCGCCACGGGCACGGGCGCCGGTAGGGCCGAGTGCACGCGGGGGTGCGCCTGTGGCGGCGGCATGTTGTTAACCGGTGCATGTCGCGCGGCCGCTGGCAGGCCGCCGCCACCGCCACGGCCGGTGTCGAGCCAAGCGCCGGCACTGACGGAGTCCTGGGGGTGGGACGCAGGCGGCGGCAACGCCTGGGCGGCCCAGCCGCCGCCACCGCTCCCGCTGCTGCTCGCCGTGTCCCGCTCCGTCTCCGCAATGGCACCACCACGATGTTGCGCCCGTCCGCCAGGAGGAACACGTGCCTCCCCACCCCCGCCTCCTGGACCGCCCCCACTTGCAGCCCTGCAATCCACAGAAGCCCCAGCCTCCGCCGGACGGCCGCCAGATGCTGCCTGCGCCGCGGGCGCTTGCGGCGGGGCCGGCACGTCCAGGACCAGGACGGGCACGGGCCCAGCTGAGGCCCCGCCTGGGCCCGCACCGGCGCCAGAAGACGAAGAGCCGGAGTGGCCGGAGGAGGTCGGGGCCGGGGGGGTGGCGGGTGCGGGCCGGGTCCAGGTCTCCAGGGGCATGGCCGTCCACTCGGAGCGCCAGCCTGGGCGGGGGGGTTGGGGCAGCGGTTAGGCAGCGGTCGGGCAGCGGTTGGGCAGCGGTTGGGCAGCGGTTGGGCAGCGGGCGGTTGGGCTGTTCAAACCAAGGCCGTGTCATGCCTTCGCTGGCGAGGCTGTAGCACACTTAGGCTTACCCCGCCAGGCATAGGCTCTTCACCTCAGACCACGCGGCTTCAGGGCCGGAAAAACCTATCCATGCACCACACAGCTCCCGCGCTCCCCCCTGCGCCTGTTCAAAGCGCCTGCACCCCCCTGTGAGCCCCACCCGCGCAGCCCGGTTCAAGTTCCGGTCTAGCCCATGCGGTACCTCTGTCCCGCATGCCCCCGGCCGCGGGATTCGCACTCCCCATTCCAAGGCGCCTGCCCCCACCCACCCACCACCCAAGCCCCACCCGCGCAGTCCGGGTCATAGCACTTCTGGCAGTAGCGGCCGCGCAGGAAGTCGAGCAGGAAGTAGCAGTGGTTGGAGCGGTGCCGGCGGCCGATGCGGTCGCAGTAGTGGCTGCCGGGGCCTGGGGGCGGGGGGACGACAAGGGGCATGGAGTTGCAAAGCGTGCTGCAAGACACACTTCCGCTCTTTACGAAGCGCGCCGGTTCTCCACGCACACCACTACGAACAGCACCGCACCAAGCCTCGGCCGTGCCTACGCTTCTTCGCTGCACTCCCTCGAGCTAGGCGCTCTGGTGCTGAACACGGGGACGCGCTACCATCGGGGACGCGCGGCTACCCATGCTGCGTCTCCCCGCAGGCCCGCCCCACCGATCATGCCGAAGCTCACGGACGCGGCCTCCCCGCAGTAGGCCATGCTGCGGACCTGCGGGCGCGGGCGGCAGCGAGGAATGGGAACGGAGACGCAGCACGTCAGGTTCAAGGAGGCTTGCCAGCGCGGGTGCCAGGGCATCCGACCGCGGTGCCAAGGCGGGCCGCAGCCGCGCACCCCACCTTGCTGGCCCCCAAAGAGTTCGTGCGCAGGAGACACCCCTGCCCCGCCTCAACCCCGCCCCACCCACCTGTGCCTCTGCGCCCCCCGCCCGGTCCCTGGCCATGGCCTCCACAAACTCCACCGCCGCCAACGCCAGGGCCTGAAGCGGCGTGCGGCCGCCCGCGTGCGTCGGACGCGACCCCGGCGGCCGCCCCGCCACCGCGCCACCGCCCGCGCTCTGTGCGGCGGCTCCGCCGCCTCCTGCCCCTGCCTCGGTGTGTGTGGCGCTGGGGCGGAGCTCGGTCGGCTCGGCGGACCACGTCAGCTTGATGGGGCGCTGCGTGGTGGCGTGAGTGATAGTCCCATCAAAAACACATACGGTCGGCACCCCCAGGCCGCCGCCGCCACCGCCGCCGCCGCCGTGCGCTGCTCCGGCCCCTCCCGCCCAGGCCCCAGTGGCCGGGGCGGGGCCGCCCGGGCGCATGGGCGCGACGCCACCGGTGGCGAAGGTGGTGAAGGCAAAGCTCAGGGCGGGCCACAGCAGCTGCGGTCGCCGCGGGGAACGGAAGCGGGCGTGAGGCCATCGGGCACGGATACATCATCTGGCAAATCAGCCCGGCCGGTACTGCCGCTGGTTAGAATACCCATAATGGGCATGCATAGTGGGATCACAGCCGGGCATCCCTTAATCCACACCGCTCACACGCGGGCGAAGGATCCTTGGCACCGCCTTGTACGACCCCAAGCCTCGCCCTACAACACGCAACACCAAGCTGCCGTACACGTGTCTAGGCCTCTCCCTGTCTCCGACGCAGGCCCGGGCACTCACCGGGACTCCCCCCAGGAAGCCGGGGGGCACGTGCAGCAGGCGCGCGCCCGGGCCCACGTTGCAGATGAGGGAGGCCAGCCACAGCCGCTGCGCGCCCAGACCGCCCGTGCCCCCGCCCATGGCCCCGGCGACTCCGCCCAGTGCCTGGCCACCAGAGGCGCAGGCGCCAGGCGCGAGCATGTATCTGACATTGCAGCAGCGGGTGTAGAGGAGGTCGGTGGGTTGTAGGCACGGAAGGGGAGGGGCAGGGTAACTGGGTGAGGAAAGGGCATCACCAGGGCATGGGGCGTGGGAGGGAAGTGCCGGAGAGGCATGTGCGGGATGCAGGTGCGGGTGCCGGTACCTGTTGGTGGGCCGCAGCACTGCCCGCTTGCCGCCCTTGCATGACCAGAGCATGCGGAAGTGGCGGCAGCGGGAGTAGACGGCGGGGTCGACCATGGGGGAGGTGGCGCCGCCGGGGGGCTCGCCGGCCTGGTGAGGGGGGCAGGAATCAGCAATGCAAGTAATTAAGTGCATCTCGAGTAGCTCTTGGGCTGGCGCTTACACCCGGAGTCCGGCCCGCTGTCACCGTCCATACGCATGAGCCCGCCTCGCCCGCACTTGGCTTTGGCCCCTCCGAAGCCCAGTACCCTGGCAGGGGCCCTTCTCCGCTTTCATCCCCGTCCCCGCCACACCTTGAGCAGGCACAGCCCGTCCGCCTGCAACTCGGGCCTGCGCCGGGACACACAGGGCGACAGGCCAGGGGACTTGGCCCCACCGCGCTTCCGGTTCACGCACCATTCCGATACCGCCCCCTTGCACACGCCAGCCGACCGCGGTGTGTCGGCACCGCAGCCCTCGCTCGACGATGCCACTACCAGTTTCTTTTAGTCGTGGCGTTCCACTTCTCGTGGAATTCAAATGTCCCACGAGGCCTCCCCCCACCACTGCCCCACAAGGAGCAGCCCACTCACGCCAGTCGGGCCAGTATCGCCCCCGCCACACCGTTGCTCGCCAGCGCCCGGCCCCCGGGCAGCCGCACCAGCAGGTGCCGGCTGAACTTGTCTGCGGGCGCGGCGGCGCCCGGTGCGCCCGCCGCCCCCTCCATCACCGACTCGAGCTCCAGCACCTCCCGGCGCGAGGCCGACAGCTCCACGCCCCAGGCCGCCCTGGCCGGGGCGAGGGGTTGGGGAGCGGAGGCGCTTAAGTAAACTTTGTACAGGTGGCCGACGGACGTTGTCCATTGAGACAGCAGGAGAGCAGCGCTTGCGACCCACACGCGTGCGGCCCACACGCGACTGCACCCGTCTCTCCCGTTCTCATCCCCGCCCTCCACCACCACACACCTCAGCAGCCCCGCCAGCCGCTCCACCACTGCGTCCACCAGCGCATCCCCATCCGCCCCCGGGTTGGCGCCGCGGGAGAACTCGATGTCAAAGTACAGGTGGCAGGGGCCGCGAATGACCTGGGGGGACGGGAGGGGGGTCGGGGTGTCGGGCCAAGAGGAACGTGGTCGCAGGCGTATGGCTGGGTGAAATATGCATGGTTGCTGCATGGTGCATGGCGGCAGCGTGCAGAGGCAGCCCCGTTCCATGCTATAAAGAGGCGCATGCATGGTGCGGGGGCAGTGCCACACAGATCCCACCTCATAGAAGTGGCGCTGGGTGGCCGCCAGCCACTGGTAGCGCCGCCACACGCCCTGCGGAGGGGGCGGTAGGCAGCACGGAAAACGGCTTAACACTTCCGCTCCCACCGTCACTCGTCCCGCGAAACAAGCTGCGCATGCTATGCGCAGCCCCGCTCTCCCGCCACCGAAGCCCTGTGCCTCTCCCACCTTGTAGCTGGTGACCACGAAGTGCCTCGAGTAATCGGCGCCCTCCGCAGCGGGCGCGATCGCAGCCGCAGCAGCAGCGGGGGCCGACCCCGCCTGCGCCCTGGCCCCTCCGCCCCGGCGGTACTCCTGCACGAAGACGCGCACCCACTCCGCCCCCCGGCCCCGGGCGCTGGCTGCGCACTGCTGAGCCTCCGCCCGCGCATCGGCGGCTGGGCAGCCGCCATCGGCGAGGGCCTGTGCGGGAATCGGAAAGGACAGAAGTTACGATGCATGTACCTATCCCCGGTGAAGATAAGAGACGTTGCGTGGCTCTCCTCCCCGCCAGGTTGCACACGGCCCCGTGCGCCCGTGCGCAAAGATGCTTACCGCCTGCTCCCCCGCCCCGTCCTCCGCCTCCTCGTCCGCCTGCTCCGGGGGCGGCGGCGGCGGGTGCGCCGCCATCCACTCCGCCACGAACTGCCAGCGGTCTGCGAAGGAGGCGAAGTTGACGGCGGCGGCGGCCGCCTGCATGGCCGCCAGGTCCCGAGGCGCCACGGCGTTGGCCCAGTCGGCAAACTCCAGGGCGTTGCGCTGAAAGGGGAACACCTGGGGGGGGACAGGGAGGCGGGTGAGGGGGGGGTCAGGGGTGTGAGAGGTCATGCGCCAGCACCGGCGTGGAGCGTATGGCGCTTGAAGCGGCAGGAGCAGCTCTGTGCTCCGTTCCTTTTTCTTTTTAAGCACACCCCCAAGCCTGGACGTGCACAGCCCTCACCCCCACCAAGCCCCACCTCGTAAACCTCCGGCGACGGAGCCCAGTACTCCGGCGAGCACTCCTCCCCCAGCCCCAGTTCCGCAGCCACCGCGGCCGCCGCCTGCCCGCCACCCACTGCACCTGCCGAGCGCACAGCCGGCGACCGGAGCTGAGGGGCGGCCGCCGCCTGGGCCCAGGCCTGGGCCTCAGGTGCAGGCTCAGACTCGGAAACCACAGGCGGGGGCGGGGGCGCGGAGGGCTGAGCGGGCAGTGGCGGGGGCTTGACGGGGTGGAGGCCGGGAAAGAGAGCCCACACGGAGACGGCCTGGCTGGCCGTCGGTTGGGTTGCGCGCCGCTGGCTTGGGCCGGTGGAAGGCTGCGCCCTGGCAGCAGCGCCGGGGGGCACTGCGTGCTGCCGGGGGCCCGGTTGCGACAGGCCCCTTGCCCTTGGCAACGCTGCCGTCGGTTCCAGAACGGCCTCTTCCTCGTCGTCGTCGCCGTCGTCTTCCTCATCCATCCCCGCCAGGGCAGCACTGCCCGCGTGCATCCAGCCCCGCCCTGGCCCCACCGCCGACCGCTGCCCCTGCCCCTGGCCCTGCGTGTACATCCAAGCGTCCGGGTCCGGGTCCTGCTCCGGCGCGGCTGAGATCGCTGCTGCAACCGCCGCCGTCGACTGAGGTGCCGCGGCCCCGGCAGCCGCTGCCGGCGGGCGGCCGGAGACAGACGCGGGGCCCGGGCAAGCGGCGGCGGCGCTCCGCGCTGGCCGTAGCCCCAGCTCCTCCTGCGTCAGATCCAGATCCAGATCTTCTCGATCCAGATCCACGTCCAGATCGTCCTCGCCCCACCCACCGCCGCACTCGCCGGCCTCGGCTCCGCCGTCTGGGGGCTCGTCCCAGTCCGGCGGGGGCGGCGGGAGCCGCATGCACGGCAGCGGCCCAGCTGCACTTGGATCCGGATCTAGATCCCGGTGGCCGCCGGGCGGAGGTGCGAGGGCAGCTCCAGGGACTGCGGGCCGCCCAGCCGCCGCTCGCGGCGACCGGCTCTCAGCCCCGGTGGGTGCCACCGTCGCCGCTACACTTCCAGCGACTGATGCCCCCGTCGCTGCGGCTGGAGCTGCTGCTGCTGCAGAGGGTGGTGCTGCAGAGGGTGCTGCTGCCGCTACTGGGGCCGCCAGCGCCGTTGCGCAGCCCCGCGGCTGCATGCGCTCAATGGACCGCGGCCCCCCCGAAGCTCCTGCTGCAGACCCCGCCACAGCATCGGACCGCCAGCCGCCGGCACCGGGAGCGGCCATCCCAGCCTCGCGGCACAGGGCTGCACACGCATCTGGGTCGGGGCTTGGCATGGGCTGCGAGGAGGCCAGGGCGCAGCCGCCCCCGCCCTCGGCGCCACCGCACAGCCCCGAGGCCTCCACGTAGCCGGGGAGCTGGAGCTGGGGCGGGGGCGGGGGCGGCGTGTCACAGACCATGGCCTCCGCACCGTCCTCCTCGTCCCTCCTGACCGCATCACAGCCAGCCGCTGCGCCCGTCGGGCTGTCCCCGTCGACGCTCAGCCCACGGCCGCTCCGCAGCCCCGCCGCCACCTGAGCCCGGGTGCACAGCGGCGTCTGGAACCCCGCTCCAGCAGGCTCGAGCACCGCCTCCGCCGCTGCTGCCGCCGCTGCAGCCACCGCCCCGACCCGCCACTGTAGCTGCGACGGCGCTAACTCGGCCGGGTGGGGTGCCGCACGCTGGGTGCAGGCGGAGGCCGGCGTAGCCGCCACCACGGGCGAGGGCCCTGGCCTGGGGGCCGGGGTCATGTCCATGGGACAGGCGGCCCCTCCCGGGGTTCCGCCGGCTGGGCTGGGCGCCGACATGGAGGCCCGTGCGTGGAGGCCCCAGGGGGCGCCACGCACCGGCGTCATGTCCATGGGCGTGGGCTGATCAGGGTCCGCCCCTGGCACTGGAGGCCCCGCCCCAACTGCTTCCAGCCCGCTCGGGGAGGAGCCCCCTTGCCCCAGCCCCTGCTGCGACTGCACCTTGTGGCCGGCCGCCTCTGCCCCTGCGCCCCCAGCTACCCCTCTCTCAGTGCGTGGAGCCGGCGTTCCGCCTGACGGCCCGCTCGAGGCCAGGGGTGGGGCCGTGGCCTGGGTGACGCCGCGCCCGTCCGGCACCCGGCTCCCCCACGGACGCCCCGAGCGCGCAGCGGAGCCCTGACCCAGGCCCAGGCCCTTGTGCTCCTCCCCACAGGGAGTGGGCAAGGGCACGGGCACGTGCACGGGCAAGGGCACGGGCACGGCGTCTGGTGCAGGGGGGGACGGTGCCCGTGCGTGCCCTGCGGGCGCCGGCTGGGCCACGGCCCGCGCGTGCCGGAGCTGCGCGGGGGCCGGCGGTGGCGAGCACACGATCACGTCATCGTCGCTGCCGTCCTCCAGGTGTTCGGGGGCGGGGCCAGGGGCAGGGGCAGCGGCGGGGGCTGGGGGCGCTGCGGTGTCAGACCGGTGAAGTCGGTTGGCGGCGCTGGTGGGGTGGTGGCTGCCAATGGAAGCCGCCGGACCCCGCAGACATGGCCCACCGTTAGCCGCAGCCCCGGCCCGCGTGGTAGCAAGCGATGTGGGGGCAGGCGGAGGGGCCGGCCCCGGGGCAGCATTGCTGATGTCAGTAGCGACAGCGCTGGGGGGCGCGGAGGCTGGCACGCCTGGGACGACGCAGCGGCCGGACGACACCAGCGGCAGGGCGCCGCGTCGAGGTTTGCCCGGAGCAGCGGTCCTGGCCTCCGACGAGCCCGCCTGCTGCTGTGCTGCGGTCACCTTCGCTGCACGGCTGCGAGAGGTCTTCTTCGCCGGCTCCCGAGCGGCTGGCTGCTCGTTCTCGGCCCCCAAGCCGACCGCCCGCTCGCGCTTCATTGCATCGACGAGACTCGGATCCTGCAGAGCGCAGCGGAAGACCTTTGTGAGCTGCGTCGTGGTCGGTGGTCGGTGCAGGCACAGCATTGTGGTCGCCAACCAGCCGAACCGCCCCTCGAGAGCACCTGCGATGGTCGCAGCACTCTAGCCAGAACATCCCGGTCTGTAAACGACCCTGCTCCGTTGAGCATGGCCGGAGCGAAGGCATCGCTTGCGCTCTAGGTTAAGTTGATGCCTCAGGTGTGCAAGCTATGCTTCATACGAAGCAACGTTGTGGTCTAGGTAAGGTCTGAGTTGAGCGAGCGAGAGTCTTGAGGTCCCGGCGTTCAAAAGGAGCGTTGCAAGCAGCCGACAGCTCCAAAGGAATGTAGGGGGACAAGACAACAATCGTGGTTAACCAGTACTGCGGAAGGCGTTTGGGTGGGTGGGCGAGTTGTCGGGGCGGGGAGGGAGGGGGCTGGCTCGGCGGATGAGGGCTCGGAGGGCTGAAGGGGTGAGGTCGTGCCAGGGGGGTTCCATTCCCCCCGGCTTCCTAGCACCCGCCTGGTCCCATCCCAGAATGATTATATGTGCTCGTTGTGCATGTAGAGGTCAGTTCCAGGCCAATGTCGGCCGACATGCTTGGGCGGGCCAGGCGTGGTGCCGTCAGTCAACGGTCCTTTCTGGGCATAGCGCCACCGGGCCGGACGCCCCTACCTGACCTCTGTCCGACCTAGCCAGGAGGCGTGTAAAGGCGTGTATTAGTATCCTTGACCATCTGTATCCCGGTGTGCTTAGGGGGCACGGAGGAACCCGGCTGGGCACGATGTGGTACGGTATACTCAGCTTGCAGCCTCTACAGCTGCACTGCACATGCCCTCAGCCCCCCAGTGTTGTCCAGATCGCTGTAGCACTCAAAGACTGAGCTGCGAGAGCCCATACACGCATGCGCGTTCCGGATGGCACCATGGCTGGAGTTGCTGCTGCTTACCAGACAAACCCTCATAGGCTGCGATGACGCCTTCAAGTCATCAAACAAGAAGGTCGGTTGTGGAGCCTCATCGAGGAACGCGAGAATGGCGTGCCATTTCGCGGTCCCACCAACACGTCTGAAGCGCAACAACGCGACAACACCCTTGCCAAATGCTGGGTACTCAGAGCATGTATGCTTACGCGTGGGTTGAGGGGACACGTACCCAAGCCCGTGCCGACATTCCTGGGCATCTGCTGTCCCCGCAAAAGCTGCAGAAGGCGTCCTGCTGGTGGATACGCAGCTCACCTATGCAACCAGCGCTGACATGCCCGCAACCAGCTGCAAGGTCGGGGGCGCGGGCGAGGAAGCCATGCCCCGGGGCGTCCGGGGGAAACTTGCGGGGGGGGAATGCGGGGGCGTGGCACGCGACACGACCCGACCGCTGGGTCGGCGCATCGGTGCAACGCTTCGCCTCCAGCCCACAGTGTGGCCCAGTGTGTTGCATTTGCAGACCGCGCTCAGCCGTAGCAAGTAACCGGCGTCTGTGCACCCCGAGGAGCTCCTCCCTGCGCGGCCGTCCCGCAGCAGTCGCGTCAGGTGGAGGCCGCTCGCACCAAGCCGCGCCTCCCTCAGCGGACCCCGCTGGAGGCGTGCGCCAGGCCCCCAGGTGAGCTGAGGCTGCCGTCAGCAGTCAATGCAAGGGCCCGCGGCGCGGCACCGGCGGCAGTTCTGGGAGAGCCGCCGCTACGGCCGCTGCCCGCTGGAGGCCGCAGCGCCTCGCAGCGAGGGCACGCGGCGTGGGCGCGGGCAGAGCTGCTTAGCAGAGCTGCTTAGCAGAGCTGCTTAGCAGAGCTGTGCGCCGCACCAAAAGGAGCGCTTTCCAACACAACCTGCCCAGCGGAGCAGTGAACGAACGGGACCTTCAGAACCGCCCCAGCTCCCTCTCCCCTCCCCTCCCCCTCCCGCAGCCCGCCCCGCCCCCGCTTCCGGCTGGCATGGCGGCCCCCGCGGACGGCGGCGTGCCCCCCGAGGCCCGCCCGGCCCTGGAGAGCCTGGTCCGCACCTGGGGCCGATACGCGGTCGGCGAGCGGGCGCCCGAGCTGGGGGACGATGTGGGCGATGCGCTGGCTGCGTTCACCCATGTCGTGGGGACCCTGGCCGTAGAGCAGCTGGCGGTGGCGTCGCCCCACAAGGACCTCGCCTTATACGTAAGGCGCAGGGGCGGGGTCGCAAGGAGGATCTTGGGGGTGTGGTCTCGAGGAGGATCGACTGCGAGTAACTACCTGGCTACGGTACCTCTCCTCCCACCTCTTCCCAACAGGCCTCCTCCACCCGAGGCACTGCCTCCCTGCCCCAACTGGCCGTGGAGGCTGGCGTGGTGGCGAGTGCGACCGCAGCGTTGCAGGCGGCGGCACGGCAAGCAGGCGGCGAGGGCGCGCCCCTGGCGGCTCGGTGAGGGCTGAGGAGTCGGGGCGGGGAAGGTCACGGCCTACCTCCGCTTCCTGACTCATCTTCTGTGCTATCTACGGACCCTTGCTCGGCTCCACATCTGCACCCGTCCGCCTTCCTCTGACTCTTCCATCCACCACCCTTCGCCCTGACCTCCCCCACCCTTCCCCAGCGTCGCCCACTCCGCCCTGGCCGTGCTCTGCCGCGGGGCCACCTCGGCGGCGGCGGAGCGAGTGGCGGCGGCGGCGGAGCCCGGGGCCGGGGGCAGCGGCGACCCCCTAGATGGTTTCGTGATCATGAGCCCAGACGGGACCACCCGCCCCGCAGTCTTCCGCACCATGGACGGCCGCCCGGTGCAGCGGCCCCGCCCCGCGCAGCGCCGCCAGACCGCCGCCACCGCCTCCGCTGCTGCTGCCGCCGCCGCCGCCTCCAACCTCGCCGCCGCGGCGAGCCTGACGAGCCAGCTGCGCGCACCGGCGCTGGTGGAGGCGGTCGCCGCGGCTGTCAGGGCCCTGAGCGCGGCGGACAGCGGCGGAGGTGGCTCATTGCCTTCCACCTCCCCCGAGCGATCCCTGCCGCTGTGGAGGGTTCTGGACCGCGCTGCCCACTTGGCCCACGGCCTGCTCTGGGGCATGCACCTGGATCTGCAGTCAGACGAGATCCGTACGGCACGCTCGTCCTCCTACCGGGCCGTGGACGGGCAGCAGGATCCGGATCTGGCCCGCCGCCTTTGGCCCCCTACTCCCCCCGCTGTAGCCGCGCTCCTCGCCTCTTTTCACGACAGCGGCCTCCTCGAGGTCATTGCGGAGGCCATGCTGGCGGCCCCTGCCCCCGCCCCAGCTCCCGGCTCCACCCCAGCGCCACGCCCTGCCGCCGCCCCGGGCCGGCGGCAGCAGCGGTCCGGGCGGGACGGGGGACCGGCTGCGGAGGTGGGCCAAGCCATTGCTAACTTCTCCCGCGCGCTGGAGTTCGTGCCGGTACTCGTCAAGCACACCACAGCCCCCGGTCGCGACTCCACCCGCCAGCCCTCGCCCGAGGGGCTGCGGGCCCTGCGCCTGCTGCTGGGCCCCGCGGTGCAGCGGCTGCAGCGCTGCAGCCTGGAGCGACACTGCACGGACGCAGAGGCGGCGGCGGCGGGCAGTGGTGGTGGGGCGGGTGGCGGCGGGGGCTCCGGCAGCAGTGCCAGCGGCGGCAGCGGTGGCGGCAGCGGCTGGGCGGCGCTGGACGCGTGCCGCCTGCCGCCGGATGAGGGGGTGCCGGACCGCGTCGACATCAGCCTGCCCCTGCCCAGGCCCGCACGTGGGCCCGACCACATGCCTCTCAGCCTCATGGCGCTGCGCACCTGGGGGGTGTGCGCACAGCTGGACCTGCTCGGGCCGCCGCCGCCGCCCGCAGAGATCAGCAGCGGAGCAGCAGCGGGCAGCAATGCAGGCCAGGAGCCCAGGCCCCCGCCCGTGGGCGCCGTTCTCGACTGCACGCTCCGTGTGCTGAGGGCGGGACCGGGGGCGGACGCCACGCTGTCGAGTCGGAGGGACCGAATCAAGGACATATCGTGGCTGCTACACCTGATCCTGCTGCGGCCGGCGGCCCGCCCCGCCTTTGCTGACGAGGCCTGTGCCCTGGCCGCCCTGGGCGCTACCGTGCAGGTGCGTGACGCGTGACGCGTGACGCGCACTGCGTGCTGCGTGCGGCGTGCCTGCGTACCTGCGTACCTGCACGCTGCACAGCACACACATGTGTGTGCTGCCGCGCTCTGCGCCCCGAGCTCGTGCGCTGCGTGCTGCGGCTCAATAGGGCCACGCACCCACTCGCACGCGCTACCGGAGCCGCAATCCTCTGCAACGCCAACGCCAACGCCTCGCACCCGCCCACCCCTACCCTCCCACCGCCCGCATGGCGCACCCACCCAAACCCGCCCTCCCCCCCTCCCCCCCCCGCAGGGCCTGGCTGAGGCCGTGGCTACGGCCGAGTACGCCCGCACGCACCACCCCCTGGCACTGATGGACGACGAGAGGGTGGCGGACGTGCTGCACATCGCCGAGGCCGCTGAGATCGCGCTCCTGGCGAAATCGCTTGGAGACTTCTTGCCTGGTAATGCCGGGTCCGGGCAGGGCCGGCCGCGAATTGCGCGAGCGAGCACTGGCACCGGTAGCACCTTGCACCTGCGCAGCTTCAGCAGAGCAGACGAAGCAAAACAGAATTTATTTGGATGTGTTTGCGTCTCCATACAGCGTCGCGGTGGCGCTTCCGCACTGCCCTCCCTCCCTACAGGGCCTGGGACCCCCCTGCGCGTGCTGCGGCTGCCCGAGGCCCGGGCCCGGGTGGCCCGGCTCCTGGCGGAGGCGCGCTGGGCCCACACGCTGGAGGCAGCGCTGCGGCTCACCGCGGGAGCCCAGCCGGTGATGCGAATGGGGGCCGCCGGGGCCCGGGCGAGTTTCATGAACATGACCGGCCCTGGTGGCACGGGCACCACCCTGCTCCAGACCTCCGGTAGTACGGCGGATCTCGCGCGCCTGCAGGCTGCCGTACAGCAGTTGGGCCCCAACCCCACCCCGGAGGCCGTGGCTCAGCTGCTCCGCTCCGTTGGCGGCGGCGGCGGCGGCGACGACGAAGGCCCCCCGGGGCAGGCCGACAGGGCCCTGCTCCACCTCCTCAACATGGCAATCGCGCTGCCCTCCCCCGCGGTGGCGCTCCTGCACGCTCCCCAACCCGGGCCCTCCCTAGAGCCCCCGGCCGCGGGCGACCTTGTCACAGAGACTCTGGCCCAGGACCTGTGTGGGCTGCTGGCCACCCTGGGCAAGGTCGCCCGGCGGCTGGCGGGCAAGGCGGCGGAGGAGGTGGCGGCGGGCAGGGGCCTGGAGGACCGCCCCCCGGGCCCGGCCACGGTCCGTCTGGAGAAGGCGGTGTGGGCGGTCGGGTGCTTGCTGGGGGCCCTGGCGCCCAGGCGCAGAGACGGGGAGGGCGCCGAGCCGGCGTCTGCTCCTGCAGAGAGGAGCGTGGGGGGTCCAGGCGAGGGCGGTGGCGGCAGCGAGCAGCCCGCACCGCCGGTGGGGCCGCCGGTGGGGGCGCTGGGGCTGAGCTCGGCGGCGGCGGCGGAGCTCCGTGGCGCTGCAGCGTTGAGCCTCCGCGCCTGCGTCCGCGCCACCACGGTGCTGATGGAGGCGCTGGCGGCCCGGGCGGCGGCGGCAGAGGCGGCGGCGGCGGCGGCAGCAGCGCCGACCGCCGCCTCCCGCCGCCGCCGAGGTGGCGGGCAGGCTCTGGGCAGTTCCGGGGAGGGCCGCGACTGCACGCTCGGCGACGCACTGTCCGCGACTGTCCTGCTGCTGGCCTCGCCCCTGACGGGCTGGGGCGCCGTGCCGGAGGGCCTCGTGCCGGCCGCCCCCGAGCGCCTGATCAGTGCCGCCTGCCGGGCCCTGCCCGCGATCCGGGGCACGTTGGCCGGCGCCACGTCGGCGTTCGGTCGCGAGGGGGCCGTGGGGCACGCACGTATCCTGGGGGGCAACGTGTTGTGCGGCCTGCTCTTCCTGGCCGCAGACCCCGCCCTCGGCGCCGAGGCGGCGGCGTGGGTACGGTCCGCGGTGGCGCCGCCGCCGCCCGCGCCGGGCGGCGGTAGCAGTGGCAGTGCAACGGGGGCCGACGACCTGGGCATTCTGGTGCGGCCGCTTCTGGTGGCGGCGAAATGGCTGCAATCGTTCGGGCTCGAGCACATCGTGGCCGAGTGCCTCAGGGTGTGTAGCACCCTGGCCGCTGCCTATTACGGCCCCGAGGAGGCCCGGAACGAGGCGCGGAGCTGCCTGGCCGCACTGCGAGGCGACGCGCATGCGCCGCCCCCGCCAGACTGGGTGGCGGCGCTGGTGCCCGAGGGGGCTGGTGGAGGCCCGGCGGAGGCGGGGGCTGGCGGCGGCGTGACGTGGCGGCTGCCCAAGGCCTGCTGCAACCCCGCCTGCACGCGCCTGGACGGGCCGTGGGAGTCGGCGCTGCCGCTTGCGCTGTGCGGCGGCTGCCGGGCGGTGCGGTACTGCAAGGACGGGGGCTGCCAGCGGGAGGCGTGGAGGGGCGGGCACAAGGGGGTGTGCGGGGCGCTGGCGGCGGGGAGGCGGCGGGAGGGGGCGCAGGCGGCTGCGGAGCCCGCGGGGGCGCAGGAGTGAGCCCCTCTAGGGGCGGGGCTGGCGTCAGACGCTGTGTGGTGTGCTTGGGGTTCGGCAGATGAGGGGCATGCTATTGGTTTCGTATGCTCGGGATGTGCTAGGTCGGCGTTGACATGCTTGCTGGAGTTGCGGGGTGGAGATGCACAGTTGGGGAAAGCACGGGGCCGTCCAAGAGGCGCCGCCATTACCGGACTTGTGCTTTCCGGAGCTTGAGATTGTTGGAGGGTTACGTGCGGCTGCAACCGTCGTGAGAGGTGTCAGTGTGGCGTTAGATGGCGAGATGCTAGCTGAGCCTCCTTCAAGTCTGTTCAAGACTGTTCACCTTCCGGGCGCTCAGCACGAGAGGGTGTTGAGCCGACGCCAGACGCCGGGGTGGAGCCCACTGCGGCACACAGTCCCGGGTCCCAAGTTGCAGGGGGACGCGATCTGGCGTGCAGCGCCCTGACGGAATGCTGGGATGGAGGATGGAGGTCGTGCTGCTGCGATGGGGAAGGCAAATGCATGCCTGTGCACGACTGCACGGGCTCAAGGTGCTTGAGTTGTCGAACCGTTGCAGTCCTCAACGAACCCGTTGGACCGCACTGCTTCTGCGGTCAAGACGTTGCAGTCCAAGACCGAACCAGACCGCTCCTTCCACAGACCAGAAGAACCCTGCATGCATCGCTCATTCGCCCTGCAGGCTGCCCAGGGCCGCTGAAGGCACAACAGCAAGAGCAAGACATGTCTTCCACAGCCCACCAACCGCATGCATAAAGACTGCGAGCAGGCCTGGCAGGAATCGCACCCACAGGGACCCCCACAACCCAACCGCATTCAGGAATATCACCCCAGTACCAGAGGCTGTCGCCTCATGGCACGCAACCGCGTCCGCACCCCGGATCGCCAGCAACGCACGCCGGATCGCATCGATCGCACCACACGCGCCGCCGCCGTAGCCCGAGACCCGTGACGCTCCCTGGCACTCAGGGTTGTTGGTCAACTGGGCAAGCCCAATCACATGAATAACCGCAACGTCTCATGATATCATCCAGCTGCATCCAGCGTCACACGTCTTGGCTTCATGCCGCCGTGTCCAGTCCAACTGCTCACATGCGTCACCGTTAGTCACGCGCACGCGCCGTACATACGCCGGTATGCCGTCTGCCTGCCGCCGCCTCTCGCTCGCCAGTCCTGCTGAGCTCACAGCCCACGTACGACCCTGCCTCGGCGCACGCTAGGAGCCACATGGGTCCCACGCGCGAGCTCGGATCACGCCTGTGTGCACAGCCCACGCCAAATCCTGCCTCGGCACACGCCCCAAAACACCGCCTGACCAGCCTGGCGCGTGCGGCCCCTCCGCCCGCCCCCGCAGCCATAGTTTAGATACGTTGCCCATAACCCATCGCGTACAAGAGTAATGACTCACTGCAGTCATGGCGTAGCACGAGACTGGCCGTCCCTGTACCCCACCTCCGCTCCTCATTCCTCCGCAGCGGCCCCGTCCTCTGCCTTGCCGGCAGGCGCCAACCGTGGCAGCGCCGACGGACCCCGGCGCCCCCCCGACCCGAGTCCCCCGGCCGAGGGGCTGCCGCTGCTGCTGGCGGTGGCAGCGGCAGACGCCCTGGCGCCGCCCACGGCCCCGGACGACGTCTCCGCCGCCAGCGCCGTCAGGCTCTTGAGATCCGGATCCAGCGCCGCCGCCGCCACTGGCGGCAGCGCCGCCGCCGCGGATCCAGCTGCCGCGGGCCCGCCTGTGCTTCCAGTGGACACGGCGCCAGGCAGTGCCGCTGAGACCGGCGGCAGCGCCGACGCGGGTCGCTTGGGGCCGGCGGCGCGGGCCGCTGCTGCCGCCGGCAGCGCGGCGGCGCCGCCGTCTGGCGGGCTGCTGGCGGTCGTCCCCAGCGGCGGCAGGCTGGGGCGGGCCGGGGCGGCGGTCACCACCGCCGGCTGATGGGGCGCGGCCTCGCCCGACTGCGAGCCTCCGCGGCGCGGGTGGGCCTGCTGGGCCTGGGCCTGGGCCTCGCCCTCCCCGTGGGCCTGGGCCTGGGCCTTGGAGGCGTGGGGGTGCTCCGGCTCTGCCTTAGCTGGCTGGTGTGACTGGTCGGGCGCATCTCTGCGGCTGGCGCTGCGCAGGTGTGGGCCCCCTGAGGGCTCCGCGGCCGCCCCTAACGCCCCCGTTGGCAGCTGGTCCTCGAAGCCCCGGCCCCCGGCTGCCGCACCCTCGTCGCTGGCTCGAGACCGGGTGTGGGAGTGGGCGTGGGTGTGGGGGTTGTGGGCGTCATGTTGGGGAGCAGCGGGCTGCAGAAGCGGCAGCGAGGGGCCGGAGCGGGCGGGGGCGTGGGTTGGGAGCACGCCGGGCGCTGCGTGCTGTGCGAGGGGGTGGGCGGCGGGGGCGTGGGCGGGGGCGTGGTGGAGGCGGGCGGGGAGGGCCGTGGGGGCGGCGGCGGCGGCATGGCTCGAGGCGCCGCCCGAGCCGCCGCGCAACGGCGCGGCGTGCTGCGCGTGCGGTGCACCGTAGGGGCTGGCGCCTGCTATGCTGGGCAGGCGGGACGCGAGCTCGCCGTGCGCCGCGGGGGCCGCGTGCACCGGCCCATGCGAGGGCGGAGCGAGGTGGGCATGGGAGGGGGCGCTGCTCTCGACCCCGCCCAGCGCCACCGCGCCGCGGGCCGAGTGGGCCGGCGAGGGCGGCCCTCCCGCCCCCGCCCCTCCCCCCCCTCCTCCTGATGCTGCCTGCATCTCCGCCAGTTGGTGAGTCAGCATCGCCACCTGGTGCACCAGCGCGTCCAGGGCCTCGGCCTGAGGGGGGGGTGGGGTAGGGGGTAGCGAGGTTGGAACGAGGGCGTGGGGGTGGCAGGGCTTGGTACGGCAATGACGGGTCACACAAGGGCGACCAGGCCCAGCTGCGTGTGCCCCGTACCTCCCCAGGAGCTCCCTTTCCCTCCCCACCAGCTCGGGCCCCCGCCCCCCCCCCCCCCGCATCCCTCGCTCCCCCCTCCCCACCTGCATGCGCTGCCCCGCCTGCACCATCTCCGTGAGGGCCTCGGTCTTGTCCAGGATGGCGGTCTGGGGGGTGGAAGGGGAGGGAGCGGTTGGGATTGGAGGCGGAGAAAACCCGTTCCCCAGCCCAGAAACACTGAACCACCCGCTTTTGGCCACCCGAACCCCGCTCAACAAACCATGCGACCACCACTGGGGTCCAGAGGGGGTCAGGGGGGGGGTGCAGACGTAGCGCACACTGCGCCTCTCCGCCTGCCGCTTCGGGCCGCACCCTGAATCGAGTCGCACACGCCCCATCATCGCACCGGCGTGCTCTGGCCCCGCACCCGCACCCGCAGGTTCTACACCGTGCACAGTACGCCACCTCCCCGCGCGGACACCCCTTCACCCATGCACGCCCCCCCGCACCTCGAGCGTGTCGTCGTCTCCGTTGAGCTCGTCATCGTCCCACTCATTGTCGTCATCCTCCAGGTCCTGACAGGGGAAAGGGGGGAAGGGAGGGGGGGTAGAGGGCAGGAACGGTCGGAAGGCGCGATCGCGAAGAGGGTTCGGGATGGTCAGGGGTGCGCCGAGGCCCCTCGCTCCCCTCCGCAGCGCCCTTCCGGAGGCCTCCCAGCACGCAGCGCCTTCACCCTCTCCATCCACCACCCCCCCGACCCCTCCCCTCATGCCCCCCCCTCTCCATCCACCACCCACCTGCAACTGCGCCTCCACGATGTCCTGGGCGGTGGCGCGGGGGTCCACGGACAGACTCCAGCTCTGGGGTTTGGGTGGGTGGGCGGCAAGTTGGGGGTGGGGTTGGGTGGGTGCACCGTTGGGAATCGGGACAAAGAAGCCGGCCCGTCCCCTGCCCACGTCGCCTGCCTCTCCCCTGCCTGCGCCCCCCCCTCTCCCCGCCCCTCCTCCCCCCCTCCCCCACCGCCATGTGGGGCTTGAACTTGGACGCGGCCACCGCCTTGAGCACGTCCCGCAGGGGCAGGTAGCGCTCGTTCTTCTGGGCGACAACCTGGGGGGTGGGGGTGAGGGTGAGGGGGTGAGGGGGTGCGTGGGTGTGGTGAGGGGGTGGTGAGGGGGTGGGGAGGGAGGAATGGGCAGGGGCTGAGCAGGCTGGCGCAGGGGCGGGGCAGTGGAGCAAGCGCGCTGGGCGGCAAGCGGCAGACCTGCCGAGCAGAGGTTTCGCCCATCCCCTTCCCCCCTCCTCCCCTCCATCCCTCCCTCCCATTCCCCCCTCCCCCTTGCCCCCACCTCCCTCCCTCTCCTCACCTTTGGAAGGCCCTCTGCCAGTGCAGCTTGGCCTTGTGCCGCCGCTGCGCCGCCTCCTCGCCCTCCCGCCCCGCGCCGCCCCCGCCCCCCAGCATGCCCGCCAGGCCCCCAACCATGGTGTTGAGGGCCGAGGGCGCAGCGCCGGCGGCCTGACGCACACCCCCCTGCTGCGACGCCCCCTGGGCGGGGTCGTGTCGGCCCGTCACTGCGCGGATCAGCCCCCCGAAACCCCCGGCAGTGCCGTTGGCCTCCAGGGTGCGGGCGGGGCTGCGGGTGCGGTTGGACGGTCGGTCGGGGTTGGAGGTGCGTTGGGGCGTGCCGCCGCTGGGACTGTGGGCGACGGGGGGTACGGCGGAGGCTGCGAGGCGGCTGGGGCCGGCGCGGGTGGGGCTGGGGGGGTCGGTGGCGGCGGGGGGGACGGTGAGGGGGGCCAGGCGGTTGGGGCTGGGCCGGCCGGGTTCGGCTGAGCCGGGCCGAGAGCCGGGGTGGGAGGGGGGAGAGGAGGAGGAGGGCTCGGAGGGAGCGGCGGGCTGAGGCTCGGGGGCGACTCGGCCGGAGCGCGCGCGGCGGCGCTGGCGCGCCCAGTCCCGTACGGGCCGTAGCAGGATGTTGTACAGGCTGTACAGCACCTTGGCGATCAGCTGGTACAGGCCCGACCAGAAGGTCAGTACGAGCACCATGAGTACGGCGTAGTACAGGGTGCCGAGTACGGCAAAGACGAGCGTGCCCAGTGCGAAGCCGGCGGTCTTGACGGCGCTGACATCATTCTGGGGGGGATGGAGGGGGATGGAGGGGGATGGAGGGGGTTGGGGGGGATGGAGGGGGATGGAGGGGATGGAGGGGATGGAGGGGATGGAGGGGATGGAGGGGGATGGAGGGGGATGGAGGGGGATGGAGGGGGATGGAGGGGGATGGAGGGGGATGGAGGGGATGGAGGGGGATGGAGGGGATGGAGGGGGATGGAGGGGATGGAGGGGGATGGAGGGGATGGAGGGGATGTGGGGCGGTCAAGGGGTGGTGGAAGATTGAGGTTGCTTAGGGGCAGGGGTGCAAGTGAAAGAGCAGCAGCCCGCGACCCATGCAGGGTATGCGGCCCCTGGCCCGCGCCCTGCCCGCCCTCCTCCCATCTGGCAAGGAGGCCCCACCAGCCGTTGACCCGACGCGCCCGCCCTCCTCTCAGCCCGGCCCCCCCGAACACCCCCAGCTCCTCAAACACACACCGAAGTCCCCCCCTGCCCCTCCCTTACGCCCTCCTTCCCCCCCCCTCCCCACCATCTTCTTGCTGTTGGCCTGCAGCGCCTTTTTGAACTTCATGAACTGCCGGTGGTCCATGGAGGCGGCCTCCAGGTGGGCCTGGGGGGGGAAGGTGGGGGGGTTGAAGCTGATAAGCGGGAGAGCGTATATGATAGGTCCGGGAGGGGGGGGGGAGGGGAGGGGGAGGGGAGGTGGTGGTAGGGGGGGAGGCCGAAACGTCAGCTGCAGTGAGGAAAGGAGGCTGAGGAGGGGTGCAGGGCCGGACAGGGGGTGGTTCCCCCCTGCCCATTCCCTGCTGCCCATCGGCCACCCTCCAGTGCCCCCCTCCCCTCCCCTTGCAGTCCGCCCCTGCCCCCCTCCAGTCGAGCCTACCCAGTGCCATCCATCCCGCCTCTCTCCCCGTCTGATCCGCCCCCGCCTCAACGCCCGCCCCCTCACCCCCGACAGGGCCTTGCGGGAGAGCTCGGGGGCGCGTTCCAGGGTGCCCCGGGCGGGGTGGTCCGAACCCGACTGGGACCATGGGGGGGAGGGGAGGGGAGGGGAAGGTTGGAGGAGGGCAGCACATGGGGAAGGGAGGGAGCAGGGGGGAGGCCATCCATCGTCTGTGCCTGACCCCCACCACTTTGCACAGCGACTGCCGCACCCTTGCGCGTTGCACGCGTTGCAAATCTTTACATTCCCCCCGTCCTCCCATGTCCCTGATTCGTCCCTGCCGAGCCCCTCACCTCTCCGCCGCTCGTGTCGCCGCCCCTCTTGCCCTTGCCGCCCTTCCAACGAGACTTGGCGCCTCCGCCTCCGTCGCCCTCGCCGCCGCCGGCCTGCCCCGAAGCCCAGCTGCTGCCGCTGCCCCGCTTGCTGCCGCCCCGCTTGCCGCCGCCGCGCCGCCGCCCGTAACGCTTGGCGAAGCGGTTGGTTTGGCGCGATGCGAACTGCCAGATGCCGAAGGGCGTGTACAGGACGAACAGGACCACACAGATGACTAAGAGGGAACGGGGCGAGGGGGACGGGTGGGTGGGTGTTAAGGCGAGGTTTTGGGGGTCCGGGCGTCAGGAGCAGGCGAGGGTGGGTCGGCAAGTGTGTGAAGCTGGCGTCTGGGATGCTGTCCTATTCTTTTTTCACCCCATCCCGCCCATGCCTCCCATGTCCCCTTTCCCCCCCCCCCCCGTCCCCGGCTCACTGATCATAACGGGGTACACGCAGAGCAGGAAGACCAGGTACGGCAGCTCGCCCAGGCCCGTGGGCCGGCCGCTGGAGGTTGGCGGTTGGCGGTTGGGAGTTGGCGGTTAGCGGTTGGTTGGTAGTTGTGGCGCGGGCGAGCAACCGTGCATCTAGGGCAGCGCGTGTGGACCCCCCTGAGGTGCCCATCATGCACGACAGTGCAGGGGCCCAGGCGAGGCCCTCGCAGGCCCTCGAAAGGCCAGGCCCACTTAAGGCCCCACTCAGGCCCATGCCCAGGCCCACCTGGAGTCGTCCGGCAGGACCACCCCGTCCAGGGGCAGCAGGCCCAGCTTGGTGGGGCGGCGGGCGGACCCGCTGATCTGCAGAACGGAATGGGCAGAGAAAGGGGTTCAGGGCAAAAGGATTGAAGGAGGAGGATAGGAGGAGGACTGACTTGCACTATTGATTTATACACAGATGTGCATGACACAGGTGACACCCGCTCCCTTCCCCCCCCTCCCCTTCCCCCCTGCGCACCTTGTCCCTCGACCCCCGCGGCATGCCCAGGATGTGCAGCCCCGCCTGCACCAGGCAGAAGGGGGAGCACACCAGGTGGTGCGTGACCTGGGGGGGGGGGGAAGAGGGGCGGGGGGGGGGGGGGTCGTGAGGGGAGGAAAAGGGGCCATGGCGAGGGCCCGGACAGGTGCCAGTTGAAGCAAGCAAGTCGCGAGCGAGGGCCCGGGGTCTCACCAAGGCTCTACAGCCCCGTGCAAGGCAATACTACCCCCCACCCACCCACCCTCCCTAACAGCCACAGCACCCCAACCAACCGTGCCCCGTGCAAGGCAGTACTACCCCCCACAAACACCCTCACAGCACCCCGACCAACCCCCCCACCACCCCCCACCCGCCCCCCCACCTGCGTCTGGTAGAAGTTGACGATCTGTGCCTTCTTGAACTGCGTCTCCGCCTCGACCTCCTCGGGTTGGTAGCGGTTGGTGATGATGGCCACCAGCCTGGGGGGGGGGGATGAGGGGGGGGAGGGGGTTAGGGAGGGGGGGGTGAACGTATTGGAGAGCGGAAGGAGGGAAGGAGGCGGGGGGGGGAGGGGGGGTCGAGAGGGAGGGGGGGAGTCGGGGAAGCGCGCGAGGGGAGCAGTGCGTGGGCCCTTGAGCTGGTGCGCGCCTGGACAACGGCCCCCCTCTTGAGCCAAGCCCCCGCCCTCACAGGGGAGGCCTGAACGACCCGAGCAGGCCCCCTGCCGTCCGTTCCCGGGACCCCCGCCCCGACGGCCCCGGGCCCCCACTCACAGGTTGAGGAGCAGGATGGCGGAGGCCACCAGGAACACCACCTGAGGCGATGCGAGGGGGGCAGGGGGCAGAGAAAAGGGAAAAAGAACTGAGGAGTAGGAGCCGCAGACAGCTGGGCCGTCTTTGGGTTTGTGACCACCCTACATGCAACCTTCCGCACGTGATGGTTCCATCCAAGGCGCACCCCTCCCCCCCCACACACACATCTGTTCGCGATTGCACTGATACTTATCACGCGCCGACCCTACGCATCCTCAACACACCTGCGCCGTGACTCCGTAGTAGAACAGGACGTCGCTGAGGCCGTCGAAGATGGTGAAGTCGAATCCGCCCAGCATGGATCCAAACAGATACAGCATGGTGGATCCAAAGGTGGACAGCTCTTGGATCTAGCGGTTGCGGGAGGAGGAGGGGTGGGGTGGTGAGGGGGGGGGGGTCGGGGTCGAGCAAGCGAGGGCGGGAGGGAGATGGAGGCGGACGGAGAATTGGCAAAAGGCCTGGGTCCCATGATGCAAGAAAGCCAGCGGGTCCTAGTCTGGCCGTGCAATGCTGTGTTAGGTTGGGCTGGCCCTCCTCGAGATTGGTCCCCTTGCTTTGATGCTTCGCGAGATGCGTGCTTGCATGCAGCATCCCCATCGCCCTCCACCTTGCCCCTCCCCCCATCCCCCCCCCCACCTTTTGGTCCTGGTACACGGCGAAGAGCATGGTGGTAAACCCCGTGAGGACTACGGGGGAGGGGGAGGGGGGGAAGGAGGGGGGAAGGACGGGCGCAGGTTCAGGCGGCCCCAAGGATGCACCACCAGCAGTTCCCGCCTCCTCGCTTCCAGGACCGGGCTTCTTAGCTGCATGCCTCCCCCCATCCTCCGCTTGCTCAGCAAGGTGACGCGGTCCTCCACCATGCTCCCCTGTCCCCTCACCCTCCCTCCCCTCCCCCCCTCTTACTAATCCCCCCTCCCCCTTACTAATGATCATGGGGAACAGGAAGGCCACCAGGTCCTCCATCATGCGTGCCACCGTGTTGAGCAGGGGGCCCAGGGAGGGGTACAGGGGCACGGCCATACCCATGGCACGGACCTGGGGGGGGGGGATGGGGCGGAGGGTGTGGGGGGGGGATGAAGGGTTGGGGCGGTAAGGGTCGCAGCGGATAGCAGTGACATAGTGGGGAAGGGGCCTGGGGCCGTGGGCCGTCCAGGGCATCAGCCGTCAACTCCCGGGGGCGGCTTCGACCCTGCAGAGCCTGAAGACCATCCCCTGCCCCCCTTCCCCAACTGTCACTCCCATCGCGCCCCCCCACACACCATATCACGCCATATCACGCCGCATCCCAAACACACCCACTCCATCCCCCCCCTCTCACCCACACAAACACCGCCAGCACTGCCATGCACATGTGGATGGCGTCCGAGGTCTGGTGGGGGGGCAGGCCCTGGGGGGGGGGAGGGGGGGATGCAAGGAGGGGCAGACGGGGGAGGGGGGTCAGGGAGCGTGTGGCCAACGAAGCGCAGGGAAAGGGGGCTCCCCTCTGCCCGGCTCCCTCTGCTCAGAGCCATGCCAGCCGCCCAAACATTGTCCCTTCCCCTTCCCCCTCCCCCTCCTACTCACGCCCAACAGTGTCCCTCCCCCTCCCCCTCCCTCCCCCTCTTGCTTACGTCCACGTTGACGTCCTGCAGCACCTTGAGCAGAGTCAGCAGCAGCAGCGCCGAGTTGACCGCCAGGGAGAGGCCGTTCCAGGGGTCAGACAGGTAG